>JARHVA010001705.1:1477500-1927500 GCA_037957365.1 Torreya grandis
CGAATCAAAAACCATAGCATACTTACTTTATGGTTATGTAACCCATTTATATGTAGATATTATACCTGAGAAGATAATATTATGATGTGGATTTACTTAGTAGTATGAAAACTATTTGATACCCTTTCTGTATGAGAGTTAAAATTTAGTGTGGAAGTATAGGAGGACAGAAGAATGATGTTAGAAATTAATAGTCCTAGCTTATACCTATTTGATGTAAAGTGATAGGGTTTTAAATACCATCGATTCTTCTCTTTGTAATAAAAGAATGTATTTATACACTTTCCTTGTATGTGTTTGTATGAGGAACTATTAAGAAAAATGTATACTTTTAGTAACTAGTAGAACTACATCTATCCCTAATTTTGTGTATGTAGGTGACATCATAAATATGTATGGTAGCTCGATGAAAGAGCACAGGTATAAGATCCAACCTTGATAGGTATTCATTAGTGTGACTGATCCGGGCAACAATTTAGGTGACAATTCGGGTGACAGTTCCACCCCAATTGATGACGGAACTTTTGGGAGTCATAACTTTTGCACCGTAGCTCCAATTGACTCAACATTTGAACTGTTGGAAAGATAAGAATGAGGAGAACATCATGAGATGGCATTGAGCTTTTCTCAATGAAGTTTGACCCTGGAAAACCCAATGGAAGTGCCCCAAATTTCAATTTTAGTAATGCAGTCTAAAAATAGTAAGTTTCTAAAAATAGTAATTCCTCAAATTCTGTATTGTTTTAAATCTTAGAAGTCGAACCAGTTAATCTCCCTCAAGATTGGTGACCTTCCACATCCTCCCCATGCTTTCAAAATGTGTATAATTGAAGAGGTAACCCAAAATGTGGAGACAGACATCTCTTCCCAGAGATAAGCACATATTTGTATTGCAATCTTGAGTAATACTACATCTCTTCTCAGAGAATTCATTGTAACTGTGTTATTTCTATGCTATTTAAATATTTATCAACCAGAACTTCTAAGTTTTGAATTAGTGACATCTAATTTAAATGCTAGTGAAATCAAATAGCCTTTTGTAGCATAATATTGTTATGCAAACTTATCGGTAGGATCAAGTTTGTCACATCTTGTAAGGATGAACACTGTATGCAATATAATTCATGAGAAAGTTAAACTATGCAAGTGGCAAAACATTTCTATAATATAATAGTGCTTCATGAGGTATGCCTTGAGATTATGTTCTCATTGGATCGTTGTTGAATGCACATTCAAATAGTATAATCTTGACTTGCTCTATTTATTATGGTTGAGTGAAGATTGTTGTTGGTGTTGAGTTAGATGCTCAAACACAAATACTATGACAGTATGGGATGTCATAGTGTTTTATAGTAAAAAAAATACCTAGATGGTATATACTATAATTATTATGTCTTGACCCATACCTAAATAAATATAGATGTTAAGGTTGATAATGTTGGGTAGAGTGATCATGAACTATGATAGTATGGGATATCATAAGATCCTTCAACTTAGATGTATATACCTGAATGGTACATATTATAGTTGTATATATAGACTCTTACCTAAATTGATTGTTCAAATGATTTTATGATTATTACTTGAATAATATGTTTATATCAATTAGTTGGACAAATTGTATGCATGCGTATAATCTTGAGAGTATAATTGAATGATAAGTTTGACTGTTATGTACTTTATGGCTAGCTTTATTTTGATTACTTAGCTTATTTCTATGCCTATCATGTGATTCTCTATAGAATTAGGAATGTAGATTCCTTCATCATTGATATTACCTAGGTTATGTGAGAGTGCTTGGGTAAACACACAACCTTGGATAGTAAGGTGTTATATTTGAGTGTATCACTTAGCTATGGGATTGTATACCTGAGCTTTATAAGCTTGCCTATGTCATGAGTAGTTTGTTCCCTATTTGGCTTAGAGTGCCAACCCCTTTAGAGGTGACATCTCATGGAGGAGACTGTCACAATTGAAAGGAGAACTACATCGGACCCTGATTCTAAGGAACGGATATGTAGGTTGCCCAAGTTGTGGTGGGGCATCGGTTCTAGATCCTTAGGCTAAGATAGGGTAGACTTGATTTCATTGCAATTTGATCAAGTGGTTGATTATATGTTCAATGTTTAGCTTAAATAAAAAAAACTTATTGTATTTTCTAAGTTCAACTAGGAGGTTTGTTTCATATTTTGTGTTCACATGGTTTCTTGATTGTGAAAATAGGGTTGTCTCTAATTGACTATAGATTGTCACTTTACCACTCAAAATTGCATTAAAATCCACTAATATACAATCTCATTAAGCAAAATATTATCCATGGACTACCATTTCAAATACAAATATAATCAATACCTTCAGTCACATCCACATATCCTCATTATTAATACTTATAGGCACACATCAGAATATATAGGCAGGGTTGTCTTTGGTCTAAGTTTCTCCATTGCTCATCATTACATTCATTAAAAAAAGATTATATCAAGTCTCACATGTTATATCACATAATTCCTTTCTCACAGTCCTCCTTAACTTCATTACAATCTCGTTTCTTATGATTGTCATCAACAATCCAATGTTCCTACCTACAACCATACACAAAGCTTGACGTGATCATGGCCTGAAGGCCTTACCCAGGAAATATAAAACTAAGAGAAATACAATATATCTTTTCAAGGATAAAATAAAACAACAATAAATGTTATTTTATTCATTTGAATCCGCATTTGTTACATTACAATCTATAAAGGGACTCTATGTAATCTACCACCTTTTCTTGAGAGGTTACACCCCTTTTTTTTCATTGCTCCCTATTTCTCCTTCTTGGACATCTCTCTCTCTCACCTCTCTCTCACTTATACTTCCATTCTACCATTCATGTACAAATATATTTTTCAAACAACTTCAACGTTGGTTATGCTAGTTACTACACAAAACTCTTTTACATTATAACTCAGTGTGAGGTTAGTGGTTATATCACTAAGCATGACTTCTTAACTTTATGAATTATACATGTGATTACTTAAAACACACTTTACAAGAATTTTTATCCCTTTTTAACCAATATTCACTCAGCTAACCACCTTAGACCATGTTTATGGTCATTCTTTACTTAGTTCTATATTTGAATTTTCAAATTATCATTTTTGGAGGGAAAACTCCAAACACCTATAAAACTCATTCCTATTGATCCAAATTGACTTAAAAGACAAACATTGACCTTAGAATGTTTCTTATTCACATTAACATCCCAAAATTGACCTAATTTGACCATTTGACTGACATATGAGTGTTTAAGACTAAAATTGGCTTTGATGGTTAAATGCTCCTGCATCATACTTCCTAGGAGGGAGAAAATTGAATGCTACAACTTATTTATTGCCTACCAATTAAATTTTTGAGGATATTCCATGTTCATATTTATGTTTATCCTCCTTTATTTCTCCTTTATCTTCATTAGGTTATTGTATTTCTTCTTCTTCTATTTATCTAGTCTTCTTATTAATGCATCCTCTACCTCTATGAGGTGTACCAATTATTGTAGTTTCTTGTTTATTGCATGTTCCATATTTTCTAATTAAATTTGTCCTTAATCATATTCCATCTCTAAAAAATGGTTATTATTCTTGTTTCTCACTCTTTCTCTGTGGCTTCTTCCTTCATTGTTCTCACTTTATTTATGCATCTCTAGGTGTCTTTGCTCCTTAACTTTGTTGACTCCTTCTTGATTGTAATCCAATGACCTCATATGAATTTCAACCTCTATCACTTGCTCAAATATTCTCTCTTTTTATTCCTCTTCTTCACATTTATTCACTTCTTGATGTGGCTTTACACAACCCTATTCATCTTGCAAGAACAACTTCTTATCCCAGTCATCTCCAACATAGTACAATGTTGATTGACACCTTCTTGACTTTCCATATCCATGCTTATCAATAATCAACTTAGATGTAACTTGACCAATTAAATAATTTATCTTATTGACTTGATCATCCTCCCTTTGTTTGATTTCTAGGATGATTGCTTGTGTCTTTGCTTACACAACTCCTTACTTCTCTTGTTGTACTTTACTTGCTTGCAACCCATTTGATGGACTGAGAATATTTTCTATCATCTCTATTTCTTCTTTCAACTTGATACCCTCCTCCTCTTCACAACCTTCATCAAATTTTAGATCATATTGTCCTTCACCTTCTTAGGCATCTTGATTCATGACTTGTCCTTGGACTCCCTCATTCATGAGAGTCAGATCAATCTCATTTTTCTTCATACCATGTTTGTTAATCACTCTTTGAGGTGCTTCATCTTCTCCTTGACTTTTCACAAACCTATCCATCAATGTCATGGTTTCCCTATAAAAATCTTCTTATCTATTTGAATCAAATTCATATACATCATCATAAATAACATTTGAAATCAAATCTTGAGAACACTTAACCTTTTCCCACTTGTCCACCTATTTACATAGCTACACCTTCATCTCTTGGTCTTGGTTTATTTGCACCATCTCTCTTGTTTTCTTAGTAAACTTTAAATCTTCCTCTATCTCCATGCTTTATTGGGATACACCTATAATATTATTCTCTTGTACCCTTTTAATGATTTTATTAGTCTATACCTTACCTTTCATTTGTTTGGACTGAGTTGGGCTTCTTTCTTTACCTTCTTTTTGCTTCTTGGATTGATATCCCATCATACTAGCTTGATGTAATCTACCATTTGTTTATTTTATCTGTATTTATTCTTATATTTCACTCATGTTCTTGATTTTATTGACCTCTTGATTAAGGTTCACCTTCTTCATTCCATCACCTATTGTCTTCATCCACTTAGGCCAAACATATCCATGTTCTTGTGCTCTCCTTGAGGGATGTACTTTACTCTTTGATTATCCAATCTGCATTTTAGTTTCTAATTCCTCATATGTACAATCATATTCAATGATCAAACACACATTTGCCTCTATTCTTGATTGATGCAAGTTCATTTCTTCATTATTGTCTTCATGGTTTTCTATCTCTTCTTCCTTGTATGCCTCTTCTTTTATTTCAGCTGCAATGTTTGGCAAGGCATCATGAAATTCCTCTTCTATCTCTTATGAATCATGTTGAATGCCTTCAATCTCTATCACTTTGTCTTATACAATAGATTATATTTCCTTGTCTTATTATTTATTATTGATGGGTGATTTACTAGGCCCATCATTCACTAGCTTTAAGGCCTTTTGCTTGGCCTTCATCAAACTTGTTTTCATACCTGCATACACAAATTTAAAATCAACATTAGCATATAAAATGAGATACCACATAGTCTCCTTGAATGTCTCTTGAATATGAATTCTTCTCTTCTATTTGAACTTTCTCTCAAGTGATCCTCTTGGCACTTCTCTTTTATTCATGGTATCTGCAATGAGAACTCTCTTCTCAATTTCTTTATCTTGTTTCTCTCTTGGCAACTCTTCATCTCTCATGCCTCTATGGGTTATCCTCTCTTTCTTCTTCTCATTCCTCAAGACACTCATCTTGTGCCTTATCTCTCTCTTAAGTATATATAATTTCCACTTCAACCTCTCATTTACATGACAACCAAGTCGTTGGCTTCCTTGACCCTTCAAGAGCTTCACTATGAGTTATACCTTCTCAATACTCTACCCCCAACTCTCTTCTCATATCTCCCACTTATTTATCTACATCCATATTCTCTATTTTTATTTTATTTATAGGCCTACTTATACCTTCTTATAAATATTACCAATCATTCCTCTTATACCTTTATTTGATATTTTTTCTCTCTCTATTCCTCTATCTAGGACTCCTCTTATCCTTCTTGACTCTTTCTTGGAGTCTTTCCTCTTCTCTTTCTCACTTGAGCTTCAATGATATAGCTTCAAGTCCTCCTCATTAGACTTTGGGGATTTATACTCTTCTCTTTATCAACCTTAAATTCCTCTATTTTAACCTCATCATGTCATACCTGCACCATACTTCTCCCACAATACCCTGCAATGTTATCTCATGCATTCCTCATAACATGTTTTTGCCTATCTCAAATCAACAAGCTTGAAGAACTCAAAACAAATACAAACCAAGAGGTTACCTTGATCTGATGCCAAATTATTTATGTTTACTTTGGAAAAGTCTCAAAAACATCTTCCTAGCTCTTATCTTGCATATGATCTCATTTGATTGCTTAGCTTTGTTCAGTCTTCAATCTATGTCTTTACTCTTGTCACTAGGATTTGTGACCTTATTTAATATTTTTATGTTTAATAAACCCATTGGAGACATTATTATATGTCATTATACCCCCTCTTATATCTCAAATATCATTTCCTCAACTCATTTCCATTCACAATTTCATCTCATTTTACTCTTTACTTATCACTAGTTTTATTCTAGTCAAGCTCTTCAAGGTGTAAACACACCAATCTTGTTATAGGTCTCATAAAGACAATATGATAGTTTGTATTTTATCTCATGATCATATAACATATTACCTAACTCCTCTAATCCTTTCAATCTCACTCTATCACTCGTTTCCATACCTCAAGATTATAATGGCACCCTTTGGCTAGTAGCCTTTTTTTACATTTCTTCTTGGTTTGAACAATATATGAACTTCATTTAATATATAAGACAATTTTACACTACCCTATATCTCATTACAGGTCTCCATAAAGTTTCAAGACCTAAATCCACATCTATATTGTACTTCCTTTGTAAGCATCCTCTCAATTAGGCATATTAGCCCTCAAAGCACACCCACAATACTATTTCCATACTATATGGACTTGTAACTCATCCAAATAATATTTAATCCTTATTTTCACATAAAAATATATAATATCACAAATTTTCACTAAATTTCACTAGTTATAACTCCCTATATTGGATTTTTGGTTTTCAAACTCTAGTTGACTGCATGTATAGGCTGAGAGCCTTCCAAATTCATCTTCTTATGATTAATGAAATTTAAAGGGAAAAAATGACCATATATATGTCTTTATTGATCTCCTCCATCTATACAAATAGTCTAGTGACCTTATTCAATCCATTTAATGCTTAAAAACAATAAAAGTGTAGAGGAGTGTGCGCTTTTAGTTGATTGTGCAAGGTTATTAACAGTCAGTTTACCTTCAAGAGAGTTCCAGGGGTTCCAAAAGGTTTATATAATATTTATTTCACCTTAATCACATGCCAACACTTAAAAACACCATACATATCCTCTTCCTTAAGTACAAACACTTCTTTCTTGGTGACTGACTATGTCACAATAGGGTATAGACTGTGTAAGGGCTTGAAATTTGTTTGCCTTCAAAAGGTTCTATGTATCCTTATAAACTATTAATAAATATTATATTTTATCTATTTAAATCAATAAATCATTAATAAAATGACCTTTCCTTTCTTTAAACGTGTGTTCCTTCCATGACCTTCTAAAATAAGGGTTGTATTTTGTGTTCACAGGGTTCCTTGATTATGAAAATAGGGTTGCCTCTAACTGATTGTAGATTGTTAACTTACCACTCAAACTTTCATTAAAATACACTAATATACCTTCTAATTAATCATATACGTTTCCATGGACTACCATTTCAAATACAACTATAATCAATACCTTCACACACATCCACATATCCTCATTATCGATACTTACAGGCATACAATAGAATTTATAGGTAGGGTTATATTTGGTTTGAGTTTCTCCATTGCTAATCATTACATTCATTAAAAAAATATTATATTAGGTCTCACATGTTATATCATATAATTCCTTTCTCACAGTCCTCCTTAACTTCATTACAATCTCCTTTCTTATGATTGTCATCAACAATCCAATGTTCCTACCTGCAACCATACACACAGCTTGACATAATCATGGCCTGAGGGCCTTACCCAAGAAATATATAATTAATATCAATCCAATATATATTTTCAATGAGAAAATCACACAACAAAAAACATTACTTTATTTATTTAAATCCACATGTGTTGCATTACAATCCATAAAGGGACTCTATAGACTCTACCACCTTTTCTTGAGAGGTTACACCCCATTTTTTTTCATTGATCCCTATTTATCATTCTTGGATATCTCTCTCTTTCACCTATATCTCAGTTATCCTTCCATTTTTCCATTCATTTACAAATATATTTCTCAACCTACTTCAACATTGGTTATGGTAGTTACAAGACAAAACTCTCTTACATTATAACTCAACGTGAGGTTATTGGTTATATCACTAATCATGACTTCTTAACTTAATGACTTATACATGTGATGAATTAAAACACCCTTTAAAAGACTTATTGGACATTTTGAACCAATATTTCCTCATATAAACACCTTAGACCATGTTTATGGTCACTCTTGACTAGTTCTATATTTGAATTTTCAAATTATCATTTTTGAGGGAAAAATCCAAACACATATAGAACTCATTCCTATTAACCCACATTAACTTAAAAGACAAAAATGGACCTTATAAGGTCCCTTACTCACATGTACATCCCAAAATTGACCAACTTTGACTTTTTGACTAATATAAGAGTGTTTAATACTAAAATCAGCTTTGATGATTAGATGTACCTGTATCAATTGCCCCTCATTAAAAAAATAATGCCTAGATATATTAGATAGGAACCTTCCCCATATATCTTAAATAGCTCAAGTTCCCATGCAGAGGTTTCATGTGCCAATGAACACTTGAAAGTCCTTCTTGGGTTGAGAACCCTTCATTATGTGCACATGATAGACCCCAAAACCACTTTTCATGCCTTATCTTGAAAACCATGACCTCAAACCTCGTGAACATGATTAAAATAAAATAGCATACCTCTATAAATGCTCACATACTCACACTTTCCTTTGAAATTGATACAGATGCCCCATTAGATCATACTCTCTCTCTTTGTTTGCTTGGACCTTGACCTGCAAACCACATTAGGCCTTGAAACTAACCTGCATGCCTCTTTCCATGTGCTTTCCACATCACTTACATGTTCAATCCACCTCTATCATGATTAAACACTATTTTACATCCTTCATATGCTTTGACAACACCTCATGACACCTCATTAGGTCAGGCATGGTCTAGAACTAGTCTAGTTGTAAACCTAGACTTGAGGTCTTACCCTTGTAATCTCACCTTTAAACTCTCCTAAGTGCTCTAGTTTCATACGCATTCTCAAAATATATCATATAGCCTCCTATGCCTATGTGCATCCATCTCACCAAGCCACCATACTCAAACCTTCTCACTAGTACTTTACAAGCTATGAGTAATGCCATGACTAGGCTTCTCAACTACTTGAAACTTGACAACTGGCCTTAAAACACTCCTTGATGCTTATATACCTTTATCCTTAGAAAATATCTTTCCTTTGTGCATACCTACATAACTCTTCATGTTCATCATGTATATGCTCATGATATGACTATGCTTATTATGATTAGGCTTATCAAGACACCTTGTACTCAAGGATTGGTACTCAAAACATGCTTACATTGACCTTAATATTGAAATAAACCTTAGAAGAATCATTAGGTTACCTTCAAATTCTCTCTCAATAAAGAGACATTAGGTTGCCTTCAAATTCTCTCTTGTCGCATGGCTCATATCTCACAAACCATTCACCATGCATCTTCCCCAGATGTACTTTGACATCAATGACATCAACCTTGACATAAATGACAAAACTTCTTAACATAAAGGATGAAAATTTAGATACCATAAATTTGATTCCTTTACCACAATAAAATTACACTTTTCTAGGCTGACAGAACAAAGGATTTTATTGACTAGGTGTTGTGGTAATAAATAATACTTTCTAGAAACATATGATGAGTGGATTATAGAAAGGGCATGTCTCACACAAACATGACCATTGATTTTTTTTATATTGATTCTGTATATATACTACAACATTTTAATAGAGTAGATATCACATAGAATAAATAAGATATAGAGAAGAGTTATAAGAGATTACATAATAGAGTAACTTGTGTAATTGCATGCGGTGGTAAAGTATAAAGAGATATCAAAACATTATATTTGGTTGTGTGTGTGTGTGTGTGTGTGTGTGTGTGTGTGTGTGTGTGTGTGTGTGTGTGTGTGTGTGTGTGTGTGTGTGTGTGTGTGTGTGTGTGTGTGTGTGTGTGTGTGTGTTAGAGTAGGAATTACTTTGTACTATGTACTGTGTGATTTACTAAAAATATAGGCTCTACTTATTTTTTAGTGAATTTAAGGATTCTAACCAATACTAACCCTTGTGTTACATTAGTATAACTAAAGTTAACCTATATCAACATAAACTATATGCAGCCAATAGCTTCAAATTTTATGTTAACAAAGAGGAGAAAAGAATGATCTATGAATCATGAGTGAAATTGGATAATGAATCCAATAGAAAAACAACATATGAAAGCATAAAAAAAAGAAATTAAGTGCCAAATTCAAACAAAATATATGACAAAATTATAAAATGCTAAAGGAAATGAAATGCCCAAGGGATAACAACAATAAGGCTAGAGAATGAAATAAAAATTTATTGAAATCCACATGCAACACGGAGAAGAAAACAAGAAATGGAAATAAATATAATTATAAAAATATTATTAAATTTGGGGACATGGGGTTAGGAGGACAAGATAACTAATAAAATTGTCTAACAAACCATATTGTGTATAAGTGGATAATGTCATAATTTCATGATCTAGGTCTAGACATCTTGGGACATGTGAGTATCATAATTGGAAATATAGTAGTTATCATCATTAAAATAATTTGCATTGTAATCCTTATTATTGAATGTGGTTGTATTATTATTTTGTAAGGTTACACTTTACGTTATCCAAATAAAAAGACAAAATTGTTGGATTTTTGCTAGGTGTTTTATTTTGAATAGGCATAGAAGGTTGTGATAATATTACTTTAGTCTATGGCGGAGTAGGTACTAACATTTAGATGTAATTTTTTGAGGTCTTATGATTAGATTCTAGGTAATTTTTTTGGTGACACATCATATTGGACTTGTGTAAGAGGCTCATAAGTAGTGCCTTGAGTGGTAATCACTTTATTATCATGGACAAAATTTAAACATTTATTTAGTGTTGACTTGTCACTTTATTTTTATTAAGCTAGGGTTATCTAAGCAATATGTCATATGTCCTAATATCTATCAATACATGAAACCAAACAAATAAACTATTAGGACCAACAATGGAAAGTAAGGTAAGTTCACTAAGGGGAATTGTAGTTATCCCATCATATCCTCTAATAATTATGGTTGTAACAACTAAATCTCTATGTATATCCAAGATTTATAAAAATTACATTATACACACATTGATGTTTGAACCATTATCCACCATAATATTATTTGTTAACCTCAAATGTGTATCCATGAAATCTTGAGTAAAAAATGGAACATTGTTAGAATCATTTGTGGGACTTGTTGACAATTTTGACCTCATAGTTCAAATTGCCACCCTTATCATTCTAAACTTTGCATAAGCATGCTTCTTTCTCCAAATGTCAAGAATTGGGCTTGCTCAAATTTTTCGAAGGGCTCTTATTCTTTCGAGAAATTTCATCTTGAAGTTCTAAAGAATCATTTCAAATTATCTGAAGGTTTCTTTTACCTCAGAAACGTCAGTTTCAAAGGTTTGGGAAAGTCCATTTCACTAATGTCGAAAGGTTCTTTTCATAAAGCCTGAAGGGAATTTTTCAAAGAAAAGGGTCCTTTCTAGAATTCCCAATGGTGCATTTCAAAATTTTGAAGGCCTCTACAATTTTTTCAAAGACTATTTCACAGAGGCAAAAGGGGCTCTTTTCCTTTCAGAGAAGTCAATATTCAAAAGTCTAAAGGTTCATTTAAGTTTTTTGAAGGACAAGACTTTTTCAATATTTCCAAAGGTCCTTTTCCATAAGGCTGAAGGGTTTGTTATCTTGAAAAGTAGGGCAGATAGACCAAACAAAAGTCTCAAAGGGTAGGTTTCCATTTTCCAAAGGGTTCATTCATTTTCTAAGGGGTTGATAACAAAAGTTTTAAAAAGCAAGTGGACCATTTCAAGTTTTCTGAAGGGCAAGTCAACTTTTCTGAAGGTGCATTTACAAAAGTTTCAAAGGGTTATTTTCTTCAAAAAATGAACATTGACAAAAGCTCGAAGGGAAATTTTGAAAATCCGAAGGGATATTTATATAAATTCCAAAGGGACATTCCTTTAGACAAATTATTTGAAGGAATGTGTTAGATAAAAAAGATGAAAGAAAGAGACATATAAAAAGCCAAAGGGTTTATTGAATTGTTTGAAGGGACATTTCATCATAAAGTTTTGAAGGGCAGGTAGACTTTACAAATAATGCCAAAGGGTCACTGGCAAAAATTCCAAAGTGGTTGTTCCCTTTAAGAGGTTATTTTTAAGACAAAATGGGGCACTTTTCAAAGAGGAGGACAAGGTCAAAAAGCCTGAAGGGTGATTTGCAAGGAAAGAATCCCTTTCAAATTTTTGTCTGAAGGAATTTTATGAAGGAAAGGGCTTGTCAAAAATCCTAAAAGACCTAATTCCTTCAGACTTTTTGTCTGAAAGAATTATCTGAGAGAAAATCTCAAAGACATAGAATTCCTTCAGACTTTTTGTCTGAGGAATGGTTCAGGGAAAAGCCTGAGACAATTACAAAATACCAAACAAAAGAAGGAAACAATTCCTTTAGACAATTTGTCTGAAGGAAATGAAAGAGAAATAAATTGAAGGAATTGTCCAAGGCAAAAGAAAAAGAAACCAAGCAAAAAAGGTGAAAGAAAGTGATAATCCACGAGAAAGAAAGTCCAAAAGAAAGGAAAATCTAAGGAAAGAAGCTGTAGACAATAAATCTAAAAACATGGATAGAAGCAAACAGTCTACATGCAAGTGACCCAAGCCCGAAGCAAAACATGCAAAAGTGAAGAGCACAAGAACAAGAGTTTAGCATTAGATGGTTATTCAAGGAGAGCTTAACATGGAATTTCATGCATACACTCTTGGTTTTCATGCAATCCAAGCCTTTCAAAGCACTTCCAACTCAACTTCAAGTGGAGTTCTAAATCCAAGATATGGTATGGCTTTCCATGCAAGAGTTTGACTTGTCAAATTTGGGTCCACCTCATCCCTTCTATGCTAACATGGAATTTCATGCATGTGCTCTTGTTTATCTTATTAAAGGCTTTTAACATTCAAGCAGTTCAAGCAAAATTCTAATTTTAGTTTTGGCATTGATTTCATGCAAAGGAAGTTATTCTCTTATTTTAGGTAGTTCAAGAGGAGTTTATATTTGAATATTGGCGTAGCATCATGCATGATGAGAGTTTTGACTCAAACTTCAGCCCACCATCCTTTTTTCCAACACCAAAGAGCTTTTCATGCAAGGCATAAGACAAAAATAGATTTTATTTGGAGTCTATGATAGCACAATTTAGACTGAGTTGACCTTCTCTTCTATTTTTAGCACCAACCTTTTGGCTATTGTATCTTTTTCTATATAAGTTAGCTTTTCAGCCTTGATTTGTATCCTCTTTTTGGAAAGACCATACTCTACCAAAAATTTATGTTGTGTAACCTTTTTAGATTAATAAAATGATAGTTTTTAGACGCTAAGGTGATGGTATAGTGTATTTGTGTTAGTGATTTGCATATAAGATATAATGTTACTCCTTGTCAAGTCCTGATTTTTACCTAGTTACTAGTTGATCAGATTACGCAGGTCATGTTCTATGTTTAATATCTTTTCACTGAAGTCATAATGGATATAAGTGGTTGGTTAGTGCCTTAAGTTAGGCCTATTCCATCATTTCCCTCAAGATTTGATCACAAAATATAACCTTCCCATGAAATACTAATGTGTAGGGGTCAATTAGGGTTAAAAAATTAGTTTGTTTATTATCTGATCAGTGTTTATAGAAGCTCAAATTATGTAGATTAACAAAAATTTAGGTGTATCACCATCATTAGATAGGATTTCCTTTCAATTTTTTGATTTTTCCTTTTCCCTAGTAGTTTTTAGTGTAGATTAGAGATCCTAATTGATACACCAAAGGGGGCTAGCCCTTATAATCTAGAGATTCAATCCACTTATTAGGTTACCTATAGCCTAGGATTGTTACCATGTTTTAGCAGACTGTGATGGCATGAAACTACCTTCACAAGGGTGTGAATCTAATTAAAAATAGTTTTTGGCATGCCCAATGGGACATCAAAGAAACTATTTGCATATCTGAATAAGTTTTGTAGTAGAAGAAGATATTCATTATCATCAACATCTAGTTGCAAAGCTCATAACATCATCCAAGCAATTCATTCATACCAAAGGTTACCACAAGGTCAACAAGTAAAGGTATTCCTTTTAAATTTATATCTTATAAGAGATCAAGGTTTAGGAGAGCAAAACCATATCCTAAAAAGCAATATTTGTCTCCTGGTTATCCTACTATTCTAATCACTACAACCCCCACTACCCAAATGGCCACCAGAAATCAAGTGTTTATTCCATTAAATAGAGGTATCCCATTGAAATTTGCCTAGTTTGATGACATTCTAGTGTCTACCCTTAATAGCATACCCTTCTTTTTAGGAGAAAATCAAATAAACCCTATTGAGCATATATAAAATGTAGCTAATCTTTGTTCAGTCCATAATTTTGTCAAGAATAATGTTGTTATTAAATTGCTTGTTGCTTCATTTAAAGGAAAAGCATTACAATGGTATAAAAACCTCCCGCTGAACTCCATTTCTACTTGAGATGAATTGGGTGTATCCTTAGTCAAGCAATTTGAGGACAAGTTTGATCACGGATCTTTAGTTGAGTAATTTACTGCCATGAATAGAGGTCCTCATGAGTTCATGTCTAATTTTAACCTCAGATTCCAAAAGACATAGACTAGGATACTTGTGTTGATAAGGCCATCCCCTGAATATGCATTTATGTACTATTTGAAAGCCTTTAATTCTAACATTAGTGTGATGATACAGTCAATGGATGGTACTACCTTACCAAATGCTTATGAAGTTGCAATAAGGGTAGAAAATAGTTTCATACAAGCTAGTAAGCTTTTTATAAAACCTCTAATGCCTATATTCCCAAAATTGAATTCTATGCCAACCCCTCAAATTCCATCCTTAGCTCCTATTATGTCACCTCAAGCTCAAATTATAGCTCCTACTAGTCAAGCTAGTGAGATAGGAGAGTTGAAAAGCTTGCTACAATCCTTTGGGAATGAAATAGTGCAGCTCAAAAGGCAATAATTTTAGGCTAATAGGACCTATCAACAACAAAATCAGACCACCTATCAGCACTTCAAAGATCAAATGCCTCTTTATCAAAGCTTTAGAGAGAATAAACCACCTTATCAAATCCAAAGAGCCATAAATCTAGCTAAACCATATGCTTCCCTTGATCCTAATGCTCCTTCCAATATAAATTCTATTATTCCCACCCCATCTCAAAACAACTTGATGCATGATTTAAGTTTGTAGTCCTCAAATCTCAATGACGCTCAAAACCAAGCCTTGGTATCACAAAACATCACCATGCCACAAATGACACAAGAAGAGTTTTTTTTCAAGGAGGTCAGTACCAAGTTACAGGTTTGGCATCAAAAGGAGAGACTCAACAAGTTCAAGAGTAGCCTGATGCCATTAATGTAAATTGCCAAGTGGATGATCATGTTGCTTTTACTTAGGGTGTTGAAACTAACAATTCAAGTGGTCAAGTTGTAGCTATAACTAGAGCTAAAATAAGAGCCATTGATGAGTTTTAGGAGGTGACAAAGGCTTCAAATACTCCTAATTTTATTTTTAAGAGTACAAAGAAACAATTTTCGGCCCCTATAACTCAAAAAAATTATAATATAGAGGTTAGTAAAGTTCATTAACTACCTCTAGTTCGTGAACAACCAATACTTCATAAAGTGCAATCAAAGGTTAGTGGATCTCATTTCAGTATAGTGGATCAAATGAATAAGTCTAATATTAGCATTATCATGTGGGATTCTCTTTCCATTCTAAGACAAAAATATATGCTCATCCAAGAGCTTTCAGCTCTCAAGTTGTCTCCAAAATTGGTTGAGAAAAAAGGCGTTGTCTTGACTAATTTGGATCAGCCAACTAAGAAACAAGTACATCAAGTAAATAATATGGAAAATATTGACAAAAACAAGGTAAAATAAAAGATAAATCCTCCTTCTTACCTTTATCTGATAGTAGGTGATACTTTGGTTCATAATTATATGGTGGATAGTGGAGCTAGTAGTAAAGTCATGCCTAAATAGATTACGGAAGAGCTCAGCTTTATTTATGAGCCAAATACTAAAGGGATATTGTAGTTGGATAGATCACCAAAAAAGATGGTAGGCATCATCAAAGATCTAAATTTGATGGTACATGCTTGTCCCAATGTTACTATTCATCAAGATGTTGTTGTGGTAGACTTACGTCCTTACTTTGCTATGTGCCTTTCAAGGGACTTCACCTCAAAGATTTTGGGATATTTATCAACTGATTGGACTTATTTAATGTTCATAACTAGGTATGGTACCAAGGTAATAATTCATTCTGAACTTATTACACATTTTCATATGAAGCCATATATGCCAAGTGTTGTGAACACTAACTATATCATCTCAAATGATGTACTAAAAACTAGTGGAGTAGAAAATGGATCGCCTTTAGATGGAGTTCCAAATATATTACTTGATGAGTGGGATTCCACTTTGCATGAGCATGATCCTTATAATTTGATTGAAGAAGAAGGACTTGGTATGTATTGCCTTCATGAGAATGATGCACCAATTCCAGCAATGGTTAAGGATGATGAGTCTAGTGAAGGTCTATGGCAATTGTAATTTGATGGATCAAGGAATAAGAATGGAATTGGAGTTGGAATTATGTTGGTTTCTCCAAAAAATCAAAGGTATTTCTCTTCTATTAAATTTTAGTTTAGTTGTTCAAACAATGTTGCTAAGTATGAAGCACTATGTTGGGTGAATATTTTGTCTTCAACTAATGGTTATATCAACTACAATATAATGAGATAAATCTCTCCTCTCAACAAGGGGAGGTTCCCTATAAACTATCACAAACTAATTTAAACTAAATACTAATTTAGGGGTGAGACCATATCATCCATTTCTCTTTTTTCATAAATGATGTTTACAAAATAAAAGAACACTTTCTTGATACTAACTGAAAAACCAAGAAACCTACGAGAGCACAAAGTCTATCATTGCTTCTTTTGTTGATTTATAACTTAGAACACAGTAGAATGAGGTGCAACCTAAAGTCTTCACCAAAAAACTATGACAAAATATATGATCATAAAAGTTAGTAGTAGTTCAAAGCCTTTCAAATATCTTTTACTTTAAAACACTAAATCACAAACTAAAGATATTGTTGTAGCACAAAGTCTCCACAATCAACTTTAGAACATCTCCTAGATTATTTTCACTCACATTACTATTTAATCAAATAGATAAGATCGTATTAAGAAAAAGACTTAAGAACAATTTCCAATACAACACAATTTATTTCAACACAAAGTTTGAATGATCACTTGCTTTCTTATTCACTTGATAAAATTTGATTTACAATTTGAAATCAAAGTCTCAAAATGCTCTTCAATTTGGCAGAGTTTCACTTCAATAACTAAAAGATAAATAATTACAATAGAGGCCCTCTTTATTTATAGGGAGAGACCTTGAGAAAATTTAGGAAAAACCTAACAACGTTGACTTATTCAAAAATAGGAGTCCTTATTGACTTGGGACTTCCTATATTTTTATATGTAATTACATATTAAAAAAGTACATGTAAATATGTCTAAATTTATTTCAAAAGTACATCTAAAAAATGAAAAAAAAAACTAAGGGAAAAAAAACATGCTTCAATTTGTATTGCAATCTTTCTTCATGTGACCATCATCCATAGTGAAAGTTGCTTGCATCCTGATACTGTATGGACTAACAGTGTTCCTTAAAATCATCTTGGATCTAACTATGGCATCTCTTACTGTGGTGACTGATTTTGCATGACTGGTTAACTTAGTTTTTAGATTATCCAAAGTCAACTGATTGTCTAGAATATTGTCCACAGAGGCCATTGAAAATGTACTATCTTCAAACTCTTTCTGAAAAATATCTTCAAATTCTTAAACCATTTCTTCTGTAGAGAGAAATTACTTATCTTGTGATACGAGCTTTTAAGGTAACTCCTCTAATTTATGCAAAATACTGACATCACTTTGTTCACTGAGTTTCCTTATAGTTTCAACGTCATTAATCAAATATTTAAGCACATGGCTCCTATATGCCAATGCCTCTTTAGTTTTTATATAAGAATCCCTATTAAGAATGGCACTAATTGATATTAGAGTGCTTATTTTTAGTTTTCTCAACTCCACCTATTTATCATGATTCTTTTCTATGTGCTCAATATCTTGAGAAACAACATCAATGAGATCATCAAGTTATGCTCTTATTTTTCTCATTTTATCTTTCTTCTCAGATAGCTCTATAAGTAGGGAAATTCCTTGTGCACGCATCCTATCTAAGTACTCTTCAAGTACTTTTCCTTTGAGATCAGTCTTTTCTGACTTCTGAATGATGGGGTCTTCTACTAAAATGGACTCAAGAGTTATTGCTTCTGAACTCAAAGTGATTTTCCTTACCACTGTATTCAATTGTTCAACCATTGATTTGTAGTGATCTTTCATTTCTTTCTCTCTATCAAATTTTTGAATCAGGATATCCATGGCTTATTGCATATCATTCTTGGCACTTTCATGAGTTATCTTGCCTAATTTAACTCTAGAAATAGAGTAATCATTCATATCAAAATTTTCCATGGTTACATCCTATGGAGGTCTTGCAATCTCTAGAAATTTGTGTCCCTTGTCCCTAAGCATTCTTGAAAGAATATTTAGCTTCTTCAAGGTCTTGGCTTTTACAAGCACCATCTTATTAAAATAAAAGTCATCTAGGGAGATGACTTGTTTCTTCTTTTTTTTTGTATAAGCTGACAACCATATTGGAAGGACAGAAGTACTCACATTAGGGTTTGTCCCCATTGTTGCCTTCACCAGAATTGCACTTACACTGGTAGTGGAAATAATAAGTAGAGTGTTAGTAAAAATTGCACCTGTTATATTTACATTAGGTACTTGTTCAGTATTCATTACAAAGTGATCAAAAATATAAGCATCTCTAATATCAAAATATGAGGAGGACAAACTCAGAATAGACCTTGAGGAATGAAGAACATCTTCAAAAGTGTTTTGAGGGCTATCAAAAATTATTTTGAAAGGAGAGGGAGATTCAGAAGAGGGGATATCAATAGGGGAAACAGACAAAGGATTTGTAACACGTGTGTCAAGCAAGGGAGAAGAGACTCTCATTTCTTGTTATACATTATCTTGTGGGGACAAAGCTTCCTTAATTTTTTGATATGTAGGCCTATCTTCAATATCTATCTCTTATGTGGCTTGTTCTTCAATGCTCTATTTTTTAACTTCTATATCTTCTATTTCAAACTCTTTTTCAATAGCTTTTAACTTCATCACAAATATGATCTTAGGCTTATGTGGCTTGGAAGAAGAGAGAACATCAATTTTGTTCTTCTTCCTATTCTCCACCTTTTTTTTGGTTTGCTCTTGAATCTCAGTTTCTGAATCTATGAGGAATTATTTCAAAGCAATTCCCTTGTTTGCTAGCTAATTATTGGTGTTTGCCAATATAGGCTCAAATCTTTTCCTCAAAGAGGTCATCTCTTTTTGAGACCATTAGATTAGAGAGATAGGGGTATTAGCAACATGTTCAATATTATATCTATCATGAACCAACTCTCCATCATCTACTAGATCCTTAAAAATATCATCAAGTCCCAAATATTCAATCTGCTTAAGAGATAACCAGCTATAGTCCAATTTCCTGACATCTTCTATTATCAAATCTACCCAAACATCTTCAACCATAGGTTCATCGAATTGGTTTTTCCTATTCATTTTATCTTTCATGCCCATGTAGTCAAACTTTGGTCTTCTCTTGAATTACTTCATATTTACAAGTTGCATCTCAGTTTCCATGGCCCTAGCCTTCATAGCAGTTAATATTGAATACCTACCAATTTCAACTAGGAACCTAAAACTAAGCTTTTTGAGCTCTATTTATTTATTATGCATGATGATCAATTATCTGCATAACTCCATTAAGACTAGTTTGTCTGAGGGGAATCTTGGAAGCATATAAGGATGACCTTGGAAAAAGTCAACCCTCAAGTATGAGAAAGCAGGAAACTATAAGAACATGCATCCAAAATCATTTACCACTGTCCAAACCTCATCTGACACTCTTCTTTTTTCTAGTTGAGGATCAAAAAGATATAAGAATTTTGTAAAGAAAGCATCATTTACTCTCTTAAAATGATGAATGGAACCCTTCAATGCTAATTGAGAAAGTATTGATACATAAGAATTACCCTCCTATCTCCTTCTGATGTTAGACCTAGAAAGATTCTCATAGAAGCTACAATATACACTAGATAAGAAGTCGTGTAGAACTTGAAGGTAGTGGATACCTTCATCAATTATTCATGTAAAGCATTGCTAATTTATTCTCCCTAGAAGATGGTTTGTTTGCCTTGGAGTATTACCTTGATGAAAGGATACATCCATTCATGAAACAGTGAGGAAGAGGACAAACCTCTTATCCTATTGAGAAGAGTTATCAAATCACCAACTTATTCTATAAAGTAACTTCTAAGAAAACTTTATGGCCACCTTGACAAATTTGACCTTGACATCTTGAGCCATTTATTATTGATTACCTTATTTGCCTTTTCAATATTTTTGTCATACTCTTTTTGTGCTTCAATAAAATCAAGCTTTAACACTTCTGTAGCAGGAGGGCACATAAACACCTTATCAATGAATTCAGGATCTAATTTGATTATCACATTGCAACTAGCATCCATCATAGCCCTAGTATCTTTGTTATAAAACTGAGCACACTTAAGGACAAATTCTATGTTATGGGCTACCACCGATAAAGAAGATACCAAATGAATGTTACTGTCAATTATCTTCTTCATTGTAGAGTTGGGATTGCTTGACTTGGTTCTCTCCACAAACTCAACCATGTCTACATGGCTAATCTTTGTATCTCTAATGTCATCGATATTAGAAGTAACTGAGGTGACTAGAAAAACACCTTGATATTTGTACTTCATCACTTTTAACTTCTTTGAAGAAAACTCAGTCATCTGAATGAGCTATCACCAAAAGGATGACGATGAAGAAAGAAGATCCACAGAAGAAACTACAATAAAAAAATCATGATCATGTAATTAGGGGAAATGCTAGTAATCTGGTAAAATTACATGTCGATGATCACAACTATGGAGATGTGCTTGAAAGGACTAGAGTGCGAGTAGGCCAAACAATCAGAGGAAAGTGGGCTTAAAAAAACAAAATTGAAAATATCCCAGAGTTAGGAAAATTTGAGAGAATGTTTGCATGGGTGGTAAAATTTGCCGCCCTTACATGTGAGGGATATTGTGCGCTTGAATCAGTGGAAAAAATCATCGCTATCACATATTATAAGAAAAATGGTTATATGTTGGAGTGGCAAAAAATGTCGACACTATAGGCAATAAGGAAATTCCAAGTTTCATGTTTGAATGACAAATTTTGATGATACCACATGTGATAGTAGTTGTAAGTTTTTCATGTAAGGGTGGTAGATTTTGCTGCCCATACACTTCCACTTGAAAGCATATTCAAATACATAAGTGGCAAAAAAAGCCAACTTTGCTTTTGACTTATTCACAATAGGAAGATGTGAGAGCGGCTAATATAGCCATCATTATAATGTTTTTATAAGAATTGGTTTTCAACTAACATGTTTTGAAGGGTAAAGCCTTGTCGGTTTAAACCACCGATGACACACATCAACTTAAAATTTAGGGCACAAACAATGGTCGATGGTTTTTGCTGGTTTGACTCACTAGTAATAATTTAGGACACAAATTTATGAAATAACAAGGGTTTGACACAAAAGACCAAGCAAAATAATAATATCAATCTGAAACTTAACGTATTACAAATGGCTTTTTCAAAAATAAATGATAAATTCAAAACAGTACATATACTGATTAATAAACAAAATTTTAGAAGTCATAAATAGTTAAAATGACTTACTTGTTTAGTTCAAAACCCTAAGCTTGACGGTGGCAAATTTTGAAATCTATTTGAATCCTCTGTCACCACTGTTGAGAATTTTTTAGAAGGGTCAAGGAATCAACTAAAAAACTTCGACAAAAGAAATGACAAGAAAAAACAATGAAATAACATTTAAAAGCTTGAGAATAAGCCCTTAATGCTTGGCACGAGTGGCCATTAATGCCACTTAAATTTTAAGATATTGGAGATCTTGTTTAGGTGGTGATTTCAGTGGACCTGACACATTACAAAATGCAAAATGTGGTAAAAATTGCTGACCATGCACATACCCTTTTGATCGAGAATATGTAATGGTGGCAAAAAGTGCCGCTTGAGCATTAAAAAAGAAAAAGCATGTAAGAGCAGCAAAAAGTGCTGACTTTATACAAGCAAATACTCAAAATATGTAATAGTAGCGAATTTGACTGCTCTAACACATTCAGATTCAAAATTTTACTAACACCCCCAAAATGATCAAAATTGACATTTTGATCAGTTCACGACTACAACAAGCTTCATGATTTTTGATAAATCATGGCAAGGGAATGTCACAAACTCTCCTAAGATGTCATACAACCTCATTTGAGATCAAAAAAATCTTATCTCGATCAATGAACTTAGAGTGTAGATTATGAAATGGATAAGTTTCGTATGGGTTGTCTACAAAATGAGCGTAGCTAATTTTTGGAACAATAGATGGCTCTAACTAGGGAACTTCCATCGATCAAACTTTAAAACGATCAAAAGGAGAAGAATCCAATCTCTAAGTGCCTTCATCCATTGGGCTATAGAGTCAAGATACCAAAAAGAAAAAGACATAAAAGACTAAACAAAAATACAAAATTATACAAATGTATAAATGAACTTATCTGATTCTTAAAGGATTGAAGCATTTTAGATGTTGCCCACTATAAGACAGAAAGAATGGTGTTATATCCTAATATTCTAGCAAAAAGCTATTTCCACCATAGAATTGATGAATGGTGAACGAACCTCTCCATAAAGAATCAAACTTTCCATGCATTCCTTTTGGTTCTTTCCTCTTGTCCCATAATAAGACTTGATCTCTAATCTGAAACTCATGAGTCCTTGCTTTTTTGTCAAAGAGTTTCTTTACCTAACTTTGATGCTCAATGATACAGTCCACTACCATAGTTCACTGCTCCTCAAGTTTAGTTAGGTACATGATCTTTTTATCAATAGAACTTTCAAAAGTCCTATCTTCCACTGCCTTTGCCAACTTCAGTGCTAGCAATTCCAAGGTAATTGGTATCTCCACATTCAGACCATACAAAATTTAAAATGGCAACATACCTATTACCTTTTTAGGGGTAATCTTATCTTTCCATAAAGTATCAAACAATGCTTTATGCCAAGTTCTCTGATTCTCATCTACCAGTTTCTTGATAATAGTAACCAGATTCTTATTACTTGATTTTGCCTGACCATTTCTTCACGGATAATAGTCTAAGGAGTGGGAAAAAATGATCATGTGCTTGTATCAAAAGTCAGTAATCTCATGGTAAGAGAAATAAGTAGCATTATCTTCTATAATCTTGTTTGGAACTCCAAACTAGGAAATAATGTTTTCCTTAAGGAAATTACATACCACTTCAGAAGTAGCATGTTTAACTGGGATGGCTTCCACCCACTTGGTAAAATAGTCTGTCACAGTGAGAACATAGTTATGTCATGTAATTTATGGTGGGTTTGTAACACCAATGAATTCGATGCCTCATTGTTGAAAAGGTTCTTCAATAACCACCAGATTGAGAGGTAATGCACCCAACTTAAGTTTCCCAATGAACTATTGACACAACTCACATGTACGCACCTAATTATATACATCTTGAAATAGTGTAGGCCAATAGTATCTGGCTCATAGAATCTTGTGAGCCATCATGGGTGTAGAAAAATGTCCTCCACAGGTCAAATTTTGGAAAGACTCCAGAAGTCTACTTTGTTGTGCTTTATCCACGTAATGAAGAAATACTCCATCAAGGCTTCTTTTGTACAAACCATTATCCCATAAGATATAGTTAGCAACCTTCAACTTAACATTTCTTTTCTCCTTATAATATATATGGGTAGGACACACACCATAAGTAAGAAAATGAAGGATATTTGAATACCACTCATCAGTAGTAGTGACAAAAAAACTATTGGCATGTCCTCAACTTCTGCTTCTTCATCCCCTGTCTCTTTTGGTACGTTATCAGAAATCAATTGACACAAACCTCTTCTACACATAAGCTTAGTAGGTTTGATATCAATATCAAACTCTTAGATCTTAGCAACCTAATTTTCCATTTTAGTGTCAAACTCCTGTTGAGTTAGAATAGACTTTACTATTGTGTCAGAAACTAGAACAACAGTATGTGAATTTAGGATATAGAACCAGAAATGCTTTACCGCCTTAACCATGGCATAAGCATGCTTTTCCATGTTTGAATATTTCAATTCATGAGCTTTAAGAGGACAACTCATAAATGATAAGGGATATGCTACACTTTCTTTTTTCTACTAAACTAGAATGGCTAAAAGTGTATGTTCAGAAGCATAGTTGTATACTAAAAAATATTTGGTATAGTCAGGACAAACAAAGACCGGAGCATGAGCAATAGCCTTTTTGATATCCTCAAATGCCACTTTACCTTCCACAGTCCAAAATAAATTAGTCTTACCCTTCATCATGTTGATGATTTGATGGGTTTTCTCTACAAATTTAGGAATGAACTTTCACAAAAAAATCACCTTTTCAAAGAAAAAATGAACAACAGTCTTACTAGCAGGTAGAGTAAGACTTTAAATAGATTTAACTCTTTTTGAGTCAATTTTGGTGCCTTCTCAGGATACAATGTGACTGATAAGTTTACCTTCTGTAACCCCAAAAATTGACTTCTTAGGGTTGAGAGAGATACCATTTTGCCGACAGCGTTCCAGTACTTGTCATAAATAATGTGCATGATCATGATAGTGTTTAAAGAAAATAGTCAAGTCATCAAGATACATTACAATAAACTTCTCCATCTCATCTCTGAAGGCAAGGTCCATTGCTCTCTAGAATGTGGTGCCAGCATTGATCAGACTAAAAGGCATTCTATGATATGTAAATATGCCCCCAAAGTGTAATGAAAGCAGTTTTATATTAATCTACTTCATTAACTTTCACTTGATTATACCCTGAAAAACAATCTATTATAGACAGCATTTTTGAACTAGTTACTGTTTGCAACACTTGATCCATGATGGGTAGTGGGTAGTTATCCTTTAGAGAATATTGGTTGAGATTCCTACAATTAACATAGATACGTATTTCTTTTTTCTTCTTCCTTATAGGAACTATGTTCACGATCTAGGTGGAACGATGAATTGAAAAAATTATCTTTTCATTCAACATCTTATGAATCTCAGAAAGGATAGTACTTGATATTTTGGGGTTGTATTGTCTTTATTTCTACTTGTGAGGCAATAACCCAACTTTAAGGGGAATTTCATGTTGAATATTTTTAGAACTGATGGACTTTAGATCATCATAAGAATATGCCAAAATATCAATGTAATGGTGAAGGAGAGTAATGAATTTGAACTTTTCATCAGCAGTGCAACACTTCTCAATGTTGACCATTTTGGGATCTACCTTAGAACTCAATTTTACTTGCTTAAATTCCATAGAGGAACTTGAATCTAATTATTGTTGTTGCTTGATATATTTGTCATGCTTATCAAATAGTTTCTCAAGGGAAACCAACCCTTTTGAAATTGTATTCCCTTTCAATTGAAAAAACTCTTTACCAATTTGTGAATCTATTTTGAAAGCGTATTCTCGTGGTGGAGATTCACTACCTTCAAAATAGATCTAATCAAAGTTATCCATCTTTTTCAAGAAATCAATGATTTGATTATCACCATTAACACCTGCCAATTGTTAGCATTATCAGGTACATTTGGTCGAAAGACTAGCTCAATAGTGTACTTATTTCCTTTGAAAGCTTTATGAGGAACCATGAGAGTGGTGGAGATAGTTAATGAATCTGCACGATCATTAAACTCTCTTGGCACCATAGAGATATTAAAAGCATCAAAACTTTCAATGTAATCTCATAAGCAATTGTGATAATGTCACAATCTTTCATTTTTAGTTTGATATAAATTTCTCACTTGACAAACCACTAATTTAGCATCTCCTTGAGCATGAAGAATCTTAACACCTCTAGCATGACCAGCTTCCAATCTGAGCAACAATGACTCATATTCGATGGTATTGTTGGTATTGTCAAATTACAACTTATATGAGAAAGGAAAGATATCACCTTGTGGAGATATCAAAACAATTTCAGCTCTAGAACCGGTAGAGGAACAACTACCATCAAATTCTAAAACCTAGACCTCATTAGAATTTAATTTTTTTGAATTTCATTGATCAAAAGATTCCTCTTCATCAGTGAAGGAAGAATCTAGCATTATTATGCCTTTACCTAAACTTTCATCTAAAAACTCGTTTGATTCTCCATATAAATTATCTGAGCTATCACCTGATGAACTCTTATTTGATGAACTAGAAACATCTTCAATGGACAAGAAATAATTATCCATTCCCGAAGACTCAAAAAAAATTGAGCTTTGAGATTTGTTGTTTGGGTAACAATATATTTGGCCTCATTCTCAGAAAGCTAATTTTGCATGACACCTTCAACAGGTATCCTTGCTTCAAATAGATCTATGTTCAACTCCCCACCTACATCCTTGGAAAAATTACGTTCGAAAAGAATGCCATAAGAAGCTGTAACATCAACTACTAGGACTGTCATCTTAATCTTCTTGTTTTAAAAAATCATAAATGCAAATTGGGTATTTTTTATTTGACCTAAAAGTGGTACTTATTTATTTTCCATAGAGAAACATCTCTCAAAAGTCTTAGTTAAGGTGAGACCAAGGGAGTCTATTACCTTGGCGGGCATAACATTATCAGAGGCTCTAGAATCTATTATGTAATTGCTCAACTTATGACCATTTACCAATAGAGAAACATAGAAAGGTTCTATTTTTCTAGAGGCAACAAGGGGAGTAGTGACAAGATTATTTTGGGTAGATTTGTTCTTTGAAGAATTATAGGTAACTTTTGAAAAATCTTGTCCTATAGAGATGGTTTTGTTTTTGACGTATTTAGCCAACCTATCAAATTTTTCAGGATTAGCTTGTAAATACTCAACTTCAAACATTTGGATCTTAGTCTTCCTAACATGATCTATTATGTCAAATAACTAGAATGAACTAGAAATAGAGAAAATAAATCCATCATTCTAATTTTTATTTGATGTAATACTGATCTGAGGGACAGAAGTAGAACATACAAGATTATTTAGATGTAATTACTTACTTATTTCCCACCAAATCCTTTGATTAGAAAGGCAACAAAGTTCTCCGTTTAGCAATTGAGATCACTAGTTGAGGTTCTTTACTTGCTTTTCCCTTATCAACTTGCTGAGTTGACTAATTTTGGGACCTAGTAAAAATAGCATATGATCTATCATACACTTCTCCTTTTTTAGCTTCATCTTAGTAATTTAGATAGTTGATGGTAGAGTCATCAGCTAATTCTTCTTCTCCTTTTGTAAATATATTAGCATCATTCTCTTGGTCTAACTCAAGTTGGAAAGAATGATCATGTTCAGCTTTATAACAGCCAACAGTTGAGTTGACCAGTGTTGCTTCAATGGCAAGCTTATCCTGTGTAGGTGAAAGATGATTGGGTTGCCCTTGATTTTTAGCAGCATTACTTTGATATGAATTATTGTAAAATGTCCTCTTTGGTATATCCTAATAAGGAGGGGCAAACATACCTTGGAACATTTGCATTTTTAGAGCTAGTAATTCATTTGCTAACTTTTACACCATAGGGTCAGTGGTGCTTGTAGAAGAATTCTCAGTAGAAGAGGAACATTTATTTCTATTAGAATCTCTTCTTATCTTACCCATAAGGATAAGATTATCT
The DNA here is from genome assembly GCA_037957365.1 of Torreya grandis. NCBI lineage: Eukaryota > Viridiplantae > Streptophyta > Pinopsida > Cupressales > Taxaceae > Torreya > Torreya grandis. Next base: position 1,505,739 of record JARHVA010001705.1, read on the forward strand.
TTGACTTTGGTAGCCAAAATCTGAGCTACAGGAAGATCTACAGGGCCAGCCCACCTTAACAGAAAACTTACTTTAAGAAGTTAAGTATTGATAAAGAAACACTTAAGATTCTCTGTTTTTGGCTGAGTAGTTGTAAAAATCTTATTTCTCAGCTTATAAACTTAGCGATGAAGTCTCGCATAGGTTCATGAGGCTCTTTCTTTATTTATGTAAGCTGAGCTAATAAGGTGTGTGCATCTTTTGCAGGTTTGAACCTAGCCTCAAACTTGGTCTTGAGAGTGTTCTAGTTGATTATAGTCTGAGCTTGAAGATGATAAAACCAATCTATAGCAACACCTTGCAGTGTTTCCACAAAAAACCTTACTGCTACATCTTCATGTTCAACACCTATCACACCACAATCTATGTAAAAAATTGCAATGTGTTCATCAAAGTGAACTTTTCGTCACCATAGAACTTGAGAAAATTCTTTCTTGAACTACAATGTAGTTCATGCAAAGGTGGGGTTAAATTTAGAGGACCAAAATTGTTACCTCAAGAGCCTTGACTACCATGATGCACTGATTAAAAGGTGGGATAACAAACCTTTGTGGAGTATGAGCAAACAAAACTCTTCTAGCACTAGAACTAGAAGCTTCACCTGATATTAGAGACATAGTATTGGTAGGAGGAAAACTCTTGATTCATTGAAGGCGAGGTCATAGAGGCTAAAGACCAAAATTTTTTTGCTGCATCAACTCAAATACAGGATCAATAATACCTTGAGCTCTCTTGCTTCTCGTATACCATGAATCTACCAGAATGTAGTATACTCAACAAAATTTTGCAACAAATGGAAAAGAACTAAAAATGCTTCAACTCAGAGTGTGACGCTTCAAGTTACACATTCCTTCTCTAACGAAGTCACCAAGAAACTATTGGGTGAATATTTTGTCTTCAACTAACTGAAGGCAAAATAGTTATATTGACCACAGTGTATTGAGATAAATATCTCCTCTCAACAAGGGGAGGTTTCTTATAAACTATCACAAACTAATTTAAATTAAATATTAATTTAGGAGTGAGACCATATCATCTATTTCTCGTTTTTTAGAAATGATGTTTACAAAATAAAAGAACACTTTCTTGATACTAATTGAAAAACTAAGAAACCCACGAGAGCACAAAGTCTATCGTTACTTCTTTTGTTAATTTATAGCTTAAAACACAGTAGAATGAGGTGCAGCCCAAAGTCTTCACTGAAAACTATGAAAAAATATATGATCATAAAATATAATAGTAGTTCAAAGCCTTTCCAATATCCTTTACTTTAAAAAACTAAATCACAAACTAAAGATAATTATTTTAGCACAAAGTCTCTATAATCAACTTTAGAACATCTCCTAGATTATACTCATTCACACTACTATTTAATCAAATAGATAAGATTGTATTACCAAAAATACATAAGAACAATTTCCAATACAACATAAGTTATTTCAACACAAAGTTTGAACGATCACTTGCTTTCTTATTCACTTGAAAAAAAATTGATTTACAATTTGAACTCAAAGTCTTAAAATGCTCTTCAATTTGAAAGAGTTTCACTTCAATAACTAAAAGATAGATAATTACAATAGAGGCTCTCTTTATTTATAAAGAGAGGCCTTGAAAAAATTTAGGAAAAACTTAACTACTTTGACTTATTCAAAAATAGGAGGCCTTATTGACTTGGGACTTCCTATGTTTTTACATGTAATTACATATGAAAAAAGTACATGTAAATATGTCCAAAGTTATTTTAAAAGTATATTTGAAAAACCAAAAAAAAACTAAGGGAAAAAAAAATTGCTTCAATTTGTATCACCATCTTTCTTCATGTGACCATCATACATAGTGAAAGATGCTTGCATCCTAATAGTATCTGGACTAAAAGTGTTCCTAAAAATTATCTTGGCTCTAACTATGGCATCTCTTACTATGGTGATTGATTTTGCATGACTAATTAAGTTGGTTTTCAAATTATCCAAAGTTAACTGATTGTCCAAAATATTGTCCACATAAACCATTGAAAATGTTTTATCTTCAAACTCTTTCTAGAACATATCTTTGAATTATTGAACCATTTCTTCTACAGAGAGAAATTGGTTATCTTTTGATATGAGCTTGCAAGGTAGCTTCTCCAATTTATGCAAAAGACTGACATCACTTTGTTCACTAAGTTTCCTTATAGTTTTAAGGTCATTGATCAAATCTTTAAGCACACAGATCCTGTATGCCAATGCCTCTTTAGTTTTTGTATAAGAATCCTTATTAAGAATGATGTCAATTGATATTAGAGTGCTTATTTTTAGTTTTATCATCTCCACCTATTTATCATGATTCTTTTCTATGCGCTCAATATCTTGAGAAACAATATCAATAATATCATCAAGTTTTGCTCTTATTTTCCTCATTTTATCTATCTTCTTAGATAGCTCTATAAGTAGGGAAATTCCTTGTGCACACATCTTATGGAGGTCTTGCAATCTCTAGAAATTTGTGTCCCTTATCCCCAAGCATTCTTGAAAGAATCTTTGGCTTCTTCGGGGTCTTGGCTTTTACAAGCACCAACTTATTAAAATCAAAGTCATCTAGGGAGATGGTTTATTTCTTTCTTTTTGGTGTATAAGTTGACAACCATGGTGGAAGCATAGAAGTACTCACATTAGGGTCTATCCCCATTGTTGGATTTACCATTTTACACTTGCATTGGTAGTGGAAATAATAGGTGGAGTGTTAGTAAAAACTACACCTATTATATTTACATTAGGTACTTATTCAGTATTTATTATAAAGTGATAAAAAATAGAAGTATCTCCAATATCAAAAGATGAGGAGGACAAACTAAGAATAGACCTTGAAGAATAGAGAATATTTTCAAAATTGTTTTGAGGGTTGTCAAAAATTATTTTGAAAGGAGAGAGAGATTCAAAAGAAGGAATATTAATAGGGGAAACAGACAAAGGAGTTGTAACAGGTGTGTCATGCAAGGGAGAAGAGACTCTCATTTCTTGTTGTACATTCTCTTGTGGGGAGAAAGCTTCCTCCTCTTGTTGATTTGTAGGCCTATCTTCAATCTCCATCTCTTCTGTGGCTTATTTTTTAGTGCTCTATTTCTCAATTTCCATATCATCTATTTTAAACTCTTTCTCCACAACTTTTGACTTCTTCATCACAAATCTGATCTTAGGCTTATGTGGCTTGGAAGAAGAGGGAACATCACTTTTATTCTTCATCTTGGTTTCCATTTTTTTTCCTACTTGCTCTTGAATCTCAGTCTCTGACCCTGTGAGGAATTCTTTCAAAGCAATTCCCTTATTAGTTAGCCAATTATTGACATTTGCCAATATAGGCTCAAATCTTTTCCTCAAAGAGGTTAGCTCTTTTTGAGACCATTATATTGGAGGGAGAGGAGTATTATCAACTTGTTCAGTATTATATATGTCATCAACCAACTCTCCATCATCCACTACATCCTTAAGAATATCAGCAAGTCCCAAATATTCAATCTACTCAAGAGATAATCGACTATAATCCAATTTCCTGACATCTTCTTCTGTTATCAAATCTACCCAGACATCTTCAACCATAGGTTCATGGAATTGGGTTTTCTTCTTGGTTTTGTCTTTCACACCCCTATAGTCAAACTTTAGTCTTCTCTTTAATTGCTTCATATTTACAAGTTTTATCTTAGTTTCTATGGCCCTAGCCTTTGTCGTAGTTAATACTGAATACCTACCAATTTTAACTAGGAACCTGAAACTAGGCTTCTTGAGCTCCATTCATTTATTATGCATGATGATCATTTGTTTGCATAACTCCATTAAGACCAATTTATCTGAGCAGAATCTTGGAAGCATATAAGGATGACCTTGGAAAAATTCAACCATCAGGTATGAGAAAGAAGAAAACTGTAAGAATATGCATCCAAAATTATATACCATTGTCTAAGCCTCATCTAACACTCTTCTTTCTTCTAGTTGAAGATCAAAAATATATAATAATACTGCAAAGAAAGCATCATTTACTCTCCTAAAATGATGAATATAACCCTTCAATGTTATCTGAGAATAGTATTGATACACAGGAATTAGCCTCCTGTCTCCTTCTAATGTTAGACCTTGAAAGATTCTCATAGAAGCTGCAATATACACTAGATAAGAAGTCATGTAGAACCTTGAAAGTAGTAGATACCTTCGTCAATTGTTCATACAAAGCATTGTTGATTTGTTCTCTCCAGAAGATGGTTCATTTGCCTTAGAGTATTACCTTGATGAAAGGATACATCAATTCATGAAACAGTGAGGAAGAGGACAAACCTCTTATCTTGCTGAGAAGAGTTATCAGATCACCAACTTCTTCTATAAAGTCATTTCTATAAAACTCTGTGGCCACCTTGACAAATTTGACCTTAATGTCTTGAGCTATTTATTATTGATTACTTTTTTTGCCTTTTCAAGATTTTTGTCATACTCTTTTTGTGCTTCAACAAAATCAAGCTTTAAAAATTTTATAATAGGAGGGCACATAAACACCTTATCAGTGAATTTAGGATCTAGTCAAATTATCACATTGCCACTAGCATCCATCATAGCCCTTGTATCTATGTTATAAAACTAAGCACACTGAAGGACAAATTCTGTGTTGTGGGCCTCCACTAGAAAAGAGGATACCAAATGAATATTATTATAAATTATCTTCTTCATTGCAGAGCTGGGATTGCTTGACTTGATTCTCTCCACAAACTCAGCCATGTCCACATGGCCAATCTATGTATCTTTAATGTCATCGACATTAGAAATAACTGAAGTGATTGGAAAAACATCTTGATATTTGCACTTCATCACTTTTGACTTCTTCAGAGACAACTCAATCATCTAAACGAGCTATCACTAAAAGGATGTCGATGAAGAAAGAAGATCCACAGAAAAATTGTAATAAAAAAATCATGATCATGCAATTCGGTGAAATATTGATAATCTGGGAAAATTACATGTTGATGATCATGACTATAGAGATGCTCTTGAAAGGACTAGAGTTAGAGCAGGTCAAAAAATTAGAGAAAAGTGGGCTCAAAAAAATAAAATTGAAAATATCCTAGAGTTAGAAAATTTTGAGAGAATGTTTGCATGGGCAGCAAAATTTTCCACCTTTGCATGTGAGGGAGATTGTGTACTTGTATCAGTGGCAAAATTTACTGCTATCACATATTATAGGAAAAATGGTTATATGTTGGAGTGGCAAAAAATTCTAACACTACAGGTAATGAGAAAATTCTAAGTTTGATGTTTGAGTAGCAAATTTTGCCAATACCACATTTGATAGGAGTTGTAAGGTTTTCATGTAAGGGTGGTAGATTTTGCCACCCATACACTTCCATTTGAAATCATCTTCAAATACATAAGTGTCAAAAAATGTTGACTTTGCTTTTGACTTATTCACAACAGGAGGATGTGAGAGCGGCTAATATAGCCATCATTACAATGTTTTTGTAAGAATTAGTTTTCAACTAACGTGTTTTGAAGGGTAAAGCCTTATCAAGTCAAACCACCGATGACACACATCAACTTAAAACCTAGGGCATAAACAATGTTCGACATTTTTCATCAATTTGATTCACTAGTAATAATTTAAGACACAAACTTATGGAAGAACAAGGGTTTGACACAAAAGACCAAGCAAAACGATAATATCAATCTGAAACTTAACGTATTACAAATGGCTTTTTCAAAAACAAATGATAAATTCAAAACAATACAGATACTGATCAATAAATGAAACTATAGAAGTCATAAATAGTTAAAATGACTTACTTGTTGAATTTGAAACCCTAAACTTAACAGTGGAAAATTTTGAAATCTATTTAAATCCTTCACCACCACTATTGCACGATTTTGAGAAGGGTCGAGGAATCAACTAAGAAACTTTGAAAAAATAAATGACAAGAAAAAACAATGAAATAACACATTTAAAAGCTTGAAAACAAGCCCTTAATGCTTGGCATGAGTGGCCATTAATGCCACTTGAAGTTCAAGATCTTGGAGATCTTACTTAGGTGGAAATTTTTGTCAACTTGACACATGCCTTTACAAAATGCAAAAAGTGGTAAAAATCGCTGACCATGCACATACCCTTTTGATCGAGAACATGTAATGGTGGCAAAAAGTGCCACTTGAGCATCTGAAAAAGAAAAACTATGTAAGCGTGGCAAAAAGTGCCAACTTTACACAAGTAATTACTCAAAATATGTAACAGTAGTGAATTTGACCGCTTTGACACATTCGGATTCAAATTTTCACTAACACCCCCAAAATGATCAAAATTGACATTTTGATCAGTTTACGACTACAACAAGCTTCATAATTTTTGAGAAATCATGGCGAAATAATGTCGCAAACTCTCCTAGGATGTTAGATGACTTCACTTGAGATCAAGAGAATTTTGTCTCAATCAACGAACTTAGAGTGTAGATTATGAAATAGATAAGTTTCATAGGGGTTGTCTACAAAAAGAGTGTAGCTACTTTTGGGAACAACAACTAGCTCTAACTGGGGAACTTCCATTGATCAAACTTTGAAATGATCGAAGGGAGAAGAATCCAGTCTCTAAGTCCCTTCATCTATTGGGCTATAGAGTCAAGCTACCAAAATGAAAAAGTAAAAGACTAAACAAAAACACAAAACTATACAAATGTACAAATAAAATTATCTGATACTTTAAGGACTAAAGTGTTTTAGATGTTGCCCAATGTGAGGCAGCAAGAATGGTGTTCCATCCTAATATTCTAGCAAGAAGCTATTTCCACCACAAAATTGATGAATGGTGAATAGACCTCTCCACAAGGAATCAAACTTTCCATGCATTCCTTTTGGTTCTCTCCTCTTGTCCCACAGCTAGACTTGATCTCCAATCTAAAACTCATGAGTCCTTACTTTCTTGCTAAAGAGTTTCTTTACTTGATTTTGATGCTCAGTGATACGATCTGCTACCATAGTTCATTTTTTCTCAAGTTCAGTTAGGTACATGATCCTTTTATCAATAGAACTTTCAAAAGCCCTATCTTCCACTACTTTTGCCAACTTTAGTGCTAGCAATTCTAAGATAATTGGTACCTCTGCATTTAGACCATACAGAAGCTAAAATGGTGACATACCTATTTACCTTTTAGGGGTAATCTTATCTTCCCATAAAGCATCAAATGATGCTTTATGCCAAATTATTTGATTCTCATCTACCAATTTCCTGATAATAATAACTAGATTCTTATTACTTGATTTTACCTGACCATTTCCTTATGGATAATAGTTTGAAGAGTGGGAAAGAATGATCTCGTACTTGTACCAAAAGTCATTAATCTCATGGGAAGAGAAACAAGTAGCAATATTTGCTACAATCTTGTTTGGAACTCCAAACCAAGAAATAATATTTTCTTTAAGGAAATTGCATACCATTTCAGAAGTAGAATGCTTAACTGGGATGGCTTCCACCCACTTGGTAAAATAGCCTGTCATGGTGAGAACATAGTTGTGTCCTGCACTTGATGGTGGATTCATAGCGCTAATGAAGTCAATGCCCCATTATTGAAATTGTCCTTCAATCACCACCAACTTGAGAGGTAATGCAACTAACTTAGGTTTCCCAATGCACTGTTGACATAACTCACACCTATGCACCCAATTATACGCATCTTGAAATAGTGTAGGCTAATAGTATCTAGCTCACAGAATCGTGTGTGCCATCATGGGTGCAAAAAAAAGTCCTCCATAATACAAATTATAGAAAGACTCCAGAAGTCTACTTTGTTGCACTTTATCCACATAACAAAAAAATACTCCATCAAGGCTTCTTTTATACAAACCATTATCCCATAGGACATAATTATTGGCCTTCAACTTAACAATTCTTTTCTTATTATAAGACAGATGGGTAGGACACTCACCATAGGTAAGAAAATGAGCGATATTTGAATACCACTCATCAGTAGTAGTGACAAAAAGAAGTGTTGGCATGTCTTCAACTTCTACTTTTTCATCCCCTGTCTCTTTTGGTATGTTATCAGTAATCAATTGACACAAATCTCTTCTATGCATAAGCTTAATAGGTTTGATATCAAGATGAAACTCTTAGATCTTAGTAATCTAATTTCCCCTTTTAGTGCCAAACTCTTGTTGAGTTAAAATAGACTTTACTATTATGTCAAGGACCATAATAACAGTATGTGAATTCAGGATATAGAACTGAAAATGTTTTACCACCTTAACCACAGCATAAACATGTTTCTCCATGTTCAAATATTTCAATTCATGAAATTTGAGAGGACAACTCATAAATGATATGGGAGATTCTACACTTTCTTCATTATGTTGAACCAGAATGGTTGAAAATGTATGTTCAGAAGCATAGCTATATACTATAAAATCTTTGGTATAGTCAGGACAAACAAAGACTGAAGTATCAGCAATATCCTTCTTGATATCCTCAATGCTGCTTTGCCTTCCACATTTCAATGGAAAGTAGCCTTAACCTTCATCATGTTGATGATGTGATAGGTTTTCTCTACAAATTTAGGAATGAACCTTCACAAAAAAATCACTTTTTTAAAGAAATAATGAACTGCAGTCTTACTAGCAGGTAGAGTAAGACTTTGAATAGATTTGACTCTTTTTGAGTCAATTTTAGTGCCTTCTCGAGATACAATGTGATCGAGAAGTTTACCTTCTGTAACCCCAAAAACTAACTTCCTAAGGTTGAGAGAGATACCATTTTGCCAACAACGTTCCAACACTTGTCGTAAATGGTGTGCATGATCATGATGGTGTTTGAAAAAAATAGCTAAGTCATCAAGATACACCACAATGAACTTCTCCATCTCATCTTTGAAGGTAAGGTCTATTGCTCTCTAGAATGTGGTGCCAGCATCGATTAGATGAAAAGGCATTATATGATATGCAAATGTGCCCCAAGGTGTAGTGAAAGTAGTTTTATACTGATCTACTTCATTAACTTCCACTTGATTATACCCCAAAAAACCATCTAGCATAGACAACATTTTTGAACCAGTTACTATTTGCAACACTTGGTCCATGATGGGTAGGGGTAGTTATCCTTTAGAGAAGATTGGTTGAGATTCTTAAAATCAACACAGATATGGATTTCTCTATTCTTCTTCCTTACAGAAACTATGTTTGTGATCCAAGTGGAATGATGAATTAGAAAAATTATCTTTGCATTCAACATCTTTTAAATCTCAGAAAGGATAGTACCTGATATTTTAGACTTGTATTACCTTTGTTTCTGCTTGTGAGGCAATGACCCAGCTTTAAGAAGAATTTTATGTTGATTTTCTTTAAGCCTAAAAGACTTGAGATCATCAAAAGAATATGCCAAAACATCAATGTAATGGTGAAGGAGAGTAATGAATTTGAAATTTTCATCGGTAGTGCAAAATTTTCCAATGTTGACAATTTTAGGATCTGCCTCTAAACTCAAATTTACTTACTCAAATTCCATAGAGAAACTTGAATCCAGTTGTTGTTGCTGCTCGATATATCTATCATGCTTATCAAATAGCTTTTCAAGGGAAACCAAACCTATTAGAATTTTATTCCCTTTCAGTTGAAGAAACTCTTCACCAGTTTGTAAATCTATTTCAGAAACGTATTCTCATGGTGGAGATTCACTACCTTCAAAATAAATCTCATCAAAGCTATCCATCTTTTCCAAGAAAGTAATGATTTCATTATTACTATTGAAAACCTATCAATGGTCAGCATTATCAGGAACACTTGGTGAAAAGATCAGCTCAATAGTGCACTTGTTTCTTTTGAAATCTTTATGATGAACCATGAGAGTGGCAGAGATAGCTAATGAATCTGCACAATCATTAAACTCTCTTGGCACTATAAAGATATTGAAAGCATCAAAACTTTTAATGTAATCCCATATGTGATTATGATAATGTTACAATCTTTCATTTTTAGTTTGATACAAATTTATCACTTAATAAACCATTAATTTGGCATCTCCTTAAGCATGAAGAATATTAACACATCTAGCATGAGCAGCTTCTAATCCAAGAACCAATGACTCATATTCGGTGGTGTTGTTGGTATTGTCAAATTGTAACTTATATGAGAAAGGGAAGGTATCACCTTGTGGGAATATCAAAACAATTTTGGCTTCAGAACTGGTAGAGAAACAACTGCCATCAAATTCTAAAACTCAAACCTCATTAGAATTTTATTTTTTTGAATTTCATTAATCAGAAGATTTTTCTTCATTAGTGAGGGAAGAATCTGGCATTATTATGCTTTCACCTAAACTTTCATCTAAAAACTCTTTTGATTCTTCATCTAAATTGTCTAAGCTATCACCTGATGAACTCTCATCTGATGAACTAGAAACATATTTAGTAGACAAGAAATAATTACCCATTCCTGAGGACTCAAAAAAAAATTGAGCTTTGAGATTTGTCATTTGGGTAACAATATATTCGGCCTCCTTCTTAGGAAGTAACTTTTGTATGATGCCTTTAATAGGTATCTTTGCTTCAGATAGATCCATGTTCAACTCCCCACCTACATCCTTTCAAAAATTACATCCAAGCAGAATGTTATAAGAAGCTAAAACATTAGCTACTAATATTGTCATCTTAATCCTCTTATCTAAAAAAATTGTAAATACAAATTACGCATCTTTGATTTGACCCAAAAGTGGTACTTGCTTATTTTCTATGGAGAAACATCTCCCAAAAGTCTTAGTTAAAGTGAGACCAAGGGAGTCTGCTACCTTGGCGGGCATAACATTATCAAAATCTCTAGAATCTATTATGTAATTGCTCAACTTATGACCATTTACCAATAGAGAAACATAGAAAGGTTCTATTTTTCCAGAGGAAACAAGGGGAGTAGTGACAAGATTATTTTGGGTAGATTTATTTTTTGATGAATCATAGGTAATTTTTGAAAAATCTTGTCCTATAAGGATGGTTTTATTTTTGACATATTTAGCAAACCTATCAAATTGTTTAGAATTAGTTTGTAAATATTCAACTTCAGACATTTAGATCTTGGTCTTCCTAGCATGATCTATTATATCAAATAATTGGAATAAACTAGAAATAGAAGAAAGAAATCCATCATTCTAATTTTTATTTGATTTAGTACTAGTCTGAGGGACAGAAGCAGAAGATACAAGATTGTTAGATGTATTTACTTGTTTATTGCCCATCGGGTTCTTTGATTGGAAAGGCAGCAGAGTTCCCCATTTAGCAATTGAGATCACTGGTTGAGGTTCTTCTCTTACTTTTTCCTTATTAATTTCTTGAGTTGATTGATTTTGGGACCTATTAATGTTAGGTTGTGAAGCTAAAAGCTTCACTGATGCAGACATGGAGAAGGCCATTGGAGGAGTTGCTGGAGTGTCACAGACACCGACGTTGGTCAGGCCAACCGACGTCGGCAGGATAAGGCAAGAGAGCAACCGACGTTGGTCAGAGATCGGCCAGCGTCGGCAGTCCCCAGGCGGACAGGGACCGACGTCGGTCGCCTGTGTGGTTCGACTGCGAGTATATTACGGGCAGTTAGTTGATGAACCAAGTGTTTGCATGATTAGTGTTAATTATAGACTGAGAGCTGCGGATCTAATTATTGTACTAGGTGTCTAATTATTGTTTGGATGAGTTCTATATAATAGACTCATGGTTGTATTGTAAACTTGTGCTAGAGAGTAAGAAAGCATTATTATAAGCTCCTTCTGTGTGTGAGGTGAGCATGGTGTGTTCCTCCTAGTGCCACAGTACCAAGGTGGGTGCTAGATTGGAGAATCAGCAGGGTTCTTCAGGAGTGTATGATCTTGGTCATCAGGTGAGCATGGCTACGATAGGAGATCTACATGGTAAGTAAGATCATTGATATGCAGGTGTATGTGTGTGCAAGGTCAAGGTTCACAGGTGTGCAGAACCAGCTTGATCTGTAGGTGGAAGATCAGATAAGACAGCAACACAACAAGGAGCAGTATCAGGCGAGATCTACTTGGAGTACAGGTGTGTGCTCAGAACAAAGAGGAAGGCAAGGAAGATCCTTCCATAAGTAAGGTCTATTGAGGTGCAGGTGGATGCAGGTTCAGGGGAGATCTACGTGAAGTACATTTGTGTACTTGTGGAGTGCGTGGAGCACTTGTGGTGTGCGTGGAGCACAGGTATAAGGTGAACACCAACTCAGTGTGTGAGTTGGGTGTTGGGACCTAAGAGAGAGAGCTTTGAGGAGAGAATTACTATTCACTTGAGGTGTGGGAAGCCTCTGAAGAGGTGGTGGAGAAGAAGTGGCATCTTCTTTATTGTATTCTTTTCTGTATGAGTATTAATACTAGTTGTGTATTGTCTCTCATATCTTGTGTTATTTTTGGATTCTAGTTACTTGTTGATTTTGGTTATTTCTGCATATTAAGTTGCTTGGTATTTGGTAATCAATTATGTGCTTCCAGGGTTTCGTATCCCAACAAGTAAAAATAATATATGCTCCATCATACACTTCTTATTTTTTAGCTTCATCTTAAAATTTAAAAAATTGATGGTAGAGTCACCAGCTAATTCTTCTTCTCCTTATGCAAATATATTAGCATCATTCTCCTGGTCCAACTTGGGTTGGAAACAATGATCATGTTCAGCTTCATAATAGCCAACTACTGAGTTGATCGATGTTGCTTCAATGGCAAGCTTCCCTTGTGTAGGTGGAAGACGATTAGGTTACCCTTGAATTTTAGTAATATTGTCTTGATATGAATTATTAGAAAATGTCTTTAGTATATTCTGATAAGAAGGAGGGGCAGACATACCTTGGAAAATTTGTATTTTTAGAGCTAGCAATTCATTTGTTAACTTTTGCACCATAGGGTCAGTGGTGCTTATGGAAGAATTCTCAGTAGAAGAGGAACCTTTATTTCTATTAGAATCTCTTCTTATCTTACCCACAAGGATAACATTATCTTCGACTTTAGTAGCCAAAATTTGAGCTACAGGAAGATCTGTAAGGCCAACCCACCTTAACAGGAAACTCACTTTGGGAAGTTGAGTATTGATAAAAAACATTTAAGATTATTCGTTGTTGGCTAAGTAGTTATATAAATCTTATTTCTTAGCTTATTGAACTTAATGATGAAGTCTTCCATAGGTTCATGAGGTTCTTTCTTCATTTGTGTAAGCTGAGCCAATAAGGCATGTGTATCTTCTGCAGGTTTTAACCTAGCCTCAAACTTGGTCTTGAGAGTATTTCAGTTGGTTATAGTCTAAGCTTGAAGATGATAAAACTAATCTATAGTAGCACCTTATAGTGTTTCCACAAAAATTCTTACTACTACATCTTCATGTTCAACACCTATCACACCACAGGTTATGCAAAAAGTTGCAATGTGTTCATCAAGGTGAACTTTCCCGTCACCATAGAACTTGGGAATTTTTTTTGTTGAACTACGATATAGTTCATGCAAAGGTGGGGTTAAATTTATAGGACCAAAAGTGTTACCCCAAGAGCCTTGGGCTACCATGATGCACTGATTAAAAGGTGGGATAACAAACCTTTGTGGAGTATGAACAGACAAAATTTTGTTAGCACTAAAACTAGAAGCTTCACCTGGTATTAGAGACCTAGAGTTGGTAGGAGGAAAACTATTGGTTCACTGAAGGCGAGGTCATAGAGGTAAAATACCAAAATTATTTTTTTACATCAACTCAAATACAGGATCAATAATACCTTGAGCTCTCTTGCTTCTCATATACCATGAATCTGCTAGAATGTAGTATACTCAACAAAATTTTGCAACAAATGGAAAATAACTAAAAATGCTTCAACTCAAAGTGTGAGGCTTCAAGTTGCACGTTCCTTCCCCAGTGGAGTCACCAAAAAATTATTAAGTGAATATTTTGTCTTTAACTAACTGAAGGCAAAATGGTTATATCGACCACAGTAATGAGATAAATCTCTCCTCTCAATAAGAGGAGGTTCCCTATAACCTATCACAAACTAATTTAAACTAAATACTAATTCAAGGGTGAGACCATATCATCCATTTCTCTTTTTTCAAAAATGATGTTTACAAAATAAAAGAACACTTTCTTGATAATAACTAAAAAACCAAGAAACCTACGAGAGCACAAAGTCTGTCATTGCTTCTTTTGTTAATTTATAACTTAGAACATAGTACAATGAGGTGCAACCCAAAGTCTTTACCGAAAACTATGACAAAATATATGATCATAAAAGATAATAGTAGTTCAAAGCTTTTCCAATATCTTTTACTTTAAAACACTAAATCACAAACTAAAGATAATTGTTATAGCATAAAGTCTCCATAATCAACTTTAGAACATCTCCCAGATTATTCTCACTCACACTACTATTTAATCAAATAGATAAGATCGTATTAGGAAAAATACATAAGAACAATTTCTAATATAACACAAGTTATTTCAACACAAAGTTTGAATGATCACTTGATTTTTTATTCACTTATATAATTTGATTTACAATTTGAACTCAAAGTCTCAAAATGCTCTTCAATTTAGCAGAGTTTCGCTTCAATAACTAAAAGATAGATAATTATAATAGACCCCCTCTTTATTTATAGGGAGAGGCCTTGAGAAAATTTAGGAAAAACCTAACAACTTTGATTTATTCAAAAATAGGAGTCCTTATTAACTTGGGACTTCCTATATTTTTACATGTAATTACATATGAAAAAAGTACATGTAAATATTTCTGAAGTTATTTCAAAAGTACATCTAAAAAATGGAAAAAAAAAAAGCTAAAGAAAAAAAAATTGCTTCAATTTGTATTGCCATCTTTCTTCATGTGACCATCATAAAAGTTGCTTACATCCTGATACTATCTAGACTAACAGTGTTCCTGAAAATTATCTTAGCTCTAACTATGGCATCTCTTACTATGGTGATTGATTTTCCATGACTAGTTAACTTAGTTTTTAGATTATCCAAAGTTAACTAATTGTCCAAAATATTGTCCATAGAGGCCATTGAAAAAAATTTATCTTCAAACTCTTTATGGAATATATCTTCAAATTCTCAAACCATTTCTTCTGCAGAGAGAAATTGGTTATCTTGTGATACGATCTTGCAAGGTAGCTCCTCTAATTTAAGCAAAAGATTGACATCACTTTGTTCACTGAGTTTCCTTACAATTTAAAGGTCATTGATCAAATATTTAAGCACATGGATCCTATATGCCAATGCCTCTTTAGTTTCTATATAAGAATCCCTATTAGGAATGGCCCCAATTGATATTAGAGTGCTTATTTTTAGTTTTTTCATCTCCACCAATTTATCACGATTCTTTTCTATCCACTCAATATCTTGAGAAATAACATCAATGAGATCATCAAGTTCTGCTCTCTTTTTTTCTCATTTTATGTCTTCTCAAATAGCTCTGTAAGTAGGAAAACTCCTTCTGCACACATCCTGTCTAAGTACTCTTCAAGTACTTTTCCTTTGAGATGAGTCTTTTCTACTTTCTAAATGATGTGGTCTTCTACAGAAATGGCCTCTGGAGTTACTAGTTCTGAACTCAAAGTGATTTTCCTTACAACTGTAGTCAACTGTTCCACCATTGCTTTGTAGTGATCTTTCATTTCTTTCTCCTTGTCAAATTTTTGAATCAAGATGTCCATGGCTGACTGCATATCATTCTTGGCACTTTCAAGAGTTATCTTAGATAATTCAACTCTAGAGATAGAGTAATCATTTATATCAAAATTTTCCATGGTTGTATCTTATGGAGGTCTTGCAATCTCTAAAAATTTGTGTCCCTTGTCCCCAAGCATTCTTGAAAGAATCTTTGGCTTCTTAGAGGTCTTAGCTTTTACAGGCACCAACTTATTAAAATCAAAGTCATCTGAGGAGATAACTTATTTCTTCTTTTTTGGTGTATAAGCTTACAACCATAGTGGAAGCATATAAGTACTCACATTAGGGTTTGTCCCATT
This sequence comes from Torreya grandis, assembly GCA_037957365.1. Taxonomy (NCBI): domain Eukaryota; kingdom Viridiplantae; phylum Streptophyta; class Pinopsida; order Cupressales; family Taxaceae; genus Torreya; species Torreya grandis. Next base: position 1,521,753 of record JARHVA010001705.1, read on the forward strand.
TGTTGGCTTCATTAGAACTGCACTTGCACTGGTAGTGGAAACAATAGGTGGAGTGTTAGTAAAAATTGCACCTATTATATTTACATTAGGTACTTGTTCAGTATTCATTACAAAGTGATCAAAAATAGAAGCATCTCCAATATCAAAAGATGAAGAAGACAAACTAGGAATAGACCTTGAGGAATAGAGAACATCTTCAAAAGTGTTTTGAGGGTTGTCAAAAATTATTTTAGAAGGAGAGGGAGATTCAGAAGAGGGAATATCAATATGGGAAACAAACAAAGGAGCTACAACAGGTTTGTCATGCAAGGGAGAAGAGACTCTCATTTCTTGTTGTATATTCTCTTGTGGGGACAAAGCTTCCTCTTCTTGTTAATCTGTAGACCTATCTTCAATCTCCATCTCTTTTATGGCTTGTTCTTCAGTGCTCTATTTCTCAACTTCCATATCTTCTATTTCAGACTCTTTCTCCATATCTTTTGACTTCTTCATCATAAATCTGATTTTAGGCTTATGTGGCTTGGAAGAAGAGGGAACATCACTTTTGTTCTTCATTTTGTTCTCCACTTTTTTTCTTGTTTGCTCTTGAATCTCAGTCTCTGACCCTGTGAGGAATTCTTTCAAAGCAATTTCTTTGTTTGCTAGCCAATTATTGGTGTTTGTTAATATAGGCTCAAATCTTTTCCTCAAAGAGGTCAGCTCTTTTTGAGACCATTGGATTAAAGGGAGAGTGGTATTAGAAACCTGTTCAATATTATATCTACCATCAACCAACTCTCCATCATCCACTAGATCCTCAAGAAAATCAACAATTCCTAGATATTCAATCTACTCAAGAGATAATCAGTTGTAGTCTAATTTCTTGACATCTTCTTTTGTTCTCAAATCTACCCAAACATCTTCAACCATAGGTTCATGGAATTGGGTTTTCCTCTTGATTTTGTCTTTAACACCCCTATAGTAAAACTTTGGTCTTCTCTTTAATTTCTTCATAGTTACAAGTTGCATCTCAGTTTCCATGGCCCTAGCCTTTGTAGTAGTTAATACTTAATACTTGCCAATTTTAACTGGGAACCTGAAACTGGGCTTCTTGAGCTCCATTTGTTTATTATGCATGATGATCATTTTTTTGCATAACTCCATTAAGACCAATTTTTCTAAGATAAATCTTGGAAGCATATAAGGATGAACTTGGAAAAAGCTAACCCTCAGGTATGAGAAAGAAGGAAACTGTAAGAACATGCATCCAAAATCATTTACCACTGTCCAAGCCTCATCTGACACTCTTCTTTATTCTAGTTGAGGATCAAAAGGACATAAGAATACTACAAAGAAAACATTATTTACTCTCCTAATATGATAAATAGAACCCTTCAATTTTAATTGAGAATAGTATTAATACACAAGAATTACCCTCCTATCCGCTTCTGATGTTAGACCTAGAAAGATTCTCATAGAAGCTGCAATATACACCAGATAAGAAGTCATGTTGAACTTGAAGGTAGTAGATACTTTCATCAATTATTTGTGCAAAGCATTGTTGATTGGTTCTCCCCAGAAGATGGTTTGTTTACCTTGGAGTATTACCTTGATGAAAGGATACATTCATTCATGAAACAGTGAGAAAGATGACAAATCTCTTATCCTATTGAGAAGAGTTATCAGATCACCAACTTCTTCTATAAAGTCATTTCTAGGAAAACTCCATGGCCACCTTGACAAATTTGACCTTGACGTCTTGAGCCATTTATTATTGATTGCCTTCTTTGCCTTTTCAAGATTTTTGTCATATTCTTTTTGTGCTTAATAAAATCAAACTTTAACACTTCTATAGCAGGATGACACATAAACACCTTATCAATGAATTCAAAATCTAGTCTAATTATCACATTGCCACTAGCATCTATCACAACCCTTGTATCTCTGTTATAAAACTAAGCACACTGAAGGACAAATTCTATGTTGTGGGCTGCCACCAGGAAAAAAAATACCAAATGAATGTTATTGTCAATTATCTTCTTCATTGCAGAGCTGAGATTGCTTGACCTGGTTCTCTCCACAAACTCAGTGATGTCCACATGGCCAATCTCTGTATCTCTAATGTCATCAACATTATAATTAACTGAGGTGATTGGAAAAACACCTTGATATTTTTACTTCATCACTTTTGACTTCTTTAGAGACAACTCAGTCATCTAAATGAGCTATCACTAGAAGGATGTCGATGAAGAAAGAAGATCCATAGAAGAAACTATAATTAAAAAAATCATGATCATGCAATTAGGGGAAATACTGGTAATCTATAAAAATTGCATGTCGATGATCATGACTATGGAGATGCTCTTGAAAGGACTAGAGTGCGAGCAGGCCAAAAAATTAGAGAAAAGTGGGCTCGAAAAAATAATATTGAAAATATCCTAGAGTTAAGAAAATTTGAGAGAATGTTTATATGGGCGGAAAAATTTGCTGCCCTTGCATGTGAGGAATATTGTGTACTTGTATTGATGACAAAATTCACTACTATCACATATTATAGGAAAAATAGTTAGATGTTAGAGTGGCAAAAAATGTCAACACTGCAGGTAATGAGGAAATTCCAAGTTTGATGTTTGAGTGACAAATTTTGCCAATACCACTTGTGATAGGAGTTGCAAGGTTTTCATGTAAGGGTGGTAGATTTTGTCACCCATACACTTCTACTTGAAAGCATCTTCAAATACATAAGCGACAAAAAATGCCGACTTTGCTTTTGACTTATTCACAACAAGAAGATGTGAGAGTGGCTAATATAGCCGTCATTACAATGTTTTTGTAAGAATTATTTTTCAACTAACATGTTTTGAATGGTAAATCCTTGTTGGGTTAAATCACTGATGACACACATCAACTTAAAACCTAGGGCACAAATAATAGTCGATGGTTTTTTTCAGTTTGACTAGTAATAATTTAGGACACAAACTTATGAAAGAACAAGGGTTCGACACAAAATACCAAGCTTCTTGGACATGTTTTTCAAAAGCATGGTTTAAACATAGATTCTAAAAGGATAGACTCAATTCTTGCACTCTCTTTTCCTAAGCACAAAAAGGCTATGCAAAGCTTCTTTCGGAAGATCAACTTCATAAGGAGATATATTTCAGATTTTACCATTCTAGCTAAGCCAATTACAACCATGTTAAAGAAGAATCAGAGCTTCAGCTAGTCCAAAGAAGGAGTAAAAGGTTTTAAAGATATTAAAAAGGCCATAGCTAGTGCTCCTACACTTATAAATCTAGATTTCATAAAATATTTCATCCTGTATACTTATGCTAACATGGACACCATTTCAGGTATTCTTATGCAACAAAATCATGAGGCTTTGGAGCAACCAATAGCATTTTTTAGTCAAGTCTTGGAAGAAAATGAAACAAGGTACTCTTTTATTAAAAAACATGTACTTTCAGTTATAATGTCTCTTTAAAAGTTTAGATATTTATTGTCTAACAATAAGATACACCTAATGGTTGCCCATCCAAGCATCAAAGATTTCCATTTGAACAAAGATATAAATGAAAAGAGAACTGGTTGGATATCCAAAGTAATGGAATACGATGTGGAAATTAAGGTCACAAAGCTGATTAGAGGTAAAGGACTTTGTAAGCATCTAGCTCAAAACTTGTAAGAGACTAATGAGGTTATTTTGGTGTCAAATGATGAAGAAGTTGCATCTGGTCATATCTCACCTTCCAGTTGCTTTCATGACTTGGTAAGCTATCTCTAAGATGGTATTTATCCCTCTCATCTAATTGCTTCAAAAATTAGATATTTCAAGTTGCAATCAATTCCATTTTTGCTTATTGATAGTGTTTTGTTCAAGAAAGATATTAATGGCATGTTGCTAAGCTGTATAGAGCCAAGCCAAACTCAAAATTTGCTTGAATAATTTCATGATGGACATGGTGGAAGACATTTTTCTGCAAGAATTACAACCCTTAAGATCATGAGAGGTGGGTACTATTGGCCTAGTTTATTTGATGATTGCCATGCATGGGTTAGAAAGTGCAAACAATGTGTTATGTTTGTAGGAAAACTGAAACTTGCAGCCTTCCCTCTTCAACCAATTATGGTGGATCAACCCTTTATCCAATGGGGATTGGACTTTATTGGTCTCATTAATCCTCCTTCAAGTTTAGTGCATAAATGGATTCTAACTGCTACAAATTATTTCACACATTGGATAGAAGTAGTAGCATTGAAAGAAGCAAACGAAACTAATGTTTTAGATTTCTATGAAGGTTTGCTTACTAGATTTGAATTTCTTTCAACTATTATTTCTGATAATGCAATGGATTTTATGAGATCTAGGATCAGTCAATGGGCTGTCCAACATGGAATTTATCTTAGTACTTCATCAAACTATTAACCACAAGGTAATGGCCTTGCTGAGTCAATAAATAAGAACCTATTGAAGATCATAAAAAGGATTATTGAAGATAATCAGATATCATGGCATCTCAAGTTGAAGTCAGCTCTGTGGGCTGATAGAATTACCTACAAAAGATCAATAGCCTACTCTCCATACAAGTTGGTATATGGTAAGGAAGCAAGGTTATCCATTTCTCTTGAATTTCTTGCTTTGAAACTAATGCATCAGCTTGAGTTGTTGGAGAATGAACCTATAGAGATCAGGTATGCTAAGATTATGGAGTTGGAAGAGATAAGAAATCAGTCCATGCTAACCATGGAAATTCATCGACCATAAGTGAAGAGAGATTTTGATAAAGGAGCTTCTTCATGAAGTTTCAAAGAAGGAGATTTGGTCCTCAAGTGGGATGAGGATAGAGATAAACCAAGAAGGTACACAAAGTTTGATTCCCTTTGAAGTGGCCCATACACAATCTCCAAATGTAAATCCCACAATGCCTTCCAACTTGCAAAGATGGATGGTGACAAGCTTCTAATCCCAGTAAATGGGATACATTTAAAACATTGCTACTGAAGAGCAAAGTTCCTTGTACATAGTTTGTTTTGCTTTCCTCCAAGTGATGTTCAAGCATAGTAGTTTTTTTTGTTTTATTCCAAATAAGTGCTTGTTTACACATCATCTACTTTTTAGTTAGTTTTCCTTGCTGTGTGTGTTTACCTTCTTGTTTTGGAGGATGAAGGTTATATTTTTCAATTCAAAGGTTGTACTTACAGTCATGAACTAGATTTACCATTATTTTATGAGTTCAATGTTATGTAAATGGTCTGGTTCTTAAGCATAGCAGGTATGCTTCCCAGTTGAGTCACCAAAATGTTGACAATTTTGACCTCACAGGTCAAATTGCCACCCTTATCATTATAAACTTTTCATAAGCATGCTTCTTTGTCCAAATGTCAAGAATTGGGCTTGTTCAAATTTTTTGAAGGGCTCTTATTCTTTCGATAAAGTTCATCTCAAAATTTCAAGGGATCATTTCAAATTGTCTGAAGGTTTCTTTTACTTCAAAAAAGTCAGTTTCAAAGGTTTAGGAAAGTCCATTTCACTAATGTCAAAGGGTTCTTTTCATAAAGCCCGAAGGGCATTTTTCAAAGAAAAGGGTCCTTTTCAGACTTCTGAATGGTGCATTTCAAAATTCTAAAGGCCTCTACAATTTTTTTGAAGACTATTTCACAAAGGCAAAGGGGCTCTTTTCCTTTCGGAGAAGTCAATATTCAAAAGGCTAAAGGTTCATTTAAGTTTTACAAAGGACACGTGGACTTTTTCAATATTTTTGAAGGCCCTTTTCCATAAGGTTGAAGGGTTTTTTATCTCGTCAAGCAGGGTAGATGGACCAAACAAAAGTCCCAAAGGGCAGTTTTCCATATGCCAAAGGGTTCATTCATTTTTTGAGGGTTGATAACAAAAGTTTCGAAGAGCAAGTGGACCATTTAAAGTTTTCTAAAGGACAAGTCAAATTTTATGAAGGTGGATTTATAAAAGTTTCAAATTTATAAAAGGACCATTGACAAAAGCCCAAAGGGAAGTTTCGAAAACCCGAAGGGACATTTGTATAAAGTTTGAAGGGACATTCCTTCAGACAAATTGTCCAAAGGAATGTGTTGGACAAAAAAGCTGAAAAAAAGAGACATTTAAAAAGCTAAAGGGTTCATTTAATTGTTCAAAGGGACATTTCACAAAGTATCAAAGGGAAGGTAGACTTTACAAATAATGCCGAAGGGTCATTGGTAAAAAGTTTGAAGGGGTTGTTCCCTTTGGGAGGTTCTTTTCAAGGCAAAATGGGGTACTTTTCAAAGAGGAGAACCATGTCAAAAATCCCAAAGGGAAATTTGCAAGGAAATAATTCCTTCGAACTTTTGTCCAAAGGAAGTTTACGAAGGAAAGGGCTTGTCAAAAAGCCTGAAAGACCTAATTCCTTTAGACTTTTTGTCTGAAGGAATTGTCCGAGAGAAAATCCTGAAGACATGGAATTCCTTCAGACTTTTTGTCCGAAGGAAATAATTCCTTTGGACAATTTGTCTGAAGGAAATGGAAGAGAAATAAACTGAAGGAATTGTCCAAGGCAAAAGAAAAAGAAACCAAGCAAAAAAGGCGAAAGAAAGATATAATCCATGGGAAAGAAAGTTTGAAAGAAAGGACAATATAAGGAAATAAGCCATGGATAATAAATCCAAAAATAGGGATAGAAGCAAATAGTCTACATGCAAGTGACCCAAGCCTGAATTAAAATATGCAGAAGTGAAGAGCACAAGAACAAGATTTTAATGTTGGATGGCTATTCAAGGAGATCTTAACATGGAAATTCATGCACACACTCTTGGTTTTCATGCAATCCAAGCCTTTCAAAGCACTACCAACTCAACTTCAAGTGGAGCTCTTAGTCTAAGATATGGCATGGCTTTCCATGCAAGAGTTTGACTTGTCAAACTTGGGTCCACCTCATCCCGTCTACGCCAACATAGAATTTCATGCATGTGCTCTTATTTAGCTTGTTGAAGGCTTTTAACATTTTAGTAGTTCAAGCAAAGTTCTAATTTAAATTTTGGTGTTGATTTCACGCAAAGGAAATTATTCTCTTGTTTCAGGTAGTTCAAGAGGAGTCTATATTTGAATATAGGCATAGCATCATGCATGATGAGAGTTTTGACTCAAACTTGAGCCCATTGTCCTTTTTTCCAATGCCAAAGACATTTTCATATAAGGCATAAGACAAAAATAGATTTTATTTTAAGGCTGTGATAGCACATAGTTGGACTAAGTTGACCTCATCTTTTATTTTCAGTGCCAACCTCTTGTTTATTGTATCTTTTTCTATATAAGTTGGCTTTTCAGCCTTGATTTGTATCCTCTTTTTGGCAATACCATACTTTGCCAAAAATTTATGATGTGGAACCTTTTTAGATTAATAGAAGGATAGTTTTCAGACTCAAAGGTGTCAGTATAGTGTATTTATGTCAGTGATTTGCATATGTGATAGAATTTTCTTCCTTATCAAGTCCTAATTCTTACCTAATTACTAGCTGATCAAATTATGCAAGTCATGTTCTATGTTTAATGTCTTTTGGTTGAAGTTACAATGGATATAACTGGCTAGTTAGTTCCTTGAATTAGGCTTACTCCTTCATTTCCCTCAAACTTTGATCACAAGATAGACCCTTTTCATGAAATACTGATGCATAGGGGTCAATTGGGGTTTAAAATTAAGTTTTTTTATTGTATGATCAGTGTTTTTAGAAGCTCAAATTGTGTGGATCAACCAAAATTTAAGTGTATCACCATCATTAGATAGGATTTCCTTTCAAGTTTCCCCTTTTCCCCAATAATTTGTAGTGTAGAGTAGAGATCCTAATTAATACACCAAAGGGATCTAGCCCTTACAATCTATATATTCAATCCACTGATTAGGTTACCCACAGCCTAGGATTGTTTCAATGTTTCAGCAGACTGTGAAGGCCTGAAACTACCTTCACAAGGGTGTGACTCTGATTGATAATAGGACTTTCATTTCCATAAAATTTAATTAGAGGAGGCTTATTATTTGTATCATTGACCACAACTATAAATCCATAAAAGGTATGATCATTGTAAATTAGTGGAGGTTAGTTTTGAGCTATCATATGAACATCATCTTGATTTTTAGATTGATTAGCATGATTTGGCATAGGTTAAGTAACCATATTCAAATACTAATTGGGTTTAGAAACTAATTCATGCAAAGTATTGTTGTGACCTTCTTAGATTTGTTGGTTTTTTTAATCAATGCTTGGATCTTATGCTTTAAAGTTATGCATTTTTAGTAAAATGTACTTTATGATAATCCTAATATTCATTGACAACATAGTTCTTAGGTAAGATCCTTTATGGGTCAAATTATTTTTGGGGAGGAAAAGATATCATATTACATTTAATAAATCATTCAAGACCTTTTGAGGACTCTCATTCACCTGTGTAAATTGCATTTACTCTTTTTTTTTAGGAGAGGACTATCATGTTTGACAGTTGATCTACTACATTGACTACATTATTGATGTCATTCATGGGTTGAAAATATTATCGTTATCCTTATCAGTAAATGTTGATTTACATTTCTATTTAACTCTGCTAAATTTAGGGAAATTAGTCCCACCTTTGAGCGTATTTACCTCTAAAACATTGTTCTCATAGCTCATAACCATGTCAAAAAGTTCATTGAAATATTGGTATGAGTTTAAGACCATTATGTACTTAATGGTTTGGAGTAAACTATAAGATAATATGCTTGTTAATTCGCTATCATGTAATTGGTGATTCATCGTAATCTTTGTAACAATGGTTTTTAATTTTAGAACATGCTCACTAAGACTCTCATCAGGTCCTTGTTTAAGTTGGTAAATCTGTGAAAACATGACCTTCATACTAATGTTGATTGAAAATTGAGATAAGCAAGTATCAACCAAAGAATTTAAAGTGTATGAATCTAAATGGAAAACCATAAAACCAATCATAAAAATAGTCCTTAAGGCTTGTAGGAAATATCTTTGTAAATAGCTTATCTTTATGCACAAAGTCAAGACAAGAAGCTTGGAAAGACTTAATATGGTGTGAAGGATCACCCTTACCACATAATAATTTAAATTTATGAAGAACAAATACAATAGGAAAAGTATAGGAAAATAACTCATGTGTCAAAGGTTTAAGTAAGATATTGTGTCAATTGAAGGTTATGACATGGTTTTTTAGACCCTTTGGAAAATAATTGAATATGGTGTCGCATTGCTTGCATGGCTTGCATAGTTTATTGGATTGTAGCTTCAAGATTTAAAATCAAATTAATAGTGCCATAGGCATGAATGGATACATTACCCTTTAGAGAAACACCATGGATAAGAGAGAAATGTTGAAAAATAGGTTGATATGGTTTAGGATCTTGAAGAGCTATACCTGAATCGTTAAGACCAATCTAAGAAGGAAAAGGAAAAACAATATGAGTGGAAGAAACACAAGGAAGAATAATAGTAAAATAAATGTGTGACAACCACAATGGTTGATATAGGATGGGAAACTCTACAAGATGGAATATTATTACTAGCATTCAAATATCCATGATTATTTGTGAAAGTTAGTTCCTTAGCTATAATCTCTTTAGCTAGGGCTTATTTTTTCACATCTCTTAACACATGACATCGTATCAATTTAATTAGTATATTTTTAAATGTATTATTTAAACAAATAAATATAAGTATCATTCATAGCATTGGCATCCAATTTTTTTGCATTCTCATCATTCATATACTTTTCATTATTATCTACATGTGTATCAATTATAGAAAAATTAATCTTATTGACAATTTCCATTTTCTTTTTCAAATGAACATGAATAGTTGTAAAAAGAAACTAAAAAACATTAAATGGTATTGAGCTCAATCTATCACTTTGCCTAATTGGGGTCCTAGATCTAATCTTCATAAGTGGCATAAGATAGAAGCAGATATAGCAGACAAACACTAGTTTTCAACAACACACAAAGAGCTAGAGATAATGATGTAAAAGAAAGTAATTTAAACCCTAGAAAAATCATATATATATAATAGGAATGGATAACCCTACAAGGGAAGGAATCATGCAAATCAAATAAGGTTTATGGAAACCCTAGGAATAATTGGATCCAATATGTAATATAATAAACTATCTAACCTTAGAAGGAAAAAGAGCAATTTTGGGCGCAAGATAACATGGGTTCACCCAAATTTTTTATTATTAAAGTACACAAATGGGGTTCTAAGCTAACCAAAGTAAACTACATCATAAAATGGGTTGCATAAGATAAATATGACCTAAAGAAAACAATATAGAAATAAAAAAGATCTAAAATGTGTACAAATAGATATTAAAGTGCTTGAAACTTGACTAATGGATTATGTAAAGACACACATAAATGTTGACTTACCTATGTAGTGCTAAAAATAGATGAAAACAAGTCCAAAAGTTAGCGGAAAGTAAACCTAAAAAAATTGTGCAGATCATAGAAGTTAGTAAAAATAACCAATATTGAACTAGTTGATCTGGGTCATGATTAGGTTCATTGGGTCAATCTTAATAGGCTTAAGTTTGACCCTAGTCACTCTCACAAATCTGTGTAGCTAATTTCATATTATAATGAAAATTCTAAGTGCCTCTGTCTAATATTGCTTGTCAAAACCTCTTTAAAATTATCAATTTGAGTTTTGGATCTCCTAAAATTGCTTCTTCTTCTCAAAAATGTTAATTCACTCTAAGAGACCTTGCAAGAGCATAAATAAATGGGTGTATTTATGACAGTATTGCATTAATCAGACCTATGTTCTTGGACAGTTTAGAAATCAACATTCATGCAATCAAGCAAGCAGTCTTGTGCAATATGAATACGCTGACTCTTACGCTTGTTAATAAAATGTAAATAACTAGTAGATTCCATATTCTCTTTTACTAATCATTTAAATTTTGATACAAGGGGTGCATATACTTCAATAGATTGTAGATAGTAATAAAATGATTTGTGCATCCTTGAATAGGAATTCCAAACTTTAATCATATCCCCATGCTTGTATATTCGTAGACTTATTAAATTCAAATTAAGAATTTATTGGCATGAAAGCCAACAATAAAAAATACAGGAAAGCTAACAAACAAGGCATAAAAACCATTAATTGAATAAAGGTCAAGGGATCTAACAATAAAAATGATTGGGATCATTGGAAATATTGTGACAAGTTGACCATGAAACTCTAAAACAACGTTTTAGGCATTCTGGGAGCATCTAGGGTCTTATCAAGGCAAATAAATAGTTAATATGTGGGCTTCCAGGCATTCCAAATTAAATGGTGGTATTATTATTGACCAAAAATGAACTGAAATAAAAATTTGAATGACAACATAAAGTAAGGGAAGACAATATAGATCCAACATAAGGAGAAATAGACCAATAAGAGTCTAATCTAAACCAATGATCCATATGCACAAAAACACACTAATAAGATATAGATAACTAGTCTGTTATGAAAATTAAATATATACACATACTATATATGCTTTTTCATTGTCAACATATTGAAAATAAAACACACGTTTATAAAGATGGTGAGCAACATTATGAGTTTGTGTGAATACATGGTTTCTGCATTCATATTGTTGTATACTTTATGTTTATCAAATTTGTCTTTGTTAAAAAAATTCGACGAGATTATTACATATGTACATCAACCTATCTCAGTAAAATCTTTCATTAAATTCATTATCATAGAAAATGTCTAGGAACTTGATCTTCCTTACTTTAAAAAGAGCATTGATAGCCTTCTATAGTGTAACATTCATGTTCTCACACTTTTAGAGCTTTACATATTCAGATAATGGTTGGTCCTTGTTGGGTAAGGTTCATATTAATGTAGATATTTGAGAAGATACCATATACATGAACTTGTTTTTAACTTATTTTGGATTTAAGTGGATCTAAATAGGCCAAAACTATTTAAATTTATATTGCATAAAATAGGGATTTCCACATACAAATCTGAATTGCTAAACATAGATTGATTGTACTTATTGAATATATAAATGACTAAGAGAGAAGTAACTTAGCTGATACTATGCCCTAAATAGCTCAATACCTCTGTACAATCCATTGAAATACTCTGAAATAGCTTTATGACTACTCAATTCAAGAAAAATACTATCTAAATCTACCAAGATGTTATCGTCAAATGCTTAGACACCTACGATAAGCAAGTTACTATATGCTATCTACTGACTTAGTCCAAGTTGACTCTGTCAGTATGTTCTACCATAGATCATTGTGCTTGTCTTTCTAAATAATTTATATATGATTTACTGACCTTAAACATATATGCAAATCTAGATTTTACTTCTCTTTTCCTTGAAACCCTAGTTTCACTTTTGACATAATATAAACATGGAAAATGTGATTAGAAAGATAGGTTAGATAGCTCTAAACACTCCTTGTTGAGTGTTTGAGCATTGTCTACGTTTCAATACTATGAAGAGGGATCAAACCACACACAGTTATCCTAACTAGGTTTATGCATTTTCCATAGTGATCCAGTAGAATGCAATGCAATGCTTTGGCTTTGACACTTGCCAACATGCAACTTTGACCTTGTGTTACTATTAAAAATTGTCTTTAGAGATGCTTCTTTGAAGGGTATTCAGATGTGAATACCTTTTAATAATGTCTCAATGATGTGCCAATGGATTTCTCAAACCTGTGAGGTGTTTCCAAGATGAGTGTTCAAGTTAGCCCATATGAATGTTAGGATGGTATAACGTTAGGATTAATTTATATTTATAGACAATTATTTGATATTTCCCTCCATAATCAACATAGGATATGTGTTTAGGCCAACCCAAAGGAGATGTTTGAATTTAAAAACTAATTGTTAGAGGCTTCTAGACACTATCAGTGAAGACAAAGACACAAACACCCATGGTAATTGAAATCTATTTGTTGCAACACTGTATAGAAAGGAAAAGTCAATGATCTAGAATATGGAAACAATATGCTTTAGATTATAGAATGTTCAAGCACATACTAAGGATATCCTAAATATGAATAGTATAAAATTGGGTTACCCAAGTCAATAGATAGATAAACAAATATGGTAAAGTGTATAGAAGAGTCAAAACTGTATATACAAATCATATATATCAAATATATGTCAAAACTAATATTTTCAAGTACCTAATACATAACTTATATATCTACATAACTCTTTTCTTTCTCATTTTAAACATCTTATAAATATTTGAGTTTATGACTTTCTACAAACTTTGTATCAACATCTTCCTATATTTTATAGAAGTTTTGAACAGAATATATAATTCTTAGTACATCTATTTATCTTGTATTATCAGGAAAACAAAAAATGATGATGTTTTTCCTTTTGAATGATATGCAAGTTAGAGATGTTTTCATTTTCTAATTTATGCATTGCTCTATTATAAAGATGGCAATGCACATCTTTGTTATACATTTTCACTATATAATGTTACTCTCGCAACTTTCCCTTCTTTATTTCCTTCCTGTATGCATGTCAATGGCACTTTTGTTTTATTTGTGAACGATTTTTTCATTTAAAAACAATAGACATATTTCACATCATATTAATTTTTCAATTCATAAATGCACTTGTTCCTATGAAACCTTTCGTTTATTCATGCCTATCAAAATTCCATTGCACCTTTGGCGGCAACTAATAATGAATTAATTATCATGGAATACCTGCTTGTACATTTCTAATTTATTTACAATTATTAGAACTCTCTCAAATATTTAAGTACTATAACATTAAAATATGAATCAAAATAGTAAAACCCATTATGCCAAACATTTGTAATTTATTGACAAACATTATAACACTCAAATATTTAAGTACTGTAACATCAAAATATGAATCAAAGGGGTAAAACCCATTATACATCTCAATTTTATTGCAAGTTCGGTGCTATGCTGAAACACCCATCTTCCTCACTTAAAAAGCATTGGCTTATAATCAATAACAATGAATTTCTCCATTGTTGGCAGCATCAGCTTAGCGAATTCTAAGTGAGCAGGGTGGGTTAGATAGACATCACGACCCTCAAGATTGTCAAATGTACATTCAAAAACATGTGTGAAACCTTGTTGCATATTTCCTGTGCTAACATCCTCTCCCCTAAAAGGAAAAAAAATGTAAATCGTTGTGATCCATATATCTTCATTTCCATGCAAATAGAATTGTCTAAGCACAAAAGTGGAAGCTATTCTACTATACTAAGAGAAACTTAGCTTGAGATTTTGTAGCTTTTTAATGTAATAATTGGTTGGATGGGATTTGGATGAAATGAAATGTTTTTAGTTTTTTTCATGTAATTTACTAGTTTATCGTTTATGGGACAATAGTTTATTATAATTGGACGAATTATTTCTTTAAGAAGATTATTCTTTCTACCAATTTAAATTAGTAATTTTAACATTGTTATTTTTGTCTCTTCAAATAATTATAATATAAATTCTTTCAATATTTTTATATATTTAAGTTAGATTATAGGTTGAATATATTACGATGAAATATTTTCTTATTATTACTTCTATGGTAGGGATACAAAACAAACATATCTTCTTTTTTCTGAATTATAAATATTTTATCCCTTCATTTAACTATAATCCACATGTATGCTTTTTAAAGTAATGTAAATTTGGTAAGACTGTATTGTCATTTCCTATCTAATTTCTTTCTCAACATAAATATTTTAAATTTTTTATTTATATATTTTTTTAATTTTTAATTAAAATTTATTAAAAATAATATCTCGTTTATTTATATATTTGTGTTTTTGTTTTATTTATATAATCTTTTTCGTCTATAATTGTTTCTCCAATCCAACTCCCTGCTTAAGAAAAACAAACAAAGAAAAGAAGATTATAAATATTTCGAAAATAATATTTATGGGTATATTTTATATAAATTTATTTAAGATATATATATTAATTGTACAGTAATTGATTGACAATGAAAGTTAATTGATCTTATAATTGATACAATATATATTCATATTATTTGAATAATATTTTCATTTAATTTATTGAAAAAAATATTTAAGATTTTGTATCATTTGTATCAAGGAGATGTTATCGATGGTGAGTCAATTTAAATTTCATAGTTATTTTTTGCATTTAGATTTCTACAAACCTAATTCATAATATTTTAGTACAATAATCAAATGAGTTTAGATTTCTATAAACCTGATCCATAATATTTTGGTACAATAATCAAAATACTACCTATATTTCTATACAAAACACATTAAAATTCATATATAGAATAAAGTTATTTATCTTAAACATTGTCCGATAAATTGTTTAGGGGTAAAATATATTATATATATATATATATACATATAGATCGACCTCAACAATCCTCCATGAATTTAACAACTAATAAATATCAACCTCAAAAGATAAGAAGCAAACATTTTTTTACCTCCAACATCTTTGAAGCAGTAATAATGATTACATTAAGGGCTAAGAAGCTTGGAAGGTGTTGTTCAAACACTATATATCCCCAAGCTTGCCCAAGGGCAAGAAGACCTAAAAAGGGATCTATTTCCCCAATTTACTCTTCATTCAGTCTCCTATCCAAATCATAGGGTCCTTTGTGGCCAAAAGCATATGGAAATCCTAGGAAAATATTAAACCATGGCTTCTCTAAAATGGCTCCACTTTCTAAAATGGGTTCTCTGCTAACTCACATTCTCTTTGGTGGTCACCCATTTTCTCTCACAATGAGATACCCCTGGCAAAAGTCCCTTGGGTCAATGCTCTCAAGCTCTACCGCAAATAATTCATACTATCTAGGATATCTTTTGTAAGTGCTCTCACTCTTGGTTATCTTGGGAGAAGGTGAAAGCTAAATTTAGGCTAGCCAATACGGACCAAAAATCCTATCAAGAGATCCTCAATATTTATCCAGCTTCCATGCTCCATAAAATATCAGTCATGGTGGAAGGATTGGAAATGGTATGTTGAGACCCATTTTCATAATTACACCCCTCGACTTGGCTATGCATAACTCACTCCCCATTTTCCCATGGTTGATAAGATTAACACCCGTTGGGGCCTAAAATCATCTATTAAAACATGGAGCTTTTGCTTTAACGCTATTTGGGGGGCTTGTGTGGAGCTCAAGCTTGCTCATTTTTCTTGATGTATATTGCACTAAGGCTTGCCTATTGGCAGAAGACTTGTCTAACTTAGAGTCCACCTACCTACTTGCCCCTTCTGTGGCCACCTCAATACACTTTTTCATCTCTTCTAGATCTGTTCTAAAGATGAAAGGGTTTAGACTTAGATCCATGATCTTTTCAGACCTTTCTAGCCCAAATTCTTCAATTGGCAGCATATCCTCCTTGGAGACAAACTCAAGATTCCCTTTAAATACATGCAAGTCTGACATACTTTTAGAGTGGAGATTCTCTTCTGGATTTGGAAAGAAAGAAATAATTCTTTGTTTAATCATGCTTCTGTTGACTGTAATATTTTTGCTTTACATAAATTTTCTATTATCTCTAATGTTCTCTTGCAGGTTCAAGTCCAAACGAAACTTAGGTACCTAGAGGATCTCCTCTCCCATTAGAGAGATGCTTTATGTACTATGGTTCAGATTTTGCCTTCTCTGCTTAGGGATCCCAGATTGGATGATAGAGTGACTCATCCACCTTATGGTGGGCATAATCGCAACCGTTCCAACCACCACTTTCACAGCGGTACCCCATACCAACACGTTTCCTCTCTTAGGTAGCAGCGAGGGTGGTAGTTACCACCTCCCTCCCCTGCTCGGTAGGATGGTTAGGGCGTTCCTCCTCCTCTATGCCGAGATGCTTGGGGGCACCATCTGGAGGCTAAATGGATGTGCTGGATAAGTTCTCCATGCTTTCTTTCTCCATCTCGTCCACTAAGACACAAGCAAAAGATGATGATACAAACACTGCCTAAGCTACTGGTTGGGAGCCTATTCTATATGGTAATGACTTGCCAAGCTTGTGTTGAGGTCCTGATGATATGGATCCTCTACCTTCTGGCCTTGCTCTTGCTACTTAAAAGTTCTCTTTTTTAATGTCTTAGTGACTTGTTTCTAGGCTCTACCTAATTTATAATACTAGTGATTTTACTCTTAAACTCTACCTAGTGTGATGTGGCATGCTTTCATACCGCCTATATTTTTTTGTGATTTATTTGCATATTTTTGTTTAGTTAATATATAGATATATTTCATCCAAAAAAAAATTGTTGCTCTTTTAACATGTGAAGATCACTTACATATCATAATTTATTATTCCAAGTAAAAATTATTTTGGAATTTGACCCTTGTCTCAAAAAATAGATGATAATTACTAATAGTTCAAAATTTAGTCTCCACATAAAAATAATATGTTATATTATAATTATTTATTTTATTTATATATATATATATATTTTAAATAATTATAATATAACATATTATTTTTATGTGGAGACTAAATTTTGAACTATTAGTAATTATCATCTATTTTTTGAGACAAGGGTCAAATTCCAAAATAATTTTTACTTTTATATATATATATATATATATATATATTATTAAATAATTTTAAATTTTAAATTTTAAATATTCTTAATAAATTAAAAAAATTATAAATTTTAAAATGAAATAAAAAATTAAAAAGGTAAAATTTGGACCTATATAACATCTTATAAAATAAAAAATATATTATACTTAAATTTTGAATTAAAAAAAATCTGATTGAAATTAAAATTTTCTAAATCACAATAACCCTTATATTATTCAAGATAATTTTTATAAATAAATTAAACAAGTGCAAAAGATTAAAATATTAGTGTAACTTTAGAGAATTAAAAATAAAAATAAAAATATTAAAAGATAAAAACAATTGTTATTTACATTGTAATTTAAAGAGTAAATAGTAAAAATAGAAATATGATGAGTTAGTATTTACATAGTAGTGGGTAGTTATTTAATATATGAATAGTTAATTGTTATTAGTAGGATATTAAGAGGTTTATATATATAAATTTATTATATTGAATAAAATAAGATAATGAATTAATATAATTTGAACATTTATTTTTTTTTATTGTAGATTTTTTCTAGCATGATATCATAGTAGGTTTTGTGAGAAGTTTCTTTGACAAATAATTTGATTTGTATGGGAGAAAATAAGGGTTAAATAGTGCAAATTGTGTGTAAACTTATTTGTTAATCCTTCATCCTTTCTATCAATAGCTATGTAGGGTATAGACCACATGCAAACTCTATTGTCATTTATTCATCACAATAGATTATGGTTTAGTTTCAACTATTCTTGTGTAGGTCGTATGTATTTTCTCATTGGGGTTTGAAGTTTTGCAATCATTAGACCTACACATTGGAGGGTTTGGCATTGCTTGCATCCAGTTTTTGCATCGATCTACTATTGGATTTGCATTGCACTCTTCAAATCTATGTTGGAGTCTTATAGGTTTACATACTCTTTATTTTTTAGTGTGTTGGTGTGTCTCATATTTGATTTTTAACTGCATCAAAGTCTCAACATCGGCCTCATCTTTGATCTATTCATCATTTGCATTATGTTGACTTGCAGTGAATGACTCTCAATCTCAAGCTTTCCTCATTAATGTTTCAACATCGCATTGACATATTGAAAGCCTTCAATCCTACATTCAATCAAGTCTCAAACATTATGCATTTTCCATTAAGGGTTTTGTATCGGCTCACCTCTTGCTCATCTCAACTCCAACCTGCATTGTTTCACCCTAGTTTTACATGCAATGGAATTGCTTTCACTCAGCCATAGAATTGCATTTGGCTTTGAATTAGTTTGATATTTATTTGTTCATAATTTCTCCATGACTTGTATTACTCATCAACCTCCTTACCTAGCTATCCACCAAATTCCATCAACCACCATTATTTTTTTTAGATTTCATTTTATTTACAAAGTCGTTGTTTAAACTAGAATTAATTTTAATTAGAAATGTAAACTATTAAAATCTAATCTAGGATGATATATAAGACAAAATACAATAAAATATAGAGATCTACAAAAAAATTAGATTACTATAAATAAAAATTTAGGGTTCGGGTTAGAGAAGTGTCCTTACAACTGATTTATTTTAGATTTTATTAACTTTATTAAGCTATGAATATACTAAGATACCTAAAAACATAGATGTATTAAAATAAAGTGGCTTGTTGTCTACTGGGATAAGTTCACAAGAGTTACATAGGAGCATAATACATTTTTGTTTACTACTGTGACTTTGTCGTATCAAACTGTATGTTGTATCTGAAAATATGAGTTTTTTCACTTGCATTTGTATATGATTTGATTTTGTGCAAATTCCAAATGGACATGCAGAAGACCTATAAAATTATAACCTGGTTTTGCACAAACATACAAAAGGAGATCAAATGTAAAATAAGGATAATATAGGGGAAGTAGGAATCATTGAGCTATCCTTAAAAAAACCCTTATTGATTGAGTATTGCTTATATATTCCAAAGGACCTTAGGCTGATGTAGTTATCCCTTTAGGGAAGATCATATGAATGTAACTAACAAAGTTGATTAGAATGCTTGACAAAGGATGCTCTGAACCCATGATAAATAGTGTTATACATGGACAAGGACTATAAAATTAGAGTAAAATTGTAATAGAGATGTTTACTGATAAATTAGATGCTTTTGATATCAAAAAGAGATATGCCTTGTAAGTCATTACTAGGTCCTTTCAAGTGTGACCCTTGATGTGCTTTTATATATGGATCCTTTTTCTAATAACCCACCCATTGACATGCATGGGAAAGTCATTATAAAATGTGTCATTTTGAAAAGATAGTTGTTAGAGTATAGAAGACAAGTCTGTACTAATGGACAAGTGCACAATGCACTCATGTTTGCCTAGTGCACACTTGTCCTAAATGAACAAAGGATTATGAAACAAGAGTGATAATAAAGTATATGTTGATCATTTCTTAGTCTCTTTTGAAATTATCTTGGATATGACTCCCCTTTTTTGTCCTTTCAAGTTTAAATTGATGTTGCTATGTGATCCATGCATTTTCAAGGAATTGGTGAATTGGTGGCATTATGCTCCAACTATAAATGGAATTAAGATGTTTATCTTGGACAAGAAACTCTCTCATGTAAATAATTATTTGAAATCTTGTAACAAGGGCATCTTAAAAAAAAATTCAAAAAAAAACCTAGGTAGAAGCATAATTGAGTGCATTAAATGAGGAAGTCATCAAGAAAGGAATGGCCAATGCCTATTTTGTCAGGGAAAAATAATTTTTGATTGACAATGAAAAAATCCTCTCCAAAAGAAGAAATATATTGGAATAAAATTTTGAGAGAATTGTGACTAAAAGAAGGGGATAAAAACACTAAGTCAGTAAAGGCTAAGAAAAATGTGAATCAAATTTCTTCCATCAAAGCTAGGAATGGTTCTCTTTTGGATAACTATTTAGATATTAGATAGGAAGTAGTGTGTTTCTTTAAGGATCTTCGTTCCAATCAGAATGCTTCTAATTTTGGAGTCCAAGTCTCCCTCTTAGAGATTATACCTAAGCTTATTTTAGATCATTAAAAAGAGCGATTGATGGCCCCTTTTTGAGAAGAAAAAGTTTTAGGTGTGCCCTTCCAAATGGATAGGGACAAGGTTCCTAGTCCAAATGGTTTCCTAGATTCTTTCTTTCAAGAATGTTGGCATATTATTTGTAATTAGGTCTTCCTAATAGTTGAAGAATTGAGAAAGGTAAAAAATAGTCCTCACAGACTTTAATTGCACCTTCATCTCATCGATTCTCAAAGTGAAACATCCTATTCCTTTGGGGACTTTAGAAAATTTCAAAATAAATTTCCTTGAGGGTTAAAAGGTTACTTCGTACTTTTATTTTCCCATATAGGGTGGATTTGTATTGAACATGCCAATTTTGGATGGAATTTTGATCACCCATGAAATTATTCATTATTTGAATCTATTGAAGCAAAAAGAGATTTTTATCAAACTGGACACCATTAAGGTCTATAAAGAGTGAATTGGTGGTTCCTGATGAAAATATTGGAGAATTTTGGCTTTTCTAAGGACTAGTGTGATTAGATTTTCAGTTGTGTTTTGGGCCCGAGGTTTTACATTTTGATAAATGGGAGCCTGGGTGGCTTATTTGATGCATATGGGGCATTAATACAAGGGTACCCCTATTTATCCCTATATTTTTATCATAATGGAAAAATAATTAGGAAGGTCCATAATTGAGGCCAACTCTTCACTCAAGATTTAAGAAATCGGAGCAATTGAATTAATGGACCCTTGTACTCAGTAACATTTTGCAAATGACACTCTTCTTTTCAAATTTACTAGAAGGAGAAAATCAAGGGCCTTTAAAGGCATCCTTGTCTCTTATTATTCAGCCTCAAGATAGTTGATTAAATAATTTAGATCTTATAATTTTATTTAATGCTCTTAGGTTGGCTCAAGCCAAAATTGTATAGATTTTTGGTTTCAAGGTAGGTTCTCTTCTAGGAAAATACCTAGGCATCCCATTTTTTGATAGGGTGAGAAGGGATGCTCACTAGAAAAGGATGATTGATTATTTTCAAGCTTGCCTGAGCTCTTAGAAATGGAAATGGTTGTGTTTAGCTAGTCTCGTCACTCTCAATCAATTCTATTTTGAGTGCCCCCAATATATATGATGTCTTCTCTAAAATATCATGCAAGTGTGATTCCAAACTAAATAAAATCAAGAGAGACTTATTTTTTTAGGGAATGGTGGAGAAAAAGAAGATTTCATTACTTAGATAGCAGAAATTTTATACCTCCAAATCCCTAGGAGGGGCAAGTATTGGAGATCTCTCTCTTCAAAATAGAGCATTGAGAGCAAAATTAGTGTGGAACGTGTATTCAAAATTTAAACAGAATGGTGTGATTTTATTCAAGTAAAATACTTTTACTATTTGTCAGTAGAGAGAATTATAACTATAGTTAATTTACTCAAAAGATCACATCTCAGGAATTTCATGATGTCCTAAAGACCTATCATTCTTAACCACTTGTCTTTGGAAATTAGATCTAGGAAGGATGTTAAATTATGGGAGGATTCCTAGACTGGGCATTTGCTAATGGTTAAGGATGAGGATATTATGGAAGCAAAAGATATTATGTCTATTAGATGGGGCTACAAGGTAAAGGACTAGTTGTATCCTCAACTAATCTATGGTATGAGGTTTTAGTAATGAAAGGATCTCAAACCCTTGAACCTTCCCCTTAGGAAGGATGCTAAATTTGTAGAAATACTTAATTCATGAATAATTAACCTCAATTCAAGTAAGGATAAAATTAGATGGATTGATGCAAAGCTTAAAAACTATGAGGTCAATTTGGGCTACAAGTTGTCATGTTTTATATCTATTATGCAGCTTTTTCCAGTTAGTTCCTATTGGCATAATGTTGACTCTTGAAAGTGGGTGCTATTACTTGGCTGAAAATTCAAGGTTGGTTTCTTACCCAAGATAAATTGTATAAAATTGGGGTTTTTGGTGTGTTTAGATGTGTCCTTTGAAATCATGTAGATGAGGATGTTGACCATTTTATTCTCAGTTTATCTTTTTCTAGTGACTGTTATAATTAGCTATGGTAGAATTTGGATTGGGATAGGGATACTCCTACTTCCTTGCTCCAAGACTTTTTGATGTGGCATTCTCCAAAGCATAAGGATGTCTTCTTTGACATTTGGAAAATTAGCCTAGATATTTTAATTTGATGCTTGTGGTAGGAAATTAATTCTTAAAGGAGAGGAATCTTTGATTGCTTTAGTGACCAACAAAATTGAGGTGGCCATCTCTGAGATATTAATGTCCTAGGTAGCTACTTCTCAAAATGTTGTTTCTTAATAATATATAGACATTCTAAACAACTTAAATTTGCTCTCTTTTCCCCCATTAATGGGTCAATAGTAATTGTAAATGGACATAAGGTATTAGTGTTACTGGGTAATTTGGCACACCAACTTTAAGTGAGGCACATTCATACACAACCTTTGCTTAAAAGAGCTCCAAAGATCTCCCCAAGGTATATTATCACCAAGTCTTGGTAGTGTTGAGTAACTTATTGGTTGTTGTGAAACTATTCCATTTCAGGGGCATGGAATAAATTCAGATAAATAATGGATAATGTTGGTCTTTCAAATTTATTGCCTAATGATAGGACCGAAATTCCCCAAAGCTCTGACACAACTTGTCAGATTTAAGAGCACACATGATTACCATTGTATAAGCAACTTAAACATGTGGAAATAACCAAAAGAACAAATAACTATCAATGAGAAAACACACAGAATATGAGAGGCAACACACAATTGTATTCAACTCATTACAAAGGAAATTACAATAAAGAGATCACACTCTTCTTCCACCTCTGTGAGGCTTCCTCCTCAAGGGCTCCAAGTAATCTTCCCACCTGAGTAATCTTCTCTCATAGGTCACAACTAACAACTAACACAAGCTGTTGTTCACCTCATTGTACATCCAGTACAACCGAGTACGAACCGGTACTCCAAGTAGATCTCACCATGATCCTGCTCCTAATGTATTGCTGTCACCTTGATCTTGCTCCCCCGCCGATCCTGTTCTGACCCTCGCATACACACATCCCTACAGACCAACCTGATCTTACTTATCACATGTAGATCTCCTCCATGATCCTGCAACACCCTGCATATCAAACCTGATCTTACATACATGGGGAATCCTACTTGATTCCACCATGGGAAGAACTCTCCAAGCTCCACACTTGGATTCTACAAGTTCAACACTTAACAATACAACCCATGAGTCTATTATATAGATCTCACGCATACACTAATTAGACAAGCGGCTCAAAGACTCGAACTGGTCTTTATCATGCAAACTTCATGTTCACTTAACTGACTATTCATCAATAGCAGTTCTGACCTCCACAGGCAACTGACATCGGTCCCTGCCTTCCTGGAGGTGACCAATGCTGGCCGATCCCCTATCGATGCCAGTTTCTTTCTGCGCTTCCCCTAACCGACGTCGGTTGTGGCCTGCCGACGCCGGCGACTGTCAAGCTCTGAAAACCTCCTATTTGCCTTAAGGTGTAGCTTTTAGCTCCACACCCTAAAAATCTCCCACTTGGAGATAAATAGCTGCACCTGTACCTAAACCAGTACTCTGTCTAATCTGCATCCTGGCTTGTATTCCTCTTCAAGCTCCCACTTGAAGACAACCCACCACACTCTTTGTGGTGTTAATCCTGTGCCTGAATTTCTTCATCCTCAGCTTACCTTCTTCTACCATTGCTATACTCCCACTCAAACAACAACCCCTGTGAGTAACCTGTAATCAACAACACTTAACAAATCTGGCCCATCTGTTAGTCAAACTCGCTCTGTGAACGTCCAACCTCGCTCTAATACCATTTGATAGGACCGAAATTCCCCAAAGCTCTGACACAACTTGTCAGATTTAAGAGCACACATGATTACCATTGTATAAGCAACTTAAACATGCAGAAATAACCAAAAGAACAAATAACTATCAATGAGAAAACACACAAAATATGAGAGGCAACACACAATTGTATTCAACTCATTACAAAGGAAATTACAATAAAGAGATCACACTCTTCTTCCACCTCTGTGAGGCTTCCTCCTCAAGGGCTCCAAGTAATCTTCCCACCTGAGTAATCTTCTCTCATAGGTCACAGCTAACAACTAACACAAGTTGTTGTTCACCTCATTGTACATCCAGTACAACTGAGTACGAATCGGTACTCCAAGTAGATCTCACCATGATCCTGCTCCTGATGTATTGCTGTCACCTTGATCTTACTCCCCCACCGATCCTGTTCTAACCCTCGCATACACACATCCCTGCAGACCAACCTGATCTTACTTATCACATGTATATCTCCTCCATGATCCTGCAACACTCTACATATCAAACCTGATCTTACATACATGGGGAATCCTACTTGATTCCACCATGGGAAGAACTCTCCAAGCTCCACACTTGGGTTCTACAAGTTCAACACTTAACAATATAGCCCATGAGTCTATTATATAGATCTCATGCATACACTAATTAGACAAGCGGCTCAAAGACTCGAACTAGTCTTTATCATGCAAACTCCATGTTCACTTAACTGACCGTTCGTCAATAGCAGTTCTGACCGCCACAAGCGACCGACGTCGGTCCCTGCCTTTCTGGAGGTGACCGACGCCAGCCGATCTCCTGCCGATGCCAGTTTCAATCTGTGCTTCCCCTGATCGACGTCGATTGTGGCCTGCAGACGCCGGTGACTGTCAAGCTCCGAAAACCTCCTGTTTGCCTTAAGGTGTAGCTTTTAGCTCCACACCCTAACACCTAAGAAATCAACAAATGTGGATTTGGTATGAAATTATAGCTGATTCAAAACATGTTATTGACATATATATGTTCAACAATGTATAAAATATAATAACAAGGGTTTATAATCATGATGCATATATAAGCATGGATTGCAAATTTCATATTTAACCTGCATACTCTGATTTTTTTTAAAGTACAAAAGATAGGGGATTTAATAGAAAGAATGGGTGTGTTTGCAATAATATAGGTCTAATTGCCCAGATTAAATGCAACCCACAAAACTAACCTCCCACTTGGCCAACATCTGCACAACCATAAACAAGGATAGTGCAAGACCCTTAGGATCAAACAACTAGTAAGAATAAGAATAAACCACCATATGAATGCACAGGGAGCGAAAAAAACTTCATAGATTCATTTAATAAATGTTTGCTTGAAAACATAGTGCTTGGGTCAATTATAATCGATATAATATAGAGTAATGTCTCATGGCATCATAGCTCATATTAAAATATATCTATAAAATAAGAAAAATATAAATTAAAGTGGTTCGGGCCTCTATGCTACTTTTAACTCTAATGAACCATCCCCTAACAAAGCCACTCAACTAGTTATATATAACAATTCAACTCTATTGACCTAAAGGATTTCCCTCCAAAAGTGGTTGCTAATATTCAATATGATTCACCCACCGATGGGCAGATTTCAAGGGAAAAATATGTCTCCCATCACTAGAGGCATGAAACATTGATGACACCCTGTTAATTGGTGGCCAACTTGTTTGAAAACGTGCACTCTGCTAATCCTAACTAAAACCCAAATTTGTAAAATACAGAACCCTAACCCTAAGCTATATCCACTCCCAAAAAATAAAACACAAAAAAAAGTAAAATACAAAATAATATACAATAGATTCCCTATCCAAACACCTTTTCCACATCACCCATGTTATGGGTTTTAAGTAGCATCCAACAAAGTTGCTCTTATGGCTTGAATACCCTTCAAATGAAACTATCCAAATAAATACACCCAAGAAAAATGGTGGTCAAGGACAGCGTCAAAGTGAATAGTTAAGGGGGACTTCATTTGAAGCCCCTATTTTATTTTTCAAAGTACCTTTGGTTGCCCACCTTATGAGATTGATATATGTTTAACCCTACAATGGTTATTTCAAAGTGTTTGGGGAGATTTGGTTTTGTTTTTAATTTTATGTGATTTTTTTTCGATGAATCATTATTTTATGTGGTAATTTTGAGTTAAGACTTAAGGATATCCATTCTGTCAAAGTCATTTGGAGTACAATCTTGGTGTTATCTCTTTTCATGTGTTAGATTTTACTAGCAGTAAGAATTGATCCTTAATGGGTTCTTTGTGAATCAAGCAACTTTATCAATTGAAACAACAACCATTCACTCCTAGTAAAATTTTTGACTGATAGTCACTTTATTGTTTCTATCCTAATTTATTTTTATAGTTAATATAGGTGTAGGTGGGTTAGCCAACTTTGTTATGTATGATAAGAACATTTAAAAAGTGGTGACCGTGGATAAAGTTTTAAAGCTACAGAAGTCCTTTACTTCTAAAAAGAGGTTTGAAGCAGTGGCTCAATTAATTAGATCTTGGGTGATGGTTATGCTTTTACAAGTTTTTTAATGTTCCATTATTTTAGATTTAGAGATGGTATAGCCTCCTTATAGGTGGAGGTTGTCTCCATTTCTTGTCTTATATTTTTAAGATAAATGGTGGGAGAGGGGGTAGGACGGGTGTGAGAGGAATATGAACAAATTGTTCCTTTGATAAGGGATTGAGGTTTTAAAAAAGGAGGGTGACATTTTAAAGTATTTATTCATTTATATTGGATGGATTCTAAGAGTTACTTTTGATCTTATTAGTATTTTGGTTTCATAGGTTTTGGATTGATTCTCTCTCAGGGCAAGTGACAAAAGCTTTGTTTTGGTTTTAGGAAGTGGTTGTAGAAGGAAACTTGTGTGATATTTGGTTTTGATATTTATGTGTGGTGTTATCTTAATGATAATTAATTTTTGGGGATTTTTAAGTTTTTACTATGGAAGACCTGGTTTCTGTTATTGAAAGTTGTTTATTTTTGTTGCTACATAGTTACTAGCTCAAAATCGATGGACTTCAAACAAAATTGTGAACACTTCATGAAATATTATTGTCCAACCTAATGGCTACCCCTTGTTACCATTGTAAAAGATGTTACAAATGTATTTGTTCTCACCTTTATTTTTTGGGCCTTTTTGTTCTCTATTATGGAAGGTTTAGTTTCTCTAGGAAAAATTATTTAGTTACATAAGTGACTGTGCTTCAATTGTGAAAGACTATTTAGATATAACAATGGTTGCACTTTAGTTAACAAAGATTGCTTAGCTACAAAAATGCTTGGGTTTTAGTTGCAAAAGAATGTATTTTATATGGTGTTTTTTGAGGGAGTTTAAAATACAACCCTTTGGTTAGTTGATTTTATTTTACTAATGAAAGATATTCTCAATTTTAGGTTTTCTTTGTAAGCTTTTAAAAATCTTTGATTTTTGTATCGCTATTTCCTTTGAGGTAATTATGATAATTTTATTTTTTCTAAATTTCCAGACTATATCTTTTTGTAAAAATATTTTTAATTAATGAAAGGGGTAAAGGAAATCACAACCCTCTTTTACGGATTAAAAAATCAATGTGCGGTAATCTATGCATACCCTAATCCTTCCATCCTTTTTTATATTAATCATCATTATACTTACCCAATCAAATTATTACACTAGATAAATATAATAACATCTTATCAATCTCATATTCAGATTCACTCTGTATAGTTTCTTATTTACTGGGCATGCACCTTCACACAACTTAATTGTCATTTTCTCCAAGAAGTCTATTGGTGCTCAAATATGTTCCCTACATAGTACCTATTGCATGAGCATAATAATAAGAAGCTTCACAGTGTAGGACATGGTAATGAAACAACCTCCAAGGTTAAGAGGTTGACTCCTCCTATTCTAATGCTAAACTCACGTTGGTTTGGGGTGAAAATGGAGAGAAGAAAACATGAAAACAAATAAAATTTAAAAAGAAATGCACTAGAATAGTTTGATTCTTAACCTGTTCAAAGGAATATCATAAATAAAAACCATGTGAACTTAGATTAGCTATTTCAAAGACAAATATACAAACAATTAATTAAATATTTACACACAAACACAAAAAAGGGAAGACAATAACCACAACTCCTTTATAAGGTGCTATGAAAATCACACTTTTACACATGTTACAACTAAAAATAACTTTAATTGAAATAATTATCAAGGCTATAATTTTATAATAAATCTCTCATAAAAAGTTGGAAATTTTTTAAAGAACCATAAAAATATGATACTTTCTCTATTTGTTATAATTAAAAGAAAACATAAAAGTAGTAATAAGTTTTTTTTGGTTCAATGAGAATCAGTTACAATCTTTCATTATTTTCATCTAGGTATGGAGTGTTTTTTAGTTTTACTTCAGTAATTAACTAATTGTTGACCATTTTCTGCATAACCAGTTTGTGTTTTTCCTTTGGCTCTTTTAGTTTCTCCCTTGCTCGTTTTCTATGTTTGGTCACTTGCTTTGTTGCTTGTCTTTTCCCTTCGGCCTCTCCTAGTCTTCTCCCTTGTTCTTTGTTTTTCCATTTGCCATGTTTGCATTAGCCTTTCTTGCTTTGTTTTGCCCCAAAGTGCCCTTCAGAAAAGGTTCTAAAGAGCCACTTCCCTTCTAAGTGCCCTTCGAAACGTTTTTGAAGGGCCTTTTTTGCCTTGCCTTCCCCCCAAGTGTCCCTTCAAATTTTTTCAAAGGGCACTTTGTTGTCCAAGTGACCCTTCAAAGAAGTTTCAAAGGGTACTTCCCCCCCCCAAGTGACCCTTTGAACTTTTTCGAAGGACACTTTGTTGTCCAAGTGACCCTTCAGAAAAGTTTCGAAGGGCA
The DNA here is from genome assembly GCA_037957365.1 of Torreya grandis. Lineage (NCBI taxonomy): Eukaryota > Viridiplantae > Streptophyta > Pinopsida > Cupressales > Taxaceae > Torreya > Torreya grandis. Next base: position 1,551,126 of record JARHVA010001705.1, read on the forward strand.
TTTTTCCCCCCAAGTGTCCCTTCAGACTTTTTCGAAGGGAACTTTGTTGTCCAAGTGACCCTTTGGAAAAGTTTCGAAGGGCACTTTTTTGCCCAAGTGTCCCTTCGGATTTTTTTGAAGGGCACTTTGTTGTCCAAGTGACCCTTTGAAAAAGTTTCAAAGGGCACTTTGTCTTTGAAAATGCCCTTTGAAAAAGTTTCGAAGGGCCATTTCCTTTGGAAATGCCCTTCGAAAATTTTCGAAGGGACCTTATGCCTTTCCCAAGTGTCCTTCGAAAAAAGTTCCCGAAGGAACTAGCTGTTGCTTTTTGGGTAAAATTCTCAAAAGAATTCCTTCGAACAAATTGTCTGAAGGAATTACTTTAGAAAAATTACCTGAAATAATAAGCCTGACCCAAATGGATCCCCATGACGTGCCGTAGGACATCAAATTTGATACAACCAACTAGTCATTGAGATTCAAAGAGGCGATGTGTCGTAGGACGTCAAATTTAGGGTGGCCAACTAGTCATTGGGGTGCAACTTGGTGACGTGTCGTAGGACATCAAATTCATGCCTAAAGTCTTCATATAAGAAGTAAAGTCACTGGCAAAGCTTGAACGACTCTGCAGTGTAAATTGGGTTTCCCAACAAGCTTTGCTTATGACTTTTATAAGGAGAAGAAATCAAATAACCTAAAGGAGCAATCAAGGAGTAAAGCCATTAAAAAAACCCGACAAGGTCTTAAGCAAAGCAAAATTGGATTTTCAAAAGAGCTTTGCTTATGAATTTTATAAGTAAAATCAATCAAAAAACTTGAAAGAGTAAGGATAGTACAAATCAGGGTTCTCAACATGCTTGACTTATAGGTTTATAAGTAAAGCCATTCAGAAGGCCCGGGTCTGCAGTGCAAAACATAGAAGCTTTCAAGAAGAATCTAAGGTTCGCAATAACGATTTAAGCCATTTCTTATGGAGGGTCATCTCACCATTGATTTTTCAGTGATCCTGATCATTTCAAGAGGGTGAATCAAAGAGAAGGACAAACTCCAACTGAATGAGAGAACAACTAAAACCAGTTTCACCAGGATGGCAACTACAAACCATTTTGGAGGCTTATATTTTGGTGCCCAAGAACTCTCTCGTCTCTCCCTCTTTTGCTATAAATATGACCCTTGGGCTCTTGTTTTATCATCCACAGTTAGTACGGTGAAGCCCTGCTAGAATGTTTTGCCATTTTCTTGCCTTTGAGCGAAGAAGCATAAGTCTATTTTCTTTCTAAGTTCTAGCCATTTGCCTGGGCATGCAAGAGACATAGAGTGACAACAAGTCATGTTTTATCCTTCTGTTCTCTGTCCTTCATGTTTTTGAGCAAAGAGTTGATCCAACAAGTCATGTAGAGTGCATTCTAGATGTATGAGATTTTGCACATGTGTAACCCTTTTCTGGACTATACAGGTTGTCTTTTCCAGTTGTTTACCTTGTGAGATCTCATTCATTTTGTCTCTACATTGAAATACTTATGTTGGAATCTTCTATAGCTTGAGTTATAGACTATATTTTGTTGTATTGTGCATAAGTATAGGGCATGCATGTAGATACTAATTATTGGTGTATCACCATTTTAGACTAGGCTTTTCATTTATGTAAACTTTTGACTCTTTTTACTCATACAAATTGGTTTAGCAGTTTTATTGCACAAAAAGCTAATACAAGGAGCTAGCCCTTTCAACCTAGAAGTTCATTTCCACTTATAGGCACACCCACAGGCCTAGAAATGTCCCAACGTTTTTCAAATCTAGAGGAGCCCTAAACAACCTTCTTTTAGGGTGCAAGATTTAGAGACAACACTAACTACATTCATGCTTCATCCTGCTTGACTTTTTATACATCTAAGTTTATGATTTAGAATTGCATGCATTAACCTATTCTCATTTTAGTAAAGTCCAACCAAAATAAATGAGTTCTCCGAAAATGCAAGTTTTAAACCATTAAATTTGAATTGATAAATACTTAATACATACCAAACATGCTACTAACCATACCTAAAAAATAATAATAAACTTTAATTATTACCATAAATTTAAAAAATTGCCACCATAAATTAAGAATCTATTATCTCCATGATCCTCCATAGTTATCTCCCACCAAAATATCATGTTGAAATATCTCCATGAATTCAAAAGTGCGAATGGAATGAAATAAAGGCAAAGCCTTCAATAGTTTCCAACATACATAGTTTTAATATATAAAAAGCTTAAAAGCTTTTAATAAGCCCTCCACCTTTTATGGTTTATGCCCTCCCGTGGCCTTTGGCTTCTATTTGGAGTTTAAAAAGGGCCTACTTATACATACACTCCTATATAAAATTAAATGTATATTAATTTCATCTATTTTTATTGAGAAATTTGTCCATTTTATATAAATTATTTAATCCATTATATACTAAATTAATGATAAAAACTTTAGAAAATAATAAGAAAATAGTACAATTATTTTACAAAAGAAAATTTGGTAACATAGTCATGCATTCCTTTCATCTTATTATAATTATTTGGAAACAAGACTTTACGTTCTTAAATAAACTCAATAATGTGTGATAATTTACATCGATTTAGTAATCACCAATAGTGGTTATCTTTGGTTCAACATCCATTCCAATATTCACTTATTTTGTACATAGAAAGAGTTGATAATATTTATTCTCACTACTCTTCATATGTTCTATTTTTAATTCACCAGTGGTTATCTCCACAATCAAATGGTTTACATTATCTTCATACATTTGTTATCCCCTAACATATAGAGGTCTTTACTCTCTTTAATTTTTCCATCTGTGCATCTAATTCTTACACACAACTCATAACTCCATCTTCATGATCAAAGGTACATTTTTAGTTTAAATGTTTCTCAAATAGTTGATCAATTGTATAATCCCCTTCATTGTTCATTTCTCAAAATGTATCTTCCATTTGCACATCATTCCAAAATACAACCTCTTATATCTCCTGTAATGGCTCATTTAACACATCCTCCTTGGTCTAAAATTTTAAAATGTTAGTGAATAATTTTTCATAGTCTCTGAATCTAATATTTCCCTCATGGTTTCACTAATAACATACCACGTGCATGCCCAAGTTTTCTAAGTGGAAAACAATGTGTGCAACCAAGGTCACACTAGATAGACAATCTCACTCATGGTTTGAACCTTTTCACATGTTACCAGATGCTCTACTATATTTGTATCATATGAATACATTGGTAATCCTCTATTAAGATTATTGTTTTAAAACCTTGTACAATGATATTCTTTGCACACTGACTAGTCTGGAAGGCACGGTTTATGCATGACCCACCATCATGCAATAATGCTACATAATATATAAACAAGTCATGAAACCCACTAGTCATTCCTTCATTTTCCCTAGTTATAACCTACTTCACTTTACATTGATCATCACAATTTGAACAAACTTCGAGTGTCTTGTTCTCACTTGAACACATGTTCATCTATCGCTTCATATTCCTCTTGAATCTTTCTTTCACACACATTATTGGTAGTATCTGAAATTGATGATCCACTTCTCCATATTAATACCATATATTCCTTATGATTCAAATATTCATTTCCTTGTACAATAATAATGTAGATGTTGTTTATCTCTTAATCAACATCCACACTTTCCACATACACAAGTTACATGTTTTATCATTTTGGTGCACTAAGGTGATTCAAAAATAACGTAAAGATAATTAAATTGGCATAGGTTAAATCTAACATATAATAGTCTAAGAATGAAATTCAAATCTAACATAAAACAATTCAATAATATAATTTAGATTCAATGAATGTGCTAAAATAGTAAACTAGTATCAACAAAGAAATTTGACAAGTAATACAATAAGAAAAATGGTGAAAGTAACACACCTAGGTAGAATCTTAGGATTCTGAGAGTGGATCTAGGTTGTGCAAGGGCTTACATAAAATTTTAAAAAATATGGAGGCCTAATTATCAAAGGACATATTTGATGCCTATCAGCCTATCACCGAATATAGCTTCATGAAAAATTTGATTGCCAAATTTGCCTTGTATGTGTTTTCACCAAATGTGTTTTGTTGACTTTGTATATATAAGGATCCCTAAGACACGACACGCCCAATGGTCGATCATGGAAGAATGTGATAAGTGAAGTCAAAGGCATGATAAATCAGGCCAAGGAAAAAGGACTAAAAAAACACACATGATAGATTCAATGGATTGACAAATCCACCCTAGGATAAATTTGATAAACTGTCAAATTAGTCCCAAGCAAAATAAATGCCCATAATGTGGAAAGTAACTCAAAAAATGTATAAATTAGGCCTAAGACTTAAAATAAATAAATTTGGTGAATGTTGAAGACATATAGAAGCTCAAAGGCCAAAAAAACTATTGTGGCATAGGAAATATCATAAAAACAACCAAATATATGCAAGTGAATAAAATGTGACAAAACAGGGAAAATACATTGTGGAAAAGGAGCTTGTACCAAAATTATGTGTTTATGGGTCCATGTTTACCATCCAATGGATTCAAAATTCTTTGTTCCCCATTTAAAAAAATAATATAGTGCTACTTAAAGCAAATATTCACTTGGTTTTCATAACACCATTACCTTCCCAAAAACATTCGGTAATTGTCTGCTTTAGCTAATTCGATGACCTCAAAATCAGTTGTAAATTGAACTCCCATTATTACCATATCTTTCCATGCAAAACTCCATGTGGTCTTGAGCTCATCTTGTTTACCATAAACAAAATATTGGTTTAATGTTACAATATTGGAATCCACATCTTCCTCCAAGCATATTTAGTCAAAATATTTACCTCCTCACTCATATCAATGAGGGTGTTCCTCAATTCTCATTCATTAATCCTTACATCAATAGTCAACTCATGATCATATTGCACATTTTTAGCAGTGTGTATCTCATTTTTCCTACTTTTGGACATGTTCATGCACGTACCTAATACTTTAATTAAGCCATGTTTTTAGCATAGATAAGATTTTATTAGTCTTTAACATATAAAATATCTTGAATATTGTTTCCATCTCTATAGGGCTAGGACCTTTTCTCTAGCTTTCCTTGATTTTTTCCTCCATTTCCATTCTTTTATGAATTTCTTCTTGAAGATTTTATATCATCCCTTTCACTTCTTTTAGAAGTAGCTTTTGCAATAGCACATCAGAGTAGTCCATCACTACTACTTCCTATTTTCATGACACCACCTCCTTTGGTGGAACATGCATTCTCATTACATGTGTATCCACTCCACCTCTTGTTGTTATATTAACTTTTGGGTTTGTGCTTCCCTTCTATGCATTTTGCTTCCATGCCCATTTTCCTTATTATTATTTGATCCTAATCATTTATGCAACCTTCTTTTCCATATCCCTTTACATAATATTTTTGACAAAGATAAGGACAATCTTCAATTTTGTGAACTTCTCTATAATGAGCACACCTAGGAAACTTTGGTAGCAATGAACACATCTAGAAAAATTTGGACATTCCTACTAATGGTGATATGTTGCACCACACTTGAAATGTGATCCTTGGTATCCATTTTCACTTCTTCCATATCCACATTGTCTATAGGGTCTTCCTCCATATCTTCAGTTCTGTTGCACTGGAATGAAATTGTTTTGTCTAGCCCCAAACCCTTGTGCTTTATGTATCTCACCAATGACTCAAAAACTAACCATGTCACGCATGTCCACCACACAATTATTTATTTCGTAGTCTATTTGGAATACTTCAAAATATATGACTACTTTTCACTCTTTGTCTCGTGCAATTTTTCTTGTATGGCCTTCTGATTCATAGTCTATGCATTACAACCCCCCTGAGTTTCTTGCCCAATGTCAGTAGAAAAACTTTGTAATTGTGTGGCCAAATTTGAAATTTTTTGCACTAAGAAAGGGTTTATACTAGTATCACAACTTTTGGTAGTCTTTATTATTAGTGCATCCTCCAATGTAGACGTCTCGTGCATCTAGAAAGCCTTATTACCCAATTGTCTTATGAATGATGGTAGCTCATGCTTACAACAAACCAATCCACACATTGCATTAGATGAATGCCATAAGACAACTTTGACCATCACATCCTACTCAATTTATTTGAGCAAAAAAATAATTTGCTACTCAAACTTTGGAATATGGAACCCCCTTAATAATATAGTCTTTAATTGTTTAAAATCCACCACACACTAGTTAGGATCAAATTTCTTATCCCATATATGCACAATACAAAGGGTGCCATATCAAATTGGTTGGACTTCCTTTCTATCAAAGTCACTCCTCTCCTTTAACTCTCCATGTTATTTCACATTTATGCATATGCTTTGAAGCATCCTCAATAACTTTGTATTCATTCATAATCATGAATGCTAAAAAAATAATAAGTTATAGCTATAACAAAAATCAAACAATGTCCCAAATCCAGGAAATAAAATGAAATGAAATAGTTTTAATTATATCCATGAGATAAAATGGTCTATGGGACCACCGATTGCACATATTTCTCCAATAACTCAAAGATTTGTAGGACCAGTGGTATCCTTTAGAATGCTACTCCTTCTCATGTTAATTTGAGTTAACATCTTCCCTAACCCATTTTTTTTGTTTTCCTCACATAGTTCTACCATGGAGCCAAATCTTAATTTTTCCTCATAGTTGGTTCAGATTTCCATTTACTTTGGACATTCAAGGATGAAATATTTCCCTATTTCGATCGCCCTTATGGTGCATAAAACACAAACCCTCTCTTCCCACTATTTCATAGGTGTTGTTCATTTTCATATCTCATAAATGAGCCAATGGGAGCTAGTCCTTAGTTGAGCAACGAGGATTTTTTCCCTCTTTAATTTTAGCCCCTATATATGTTTTTTCACAATGCTCATTAGTCGGGTTGAACTCTTTAATATAGTGTTGTTATTTCCTACTTATTTTCTTCCTCCGCATCATTATTCTAAACTTTCAATTCCCATTTTTTTCTTTGTTAGGTTTTGACATATTTCTCATCCACTTATCCATTTGTGGTTCTATTTCATCCACATGTTCTTCTGTCTATGAAACTCTTCGTCTCTTGTGGCTCTAGGCCACTTTTTGGTCTTTAAGTTTTCTATTTTTAAAGCAATATAGTAGCTTAGTCATAACGGTTGCCTCTAAAGGGAAAGTTACTATTTCGGCATAGATGATTTCATAAGGAATTAAATCTTTAATTCTAAAATTATTTGTGATTAGATGCTTTTAGATCCTTTCTATTTCCCTCCATTTCAAACTTGCCATTCCACTAGCCCATACCTTGCAACTATACAACACCACCCACATGATTAGTAATCCAAATAAGACTCTGGTGATCTTCCAATCAAATAACTCAACATTACTGCACCTGTTTTGATGCACATAAAGAGCTCTCCAACCTCCTTGTATTTTTTTCATTCTACATGTAACCCAATTGAGCTTGTTATGAAAGTCAAGGCTAGGATTCTTGTATTCTCACACCACTTTGAGAGACTCTCCCACAAAATGAAAGTCAATACATTGTTTCTTATTTTTCACTGAGAAAATCACAATTTTGGTTTTGTTGATGTTCACCTACATCCCTACTTCTTTACACAATAAATTTAAAGCTTGTAGGTGTCCTCTTAGATCTTGGAATGTCTCTGTGATTAGAATTAGGTCATCAACATAAGTAGGTGTTTCACCACATATTTGGCAAAGTGAACCCTTTAGCCTCTGAATTTGTTTATTCAATCTTCTATCTTGTCAATATATAACCTAAATAAAGCCGAGGATAGAGGCAACCTTGTTTGATGCCTATATCACTCTTGAAACACTTAGATAACCCTATATGTGTTTGATTTTAGCCTTGATTTGCTTATACAATATATGATTTCTTCCTTGTAGTGTACTTGGACCCCTAATTCATCTATTCTGCTCCATAATTTGCTCTTTGGAACTGTGTCAAATCCTTGTTTGAAGTCTACAAGGTAACAATATGCATTCTCTTTTTTATCTCAAATCTTTTCAACTAGGTGTCTAAGCATGACACAATGATCAATAATTGAGTGTTTGGGTTTAAAACCTACTTGCCCCTTTGTTCGCTTTCTCTTTTCCTCCACCCAACTACTAACCTAAATTCTATCATACTCCTAAATAATATTGTAAAAAGAGGATTGATAATGACAATTCGATAATTCAATAATTTGAAAGATTATTTACATCTACACTTTTAAACAAAGGTATGGCTAAGTTGGTTGTCCACTTTTTGGGGAAGCTAATTTGGATGACCTCATTGAAAATTTATTTGATCTGAGGCATTAGTTTATCTGATCCTTTAGTAGTTGTCTATGTCTTGAACTTCACATGTTGCTATATTTTTAATCCTTTATATGATGTCTTAAGTCATGAAAAGTTCTTCATTAGCAATGGTTTTCGGAGATGTATCTTGTTCATTTTCATGCTCATATAACTATTTTGAATACTCCAACAAGTGACTTGCTGATATGTTGTTCTCAGTTTATATTTTTTCCTTCCAGAGCTCCCTCCAAAATCTTTTTGGTTCATGTTTCTCTAAGTAGATCAACGCCTTCATAGTTCTTGTAATTATTCTTTTTCGTCCTCAACAATTGTTCATATGTTTTTTTGTTTGCCTTTGTTCTACTTGTTGGTTCCTTTAGCGGTCTTCACACTGCCTTGCATTCTTCATCGTACCACAGGTCTGTCGAGAAGCTATTTCTTTCCTTCTTTTTAGGTTTAGCTCTCTTGCATGTGTTTAGAGCTTATTGAATGGCATGCATTGGTGTCTCACTCTTAGTGTAATCTATACCAATGTCAGGGGCTCCCTTACTTTCCCCTTTTTGCAGCTTGCTATTCAGCGATGACTTGAAGGCTTATTGATAGTCTTATGTCAAGAGGATGTTTCATTTGAATGACAGTTTACTTGGGTTGACCCCAATGTGCTCATCATGTTATTTGTCTCCTTGTAATTGAAGTTTCATAAAAATTAGGCTGTGATCTGAGTTTTACGGAAGAATATTTTCTTTTTAGTTCTTCTATTCTAGATATACAATTTTGTGAGCATATAATATAATTAATTACACTTTGTTCATTGTAAGTCTTATATTGTATAATTTTCTGATTTTTCCTATTTACTCATACCATTACATATAATCAAATTATGTATACTAATAAAATACGTAATAACCCCATATTCATCATTTGAAAATCCGACCCATGACTTATTTTCTTCTTTTACCATTTAAAAAAAGAATTAATATCTAAATCATCATTATTTTTTAGAATATTTACTTATTTTTTTTTATCCTTGTATTGTATTAAATATGCTTATTCTCACAACCAAAAAAAACAATACTCATCATTTGAAAATCCTACCAATGACTTATTTTCTTCTTTTACCATTTAAAAAAAAAGATTAATATCTAGATCATCATTACTTCTTAGAATATTATCTTGTTTTTTTTAATCCTGGCATTAAATATGTTTATTCTCACAACAAAAAGCGTTTTTTCTCATACAGACGGCTCTCGATACAATTTTTTCAAAATTATAAGCAATCGAAGTCAAGAATCTGTAGTAGGTATGGATGTATCTGGTTCATTATTTTTAACAATTTCAGAAAGCGCTTTTTCCCTGCATACGCATTCCAAGACGCGATAAGATAAATCATACACAGATATTTCATCTAGATGTTCGTCTATAAAATAGTGGTGTCAATTCCAACACGCAGATATTAACAACGAACCAAATTTTCAAACTTGTGTCGTTAGAGATGCTGCCCCGTCTCTATGAGTATTATATACATATATATCAGAGAAGCAGGCATCACACTGCATATTAGAGCAGCAGCAGTGTGAAGTGAAGGGAAGGACGTTGAAATGGAGTCTTTGGGTGTATTGAAGCACATTCTGCTTGTGAAATTCAAGTCAGATATCACGCCTGGAAGAATTGAAGAGCTCATTAAGGAATTTGGTGACCTCGTCAATCTCATTGAACCCATGAAATCTTTTCAATGGTATGTACTTCATTTATAAAATCTTATCAAAGGGCTGAAAGATTTTTTTTGGTCTGGATTTCAATATTGGATTTTTTATATTCTAATAAAGTTTAAGTGCCCCAGAGAATGGTTCAGTGGCAAATTTCACTTCAGCCAAGCTCATGATATATCCTCGTGAAACTCCAACCTGCTACAAAATTCAGATTCTTTTTAACCATAAAATCTAAACAATATTACCATATTTAGGCCTGTGAGGTATCTGGGTCATTTACTAGTTTATTGAAAAAAAAAAATTGTCACGGACGAGTGTATTTTGAGTAGATAATATAATATTTCAGGGGATGGAGTGCCCTGTGGAAAATGGGGGCCTTGTGATAAGTTTTGCATGATAGCATATCAGCGACGAGGGTAGAGGCTTCTACCCACAATGCCTTATGAATGGAATAACATGGTTTTAATTAAGTTTACCAGATCGAATGGTTTATGGGACTACATTTTGTCATAGCTCTTTGAACTGTCCCATGACACATAACTTGAGGGACAGATTTTTTTAAGAAGGTTGTTCCTTATTCTATTGATTTGAGTTAGCAGCTCCTCCAAGTCCATTTTTCTCATCTCTTTAAATAGCTCCAACTTGGCATCTACTCTCAATATTTCAGTGTACTTGACCTGATTGTCATTGTAGGCTGCATATTTTAGGATGAAGTGCTTCTCTGTTTCTGTTGCTCCGATGGTGCAAAATAGACATGTCTTTTGCTTCCATTCTTCTTTAGGGTTACCCATTGTAATGTCCCCTTTCTCGAGTTAACGCAAACGGAGAAGACCCGTAGCCTATTTTCATTCCCGTAGGTTAAAGGGGAGTGTTCTAAGAGGGAATGGGGCCATAAAACATGTATTAATTAAAACGCCAAGTGAAAAATAAAATAAAAAGTAATTATTAATTACTTTTTGAGGGTCAATTGGAAAATAAAAATTAAAAAGTAATTTTAAATTATTTTTAGGGTTTTCAAAGGGGAAATTTTTTTTTTATAAAAAGGGAAAATAGAAGAAAGCAAATTATTATTATCAATCAGGATTCTGAAAATTCATCGGAGAGCTTGAGGCTATCCATATCTTCCAAAGAGGATAGAAACCCTCGTTTGGAAATGGTGGAGGACGAAAACCCTCACACCCAAGTGGTAATTCCACCATGGAATTACAATTGTGAGACCAGATTTGAGACTCAATAGGTATTACTACCCAATCAACAAGGGCGCCCATCTCCAAGAGGTTGTTGGGGTTTGGGAACTGACAAAATTAGGGAAAAATCAATAAAAAGGGCATATCGCAGGTCTAGGGAGCACTGTTTGGGTGTGATTGAGCAAATTTTGGGTCTGAAAATATTTTTAATAATTTTCCCAAGCTGGGCGACCAGGATTGAGGAATTTTGGGAGTGTTGGGAAGTGGTTTCAGAGACAAAAAGAATCTTTATAATTTTATTTGGCCATTTCTTGGCTTCGGCGTTCCTATTTGAGGGTTTGGAATTCGATTTTGTGGAGGCTCTGAAGACGGAAATTTTATGGCAGATTATTGGAGGTTATTTGCTGATTATATTTGTCATTTCACTAGGGTTTGAAGGTGTTATCAGATTTGCAATCGAAGTTCATCATTTTCGGCCGTTGGAGGCCTTATTTCGTCTTACAAATCCAAGCCATTGAAGCCTAATCCATCTCGAGTGTTCAGGTATGCGTATGTAATGAAATAGAATGATAAATTGAATGTTTATGATCATTATTGGTACTGTAATAAATCAGATCAGATCTTTGTTCAATTCTGATTTTCATTATATTTGATCGTCATATGAGGAAATGAAGTCATAGTTTCCCTATCTTTATTGTATTTTTCTTTATATGCAATTGGGTCATCATTAATTGTTCCAAAACATTCAAACAAGAACCAAAAATCATAACCAACAACTCAGTTGAATCATATTAGTTTTAGAAGGGTTACTACAGTGGTATCAACGTGGAATTCCTGCCAACCTATGGGAAAGTTAACATTAGTGTGATATTACATGAGTGCCAGTGGTATTAGTGAAAGAGAACTGAGATATAACCACAGAGAAAGAAGAAAAGTTCAGTGACCAGGGATCAAAGGAGACATAATGGGTGATAAAGGTGAGAGACCTGCTCCTACAGATGAGATGAGCTACATACGGAAAATAATTGGATGGAGTCAAAAGGACATGGAAAAGATCGTTGGATCTATTGAGACGTCTTTGAAGCAATCCATGGTAGGGATAGCTCAAGCTATCCAATAGATAGGTATGGGCAAAGGAAAAGAAAAACAAGAAGAGTAAAACACATCTAATTACACTAAGGCATCGAGGGTTCCTCTTCCAAAAATTTTTCGTGCTACTTTCTTAGAGAGGGATGAAATTTTTAATGAGGTGGAGCAAGTGCAGCAGCCTATAGATAGTGATTATTTCTCTTTGCATGCAAGATATGATGAGTTTTTGTATGAGGTACGACAATCCCTTTCTTTCAGGGATTTCTCTGACTTGAAAAAGAGGAATTTTAGGGGTGGAAGAGGTTTCCAACAGGAAAGACCACGGAGGAATATTCAATAGAGGCTGGGCAAAATTTTCCTTCCAATTTTTTATGGATCTAACAAATCTACAGCTAGGGCTTGGCTACAAAAATTAGACAACTACTTTTCTTTAAATCCTATGCTTGAGGATGAGGCCATTAAATTTGCTTCACTCCACCTTGAGGGTGTAGCACATGAGTGGTGGTACCATGGTATGGTTACCCAGGGGCATGCATCCATCATCACTATTGAGGAATTCAACCATGTGCTTATTGAGCGCTTTGACATAATAGATGCAGAGGTGCATTTCAGGGACTTAGCACAATTGAAACAGGAAGATAATATAGATAATTACATTGCTGATTTTCAGAGATTAGCAGTCATGGTACTAGATGTCATAGAGAGAAGGTTGGTAGTACTATTTGTTGAAGGGTTGGTTGAGCCTCGCAAGGGCTTAGTGAAGGCCTTTGAACCTTTATCATTGTAGGATGCTATCAAAAGAGCCTTAAACCTTGAATTTTCAGCTTCTAAAGGAAAATTTCAGCCCATAGGACAGCCCAAGCAATTGCCATATGGACCACCAAAAACAGTTTCTTTTGGGCAGCCAAGGCCAAACAATATGGCACAATCAAAAACCTTTCCTTTTGGACAGCAAAGGAGGCCATTTCAGCAAGGTGCACAACGAGAATTTCCTAAAAACATCAAGGAAATTGAAACAAGAAATGAGTTGAGGAGAAAGAAGTTGTGCTTCACATGTAAGGAACCGTGGGAAGCTGGGCATAGGTGCCTCCCAAAAGGCCAATTTCATTACATTGAGGTTATTTCCGATGATGAAGTGGAAATAGAGGAACAGATGAATTCAACTGAAGTTGAAACAGAAGAGGAAACTACAGTTGAGGAGTCTACTGAAAATAACACCCTTGCCACACTTTCAAGTACACCAAAATATCATCCATTCAAAGTTCGTGGTGTGCTAAAAGGTCACAAGGTCACAGTGTTAATTGATAGTGGGGCAAACCACAACTTCATAGATGAAAGCTTGGTAAAACAGAGGAAGCTACCCACTGAAGACTTTCAGGGATTCAATGGAACTGTAGCGGATGGGTTTTCTATACCATGCACTAAGAGGGTGAAAGGTTTGGATATTTCTCTTGGTAATCATAAAATATAGGATGATTTCTATGTGGTTAGCATAGGTGAGACAAATCTGGTTTTAGGTGTGCAATGGCTCCATTCTCTTGGAGAATTCACACGAAATTATAAGACTATGGAGCTGAAATTCCAATCAAAAGGTAAAGAGGTCATTCTTCATGGTATGGTTAATGGAGCACCTAGTATAGTTTCAGCGAGAAGCATGGAGAGAGCTTTCCGTAAGGGGAACATTGAGTGGGCAGCACATTGTTTTGTAAGTAATTCATCCACTACCGAGGAAAAAAGACCTTACCATGTTGATATACAGTCTATTTTGGACGACCATGGCAATGTTTTCAGTGTTTTACCTACGGCACTGCCACTTGATAGAGGATTTCAGCATATAATAGAGTTGGAAACAAGCTCTAAGCTCGTGATGATCACACCTTACCACCACCCACGTGCTTTCAAAGAAGAGATTGAAAAGGCAATCAAGGAATTGCTGAAGATGGGGCATATTAGGCCAAGTTCTAGTCTTTTTGCTTCTTCAGTTGTTTTGGTTAAAAAGGATGGAACTATGAGGATGTGTATAGATTACCGAGCGTTGAATAAGAAGACTATAAAAAATAGGTATCCAATTCCTAGGATCGATGAGATATTTGATGAATTGGCTCGAGATTCGGTTAAACCATATTAAGGTAAGAGATGAAGATGTTCAGAAGACTGCTTTTCAATGCCATTTTGGGCATTTTGAATTTTTGATTATGCCTTTCGGTTAACCAATGCTCCTACTTTTCAATCATGCATGAACCATGTCTTCAAGGATCAATTAAAGAAATTTGTTTTGGTATTCTTTGATGACATTCTGGTATACAGTAGGACTTGGGAAAAGCACATGCAACACTTGGATACAGTGTTGGGAATTCTAGAACAACAGTCATTTTATGCAAAAGAATCCAAATGTGAATTTGGAATGATTGAAATTTTATATTTGGGACACATCATTAGTGCCCAAGGAGTACAAGTTGATCAAGAAAAGATTCAGGCAATTCTAGATTGGCCACCACCCACTACTTTGTCACAGTTGAGGGGCTTCTTAGGGCTATGCAGTTACCACAGAAGGTTTGTGAAAGGATTCTCAGAGCTTGCTGTCCCATTGACCGAATTGACCAAGAAGGGAGCCTTCAAATGGTCTGAAACAGCCCTTGACGCGTTTGAGATGCTTAAAAAGGTAACGAGTTCTTGCCTAGTACTTGTCCTAGATTTCTCTATTCCTTTTGTTTTAGAGTGTGATGCTTCAGGGGAGGGAATAGGCGCTGCTTTTATGCAAAAAGCGCATCCAATTGCATTTGAAAGTCAGAAGTTGAAAGATACAAAACGTGGATTCTCCATCTATGACAAGGAGATGTTGGCAATCATGCATGCATTAGCCAAATTCCGACAGTACTTAGTTTGTGGCAGATTTGTGGTCAAGACTGATCACAACAGTTTGAGGTTCTTCCTCAACCAGAAAGACTTGAATGATAGGCAACAAAAATGGGTAAGTAAGCTTCAAGCTTATAACTTTGACATTGAGTATGCTAAAGGTAAAAACAATATAGTTGCTGATGCTTTGTCAAGGAAGCCTTTCTTATGTTTTGTCTGTTATTTTTGGTGAATGGAAAGAACTTATTATAGCAGAAATGCCAAGAATGGTTTTGCTAATGATGTTATTGAAGGCGAAATCCAAGATGACAGGTACAAGGTTGTTGATGATCTCATCCTTTACAAGGATAGAATCTTTTTGGTATCTGAATCTAAAATGAAAGGACAAGTTCTGAAGGTAATTCATGACACAACCTTGGTTTGTCATCCAGGGTACTTCAAAACTTATAAACAAATAGGAAAGGTCTCAAAGGGGAAGTGCTATAGTATATTAGGGAGTGTTTGGAATGCCAACAAAATAAAACAGAACTTGTGTTTCCAGCTGGTTTATTGTAGCCTTTACCCATTCCAAATCATAAATGGGAAAACATATCAATGGATTTCATTACAAGATTTCCCAAAGTACAAGGTAAAAATAGTATCTTTGTTGTGGTGGACAGGCTTACCAAATTTGCACATTTATTTGCTATTCCTACTGAATTCAAGGCTTCTCCAGTTGCTGATTTGTTTTTCAGAGAAGTATTTAGATTTCATGGGTTGCCTTAAATTTTTGTGAGTGATAGGGACAGCCGGTTCCTCACTTTATTTTGGCAAGAATTGTTCCACCTAACAGGTACTAACTTAACACAAAGCACCAGTTATCATCCTCAAACTGATGGACAAACAAAGATTGTAAACAAATGGCTTGAGGGATATTTGAGGAACTCTGTTGCAAGGCAACAAACAACTTGGGTTAAATGGCTTCACCTGGGGGAGCATTGCTACAACACCACATACCATATGTCTATTGTTATGTCTCCATTCAAAGCCCTTTATGGATATGAGGCTCTTTCATTGGTGGATTTATTGATTACTGATAGTAGAGTACCAGGGGCACGAGATCTGGTTGCACAGAGCCAAGATATATTGGTCATCCTTAAGGAGAACCTCTTGCATGCACGAAACCAGCAAAATCTTTATGCGTATCAGCATCGTACAAAGAGGAGTTTTGAGGTGGGTGACTTGGTT
The DNA here is from genome assembly GCA_037957365.1 of Torreya grandis. Taxonomy (NCBI): domain Eukaryota; kingdom Viridiplantae; phylum Streptophyta; class Pinopsida; order Cupressales; family Taxaceae; genus Torreya; species Torreya grandis. The sequence continues at coordinate 1,567,519 of JARHVA010001705.1, forward strand.
TTCTTGAGGTTACGGCGCTATAAACAATCCTCCATCAAGAAGAGTGGAGTTGACAAGCTCAGACCACGCTTCTATGGGCCTGAAAGAGTCGTCAAACGGATTGAAGTTGCCTATGAGCTGGAATTACTAGTGGATAGCAAGATTCACAATGTTTTCCATGTGTCATGCTTCAAGAAGGCACTTGGGCAGCATTTTTTTCCATCCCCTGAGTTGCCTCCTTTGGATGATGAAGGCAAACTCATCTTGATTCCTGAGGCTATCTTGAATGCCAGAGAGAAGGTGTTGAGGAACAAGGTTATTCCAGAATATCTGGTACGATGGAAGGATTTACCAGCAGAGGATGCCACTTGGGAGGGTGCTGAAATTTTGGAGCATCCCGGTTTACAATTGCTTGTGGGCAAGCAATTTTGGAAAGGGCAGACTGTAATTTCCCCTTTTTCGAGTTAACGCAAACGAAGAAGACCCGTAGCCTATTTTCATTCCCGTAGGCCAAAGGGGAGTGTTCTAAGAGGGAATGGGGCCATAAAACATGTATTAATTAAAAGGCCAAGTGAAAAATAAAATAAAAAGTAATTATTAATTACTTTTTGAGGGTCAATTGGAAAATAGAAATTAAAAATTAATTTTAAATTACTTTTAGGGTTTTCGAGTGGGAAAAGTTTTTTTATAAAAGGGGAATATAGAAAGAAAATTATTATTATCAATCAGGATTCTAAAAATTCATCGGAGAGCTTGAGGCTACCCATATCTTCAATAGAGGACGAAAACCCTCGTTTGGAACCGGTGGAGGACGAAAACCCTCACACCCAAGTGGTAATTCCACCCTGGAATTACAATTGTGTGACCAAATTTGAGATTCAACAGGTATTACTACCCAATCAACAAGGACACCCTTCTCCAAGAGGTCGTTGGGGTTTGGGAACTGACAGAATTGGGGAAAAATCAATAAAAAGGGCAGATCGCAGGTCTAGGGAGGACTGTTTGGGCGTGATTGAGCAAATTTTGGGTCTGAAAATATTTTTAATAATATTCCCACACTGGGCGATCAGGATTGAGGAATTTTGGGAGTGTTGGGAAGTGGTTTCAGACACAAGAAAAATCTTTATAATTTTATTTGGCCATTTCTTGGCTTGGGCGTCCCTATATGAGGGTTTGGAGTTCGATTTTGTGGAGGATCTGAAGACTGAAATTTTATGGCAGATTATTGGAGGTTATTTGCTGATTATATTTGTCATCTCACTAGGGTTTGAAGGTGTTATCAGATCTGCAACCAAAGTTCATCATTTTCAGCCTTTGGAGGCCTTATTTTGTCTTACAAATCCAAGCCATTGAAGCCTAATCCATCTCGAGTGTTCGGGTATGCGTATGTAATGAAATAGAATGATAAATTGAATGTTTATGATCATTATTGGTATGTAATAAATCAGATCAGATCTTTGTTCAATTCTGATTTGCATTATATTTGATCATCATATGAGGAAATGAAGTCATAGTTTCCCTATCTTTATTGTATTTTTCTTTATATGCAATTGGGTCATCATTAATTTTTCCAAAACATTCAAACAAGAACCAAAAATCATAACCAGCAACTCAGGAGAATTAGATCAGTTTTAGAAAGGGTTACTACACCCATGTCCCTGTCTCACATTTGAGTCAGGAAATTTGTGTTGCTAGAAACACAATGGATGGCAGTGGTTGCACATTAAAACGCAGCAAATCACATCCACAAATCTGAAATAACTTGTGGTAAACTGTAAAACAATATTAAGTTTTTCTGAACTGGAAAGAAAACATAGATGTAATATTGTTGAAAACAGAATAGACAATACACAGGGGAGAACATAACTTTTCTGAAAGGGTATGGATGCCAACTTAGGCTATAAGGTTTCCAAGAGTAGTGTGGTCGCGGCATTTGGTGGAAAACAGTAGTGTCGATGTGCACAAACAATTAATTTTTTTTGAAACATAACCTAATCTGCCTTTAGAGATAATTCGCCTTTTTATAAACTTAAGCTTGCGTCTGACATTTATTTCATAGTTACCAAATTCTAACAAACAAACCAGATACATTGAATCTGAACAATTTGATCAAAGGTGGGTTGATGGACTCCCTAAAATGGTGGGTTGGACTATTTACCTCGAAAGTGGTCTACCCAGTTGCATAAAATGGTTGCTGAGCCCAGTACCTAGTAATATTGTTATTATTAGTTCATAGTTACCAAATCCTACCAGACAAACCAGATACATTGAATCTGGACATTTTGATCAAAGGTGGATCGGTGGATTCCCTAAAATGGTGGGCTGGACCATCTACTTTGAAAGTGGTCTACCTAGTTGCATAAAATGGCTGCTGAGCCCAGTACCTAATAATTCCATTATTATTAGTATAAAATAAGGTTACATGGGCTTACTGGTGTGGGGGTACACACTTGCAGCATTCGGTGTGAGCCCCCAAAACTTGGGCATATAGCATTGGCGTCCGCAAGGTGTGAGGGTGCTGGGCTGAGCAGAGAAATGTGGCTGGGATGCAGGTTTGCAGAGAAATCAAAATTTAATTTGTAAAAAAGAAAAAATAACTAAAAAAATTCTGGATCAGATAGGAATGATTTGGTATGTCTGGAAAATTCAGATCTAACAGGATTTTGTCCAGATGCAGCAAGGTTTGGTAATTATGATTAAAGTGTTTAGTAGGAAGTAGGAAATTTTAAGACTTTTCGCACCATTTTCAGATTATGTTTTTAGTTTCCTCGATTAGATCATTCCATGGAAGACCAATCCTTTTGTTAGATAAAGTGGTCTGTTGTAAAGTAGGAAACACCTATTTTTATATTTTGTTTTTTCTACAAAAGCGAGCGGTGCTGTAAGTGTAAGTGACTTATTGGCCTTTTGTGAGGCATAAACAATCTAAAAAAAGTGTGGTGTGCCATGGTTTATTCCACCTCTTGTAATGTGATTCTGTACCTTAATGCATTTGTTGGTTGTTTGATGCCATTGATTGGCGTTATTGAGCAAGATGAAAATAAAAATTTAAAATGGGTAAAATGTATGGAGAAAAAAAAAGTAGAGCCAATAAAATAGGAAGCAAAGGAAAAAAAAAATTTCTTTTAAGTCCACAAATGACTGAAGTAGGTCAACTGGACTGGAAAACTACAAATAGTTATAGAATAGCCAAAAGGACTGATGTTAGCAATTCCAAATAGATAAAAGTTTTAAAAAAGCAAAGTAAAATTTCAGCCACAAAATGGGTGAGCATACAAGAAAAACTAGCTAAAAGAAATAGAAAACATCTTTGATCAGCTTGTATTTACATTGGAGATATTCATCAGACTATCACTTTGAAGGATGTCCCCGAGACAAAGCCAAAGAATATCATTTGGAGAATGACCCAGATTGAAGGGAGGTGGAGATGCTATCCTTGGTGGTTGTATATTAATCTTTCGAACACCAAAAGTTATAGAACCATTAGTAGATCCTATGAAGCGGGTAAGGCAAGTTTGGCATGTTGTACTTAAAATTTGTCATATATTTTCAATTGGGATTTTTGATAAAAATTATTGTCTAATTGTTATCCATAAAAATTGCCATAGTCACGATCTTGTTATTGTTTCATCTTGTCAAAACATCCATTTGTTTTCCTTGCATTTTCCTTCATTGGTTCCCTATCAAAGAAATCGGGGATTTATTACACATCAGCCCTATCTCAAAGTCCCAATTTTCCTAATAATTTGTTAATTAACAAATTTCTAAGGTTTTGTTAGAACCATTGGAACTTTGGTATGTGTCCACTTAGTCTTCAAGCTTATATTTTCCCAACTGATATAAGTCCTAGTCTAATTTATTAGAGGTTTCAGGGTTTCATTACATCCTCGTTCTTTTGCAGTTGTGTAGTCCAAACCCCTATACACCGTTTCCTCCTTTGTTTTGTGAACATTAAGAAATTATTATCAGAGATATTGGAGTTTGGTTACAAGCTCGTTGTCGAATTAACTTGTAACAAAGTTTTGAAACCTCTGCTTAATCCTAAACAAATACCTTTTCATCGGGGATGGTGGAATTTGGCTACAAACTTGGTCTCGAGTCTGCTTGTACCAAATCTCTGACGTCCTTGATCAATGCAAAGTGATTCCTTTCACCAATGTAATTCATCTGAACTATTAGACTTTTTTGCACTCTGCTCATTGTCTAGCTTGTTTTAAAACTCCGATTTCTTTGATTTTGTAGCACTATAATCCCACTCCCTACTTCACATGTACACACTCCCTTATTCTATGCTTTCCAATCCATTTTCCTGCTTGTTAGTTCGTTATAATTCTTTTCTCTCTTTTCATTTTCACTTCATTTTCTGTTCTCATTCACTTCTTGCTCTGCAAACCCTCCTTTTCTCGCATGCATCTCTTGAGTGTTTGGAGTGTTGTTTTTCTCTGCCCCCATGACATCTTCGTCTCCTTATTCCACCATGAATACCACTTTAAGGGAGTGGAAGCGAAATAAAATGTTGTGTTGGAAATCAAATAAATTTCAGATAGAGTTAGGGCATGTTGATTTGAATGACTTGTTGACGCAGTGGATTGCACCCTGGACAGGAGGCCGAGCTCCTGCCTTCCACACGCAACAATGGAAACTCCCCTCTTACCTGTGGGCAAGGCAAAACTGGGGGAGAGTCTCTAGATAAGGGCTAGCTCCCTTTGATGCATCTGAGTTATTCCAGTAAGTTGCTAATACATACATATATATATATATATATATATATATATATATAATGGGGGGGTTGAAAAGGGAGAAGGATTACAGGAAAACAGAACCTAATCTAAGAGGGTGATGCACCAAATAATTTTGACCTACTCACACTCACACTCTAAATCATAAGAACACATACATACACTTTAACTGGTAAAAAGACCAGACTGCAGGAAGCTTGACAGGGAGGCTTTAATGGAACACACAGAAAAAGGACTTACCATAGGCGCTGTAAGAAAAGCACACTGTCTAGTAACCTCCTTCTGCCTCTGCGCTCCAGGTACAGCTCTTCTTGTCACCTGTAGGAATGCGCCTTGTAGATACAAGGTACGTTGGTGTCAACCCTGTAAAAGCATTAGGAAGCAATGACTGAACACAAGACTAACACTCAGACACACTTAGAGAGATATCTAACCAGAATAGAGGTAAAATGCATTTTTTATTGATTATAGGTGAAAATTGCTAGGGCTTCGCCTTACAATGTGAAAGATAGATCCTTTTTAAATGAGAAGTTACAATATATATATGGAGAAGAGAGAACAAAAAGCGCCTCTTTTGAAAAAGACTTTTGGCGCCCTTTGACAAGTGGCCCACATGTGCTGAGGGCGTTGGGAAGAGGAAGCCGCTGAAATATAAATGCTGTGTCGGCTCCGATTCTGACTTCAGGCGTTTAAAAACATAGGCCGCGCCGTTTCTCTACAAACAAGACCGCTCCTTGATGGCATTCACGCGGTTTGTCTACTCATTAATGCAAAATGGAGAAAAATGGATCACGCTGTTCACTGTTCATGCCTCTTGATGACCACTTGGCAGTCACTATTCCAACCGCTGGAGTAACTCCTTCCCATTCACCACCTGGACTGTTTTGTTCGTTTCTGCATTTGGCTCTTTTTGTCTCCTTCGGCCCTCGGGGGCTATCTTCTCAGCCTTGCTGGCTCCTTGGGCTCTTCTATTAACAGGTTGCTGGGTTCATTCTTAACCTTTGTCTTTTCTCAGCGTTGTCTTCTCCAGGTTTTGTCTCTTTGTCTCTTAGCTCTTTGGGCTCTTTTCTGGTTGGCGCTCAAGTATTTAAAAATCAAACGGCTATTTCGCTGCTGTAAAATTGACGTTCGCGGGCTTGTCATTGCTTGAAAACCAACGGCTAGTTCGCCGTGCTTGATTTTGACGTCTTCGGGGACGTCACCGTCCTTGGCAATTCCTTCGGCTCTTTTCTCTTCGGTCGGGCTTTTGTCTCGGCCAATTTTCCCGCAGACAAAATGTCTGCAAGAATTGTCTCGCTCGCTTCTTCAGAGTCTTTTCTCGGGCTTTTTTCCCGCGGCCTCTCCCGAATTTCTTCGGACGTTTTGTCTGAAGGAATTCCTTCGGACAAAAATCCGAAAGAAATCATCTTATGTCTTTTGCCTCGGTCTTTTCCTTCGGCAGGATTTTATTCCGAAGAATTTCTTCAGACATTTTACCCGAAGAAATTCTCGTCCTTTGCCTTGTAAAAATTTCTGAAGAAAACTTAACTTTTCGGCTTTCTCCCTGACCTCTTTGCAAATGTTCCCTGCCCTCTGCAAGGGCACTTGAGTCCAGAACTGCCCTTCGCAAGGGCACTTGAATGGTTCCTTTTGCGCCTAAGTGGGAACTTGTCTCTTCCTACAGAGTCCATAGAAACCCCTGCAGAGTCCGTAGAAATGCCTGCAGAGTCCATAGAAAACTTCCTTGCAGAGTCCGTAGAAATACCTACAGAGTCCGTAGAAATAGGCCTACAGAGTCCGTAGAAATAGGCCTGCAGAGTTTGTAGAAATTTTCAGAATTGTGCAAAATCAAAAAAATGAACTGGCTCAGAACAGCAGGGAAAGAAGGGGACCGATTTTTGGCCTGTTGGACCAAAAATGGTCAACACGACCTACAAGAGTGACTTTGGAAATGTGAAGAGAGCATTTTGATCTCTAGATTTTTTGATAGCAGATTGGTTTAGGCTGTCGGGTTTCTAGTTTCTATCTAGAGTCTCCAACTTGTGATTGCTTGCACAAATAATTACAACCTTGAAGCTCGGGAAGTTTGAACCTCAACGGGATAAATTGTGGCTAGATTGTAGTCTGGCTTCTTTGACAAACTTCTCGACATCTTGTCGTGCAAAGAAGTGGGAGAGATGATACCAAATGAATGTGCAACTTTTTGGGAGAAGAATATTGATTAATCCCCAAACACCAACAAAAGTTGGTTGAAGTCCAAAAGGGCAATAATTTGGAAGCTTCCAAAAGTGCTCCATAGAAGTGAATTTCATGAGGAGCTTGGGGATATGATTGCCGTGCTCAATTTGGTGGTGGGGAATTTTGAGGCTAGACAACTACAACCTTAGATGTATCAAATCAAGTTGATCATGATTGAAGGAAAGCAACTTATAGAATGGGCTAGTATTATCAACAATTAAATTCACAAGCAATTGTGTGAGCTCAATTCTACATGACTCATACCTAGTCTATGTTGTGGCTTGAAGAAGAATTTTCTCTGGTTTGGTGAAAGTTGGTGTTTTGAATTTTGCAAATCAAGTTTACAAATTCTACCCTCAAATCGAAAAGCAAGAGGAAGCCAAAAATTTCAAACATGTCAATGATGGATTTGATTTATACACCATAAGGCTACCAGAAGGTGATTTGAGCTAGAGAATTTCAAAGAGTCAAATGGAGGGCATTTTTAGTTGGCAAATTGGTTCATTCAATTCCCCACGTTCACTTACATCAGAATTTGTGGCTTATTTGCTAGTCCCTTCAAACTTCCAAGGTATGTGAGCGACAATCTTTTGCTAATTGAATATCTGACAATTGTCAAATGTTCGTAAGTACCTATCTTCTTAGCACATAACTGGAGACCATTTTCCTATCAAGTTTGGACACCACATGTGTAAGAATCTTGTTGCCAATGAGGCATTGGATCAAGAAGTTTCCAAATATAATCTGATCCTCTATGAAAAGAGGCCTTCATTTGATAGTAGGGGAATCATTAAGAATACCTTGGGAGGTAGCAATAGACATATCCCTTAGAATATTATTGGGGCAATTGCAAAGATGAATTTGAGGTTAGGTGAAGGGACTATAGTAGAATAATGAAACTCTAAAGGTGATAAAGAATCTCCATCCTTCCCAAGGTGCCTGTGCCATTTGATTTGTTTACAGAAGACCTCCACCATAGATATGGCAGATTACAAAGGAATGAGTGCTGGCTTTGAAAATAAGATATTAGAGTTCGTTGCCCGATGACAATTCTCCTACCTAATGGGCATGATACTTATCCTTTTCATTATGTATATGGAGATATTTGAAGCATTCTAGAGATACAGGGAGATATTTGAGACGTCCAGGGGAGCTACAACATACCACTTGGCTAGCAGAGGTTCTTCTTCTAAGGCAAACACTTGTTTCCACATGCAAAGTTGTATGCTGGAGATCTGTGTAGATAGTGCAATCTCTCTTCTTCACCATGTTTTTGGATTGTATATTTTGAGCCCCGAGCTTCGTTGAAGGGAATTGGTTTTTGAGACATTTTTTGGGGAAGAAAAAGATTCTCTATTATTTAGTCCATTGTGTGAATCGCAAACTTAACTTTTGTTTTTTTAATATTACATTAGCACTATTCCACGGGGATGTGTCCCCCCCAAAAAACCCCGCATTTTGGGGACGGGGACGTTAGGGGGATGTTCTCCAGCTGTCCTGTCATCTCCGCCAAGTTTTGCCGCCGTCTCGCGGACGTCTCCCTCTGAGAGGGGACTCCCTCGAGACTTCAGGATGTCTAGGGGACTTCTCAGCATCCCTTGGACGTTCAGGGGACCTCCAAAAGTCTCAGGGATGCCCAGGGATCCCCTGCGCACAACAAAGTCATAAAGTTTTTTTTTTTTTTTTTTTAAATTAAAAAAAAAAATTGGATTTTTATGCTTTCTACCCTAACCCAAATTGCTAATGGGACCAACCCCCATCCCCACCGCCACCCCGACCCCCACCCCCAAGGCCTCCCAAAAGCTTATAAAAAACCCTCTCCCTCTCATTCCAAATCACACAAAACTTCATTGAGTGAAGTAGAGAGCTGAAAGTAGAGGCAGCAAGCTAAGAGGGAGAAGATTGCAAGAGTGAGAGAGCAAGTGAGAGAACAAAGAAGAGGATAGAAAAGCCATTGCCAAGAAGATTCAAGCCTCTTCAATTTCATCATTTCACCCACAAGGTAGGCCATATGATTCTTTCAATTTCTGATTTTTAATTGTTAATTTTTTATTTATTTTTGTTTCCTTGAATCGTTATTCATTTGTAAATTGTTTTGTTCTACTTCTTTCATTCATGTCATTGAATCATTTGAATTTCAAAATTCAAAATTCAAAATTATTATATTAAAATATTTATTTGTGATTCTCATTCATTCAAATGCTTGAAAATAAAATTTAAATTTTTATTTTTAAATTTTCAATGTTCATTCAAATGATAAATCAAATGCTTAATTTTTAATGTTTAAAATTAAATCTTAAGAATAAGGATTTCTATTTGTGTATCCTCTGCTTCCGCACTTCGAGCGAACTAAAGTAAGAAAAACAAAAACAAAATCCTTGTCTTAAATTTTAATTTTTTTAAATCTTCATATAAATCAAATGCCTAAATTTTAAGAACAAGGATTCCTATTTGTGTATCTTTTGCTTCCGCGCTTCGAGTGAACTGAAGTAAGAAAAACAAAAACAAAATCCTTGTCTTAATTTTAAATTTTAAGTTTTAATCCCTTAAATTTATGCATGGTTTGAATTTTATTATTTAGTTTTTTAAATTATAATTTATAAACTTACAAAATGAAAAAAAAATTATCATTTCTTGCAATGTCATTATGAGTTCTCATAGCATGAGTGAGGAGGAGGTTCAACCTCAAGGGGTTGGGGTTGAAGTTAAAAGTGACAATGATTCAGATTATGCATCTGATGATCCTAACTTAGAAGGAGGGAGGAGTGATCGTGAAAGGCAAACTAGTTCTATTGGGAGTCCCGATTATAGTTGCCCTTCACAAGCCCTTGAACAATATGTTAAGGGTCCCTTTGATCCAAAGAAACCTTTACAACAATTTGCAAGCAAGGTACCTTTAAAGCCTAGGGCAGCTGGGGGCACCAGGAAATGGAAGTGCAACCTATGTAACATTGAATGGTTTGGCAACATGACCAGAACAAATGCTCACCTCCTTCTTATCCGAGGCAAAGGCGTAGATGTATGTGAAAAGGTGGAAAAGAATATGAAATTGAGGGCTGAAATATGTAAGTTATGGGGTGCCAATGAAGAAGATGCACCTTCATCTACTACTTTTTCACCAAGGGGGAGGGGTCATCAGAGACAAAGTTCTACTTCTAGTGCTTTGGAGAGGCCAATGGCAATGAATCCATCTAGTTCAAGGGCAGCAGGGCCTAAGGGGAAACAGAAGATGACCAGTGATGCTTCAAATCCATTGGCGGATTTATTCAATGTGCAAACGAAGGATGAGGCAGATGATGCCATTAGCAAATTCTTCTTTGCCAATGGCATTCAATTCCATGTGGCTCGCTCTCCTTATTATAAGGAGGCCATGGCAAAAATAGCAAAAGCAGGACCATCATATGTGCCCCTCGGAGAGACTAAATTGAGGACAACAATCTTGGATAAGAACTATTCCAAGATTAATGTTTTAATGGAGAAAATGAAGCAAACTTGGGTCTCTAGTGGATGCAACATTGCCATGGATGGGTGGATGGACATTAGGCATCGTCCATTCATCAATATCATGGTTACAAGTATAGCTGGCCCTTATTTTCGTAGGTCTATTGATTATTCGGGGCATCGCAAGGATGCTGATTTTCAGTTCCAAATCCTCAAAGAAGCTATAGAGGAGGTTGGGCCACAGAATGTGGTGCAAGTAGTGACAGATGCAACCCATGTGTGTAGAGTAGCATGGAAGTTAATTGAGGCAGCCTATAGACATATTTGGTAGACTCCTTGTTGTCTGCATGCCATGAATAATGCACTGAAGGACATGGGAAAAATCAACTGGATCAAAACAGTGGTTAATGATGCTAGAGATGTGTAGATGTTTATCTGCAACAACCACACTTCACATGCACTCTTTAGGACCTTCTCCAAGAAGGGTTTTTTGAAATCTGTAGAGACTAGGTATGTATCATACTTTATTCTCTTGGAGAGGATGCTTGAGTTGCAAGAGGCATTGCAACTAATGGTTATGACAGCAGAATGGAATTGGTGGCCTGAGTCGAAGACAGAGCAGGGGAAGAGGGTGAAGGACGTGGTGAAGAGTGATGTTTTTTGCGCTGATGCCAAATATATTGTCTCCATCATTACACCAATCTTCACAGTGATTAAATATGGGGATGCTAATGCACCTACACTGGGAGAGGTGTATGAGTGCATTGATACTATGCTTGATCAAATGAAGGCTGTTGTACAAGAGGACCCCACATTGACATTCTGCATAGAGCATATTCAGCAGATCAGTCATAGCAGATGGGAGAAGCTCAACACTCCCTTGCACATGGCTGCCTATGCATTGAACCTGAAGTGGTATGTGCAAAGACCTGGTAGATTTACACCCATATAGGATGTTGAGGTGAAGGCAGGGTTCATGAAGGCCATTCATAAAATGTATGATTCCACAAAGGCCAGCATCATTCGTACTAAGTGGACAAAATTTGCCACTCTTAGGGGATATTCATAGGAGGTTGAAATAGATAGGGAGACAATGGCACAGGAGGAACCAATTTTGTGGTGGACTTTGCATGGGCCTGCTTCTTTGACTACCGATCTAGCCATTCGTTTGTTGTCCTAGGTTTCTAGTATTGCTGCTGAGAGGAACTGGTCTACTTATAGCTGGATCCACTCCATGAAGAGGAACATGCTTACCTCTAAGAGGGCAGAGAAGCTTGTGGTTGTACATAGTGCCTTGTGTCTCATTGACCACAACACACTTGCATACAAGGAGAGTCCAACAACTAGATGGGATGTAGAGCCAGAGGAGCCAACACAGATTGATGATGATGCTACACAGACAAGGCTGGTTGGTATTAGCTTGGAGGAGCTTGAGCGTGTGGATTCCAACAGTTCTAGTGATGAGGAGTTCCACATTAGGGCTGATTAGCCATTGAGTCATTTGTATTTACTATTTAATTTTAATATTTCACTATTTTAGTATTTTATTTTTGAACATTGTTGATACTTGATTGTAATCATGAATCATCTTTATGAAATTTTGAAAATTCAATGTTCAATCATCAATGTTTATTGTTTAATGTTCAATGTTAAACTGTTAATGTTCATTGTTCAATGGATCAAACTTGAAACTTAAATGATTAAATCACAATGTTAAATTGTTGATGTTCAATGCAATATACTTAATCCTTATACATCTTTTTATAACTAATCTTTCAAGTACTATATATATTTTAGCACCGTCCCCCCACCGCTGTCCCCCCGTCATCCCCAAATTTAGGCCCCCTGGCCCCCCGTCCCGGAAACCCGGCTCCGCATCCCCTCGTCCCCCGGTCCGGAAACACTATGGAACTATGGATATTAATTAGTCTCTAAGCTAGATTTTCCTTTGTAAATCTTGAAACATTTAATAAAGGTTACATGTGAATGGTTTGGCTTTCTTGCAATGCTGAATTTCTTACCTCTTGCAAAAATGTATGAGCAATGGATAACATTAGATTTAGATGATTTATGGTTATGTGTTTGTAATCTGTTGATGGGCAAAAGATAGAGCTATCTTGGTGCATCGTCCCCCTTTGTTTCTATATTTGCAACATATTTTCCCTCTCCTTTTTTCAGCCCAAGATTTTTCATAGGTAACACTAAGATAGTAGGAGTTGGCCTTATTTAGAGGTTGCCCTAGAGTTGAAGTGACTAGGGTCTTCCCATTGTTGATTGCATCAATTGCGGGTGTGTGGTCTGGACACTACATTTGGTCTATTACCGGTGATCAACATATTTTGGCATGCCCGGTGGGACTTACTAACAAAGTTTAGAGATAACAATCTAAATAATTCAAACCACCAGCTGCTAGTACTTCTATTGCTGGGATTTTCATTCAAAGACTATGGTCTCTATTTATAAACCCCTTACTAGAAACAACTTTTACAAGACTCGGTGAAAGTCTTGGAGGATTTGCTCTAAGAATAGCATTATCCCTATTCACTTGGTGACTCTGCAAATCAATCAAACCAAAATCCTTTGAAAATATCTTGAGAACACCATGGCAAGAGCTGAGTTGTTTGTTTTGTGGGTCTCAGGAAGCCCACTAATAATTTTGCGCTAGAATCACATTTCCTCTTCAACTTTACATATTTTATAGGGGATGATTCCATCGCTCCCATAGACCAATTCATGATAAGGCCAATCATTGTTTAGTTATCATATTATTGAATGTGATGTGGCCCTCAGACTATTTGCGACATCTTTCAAGGGCAAGGCTCTATACAGGTTCAAGATGCTAGCACCTAGATCTATTGATACTTGGAATAATTTAGGTCGTGGTTTGTACAATTAGTTTAAATAAAAGGGAGATATTTTTTCCCTGGAAGAACAATTAACTACCATTAAAAGATCCCAAATAAAATCAATCTAAAATTAAACATCAAATTTAGGAATACATGGGAGAGGATACTTGTCGAAGTTTGTCCTTTGGTAGGTATGGCCGCCTTGTATTATTTGAAATCTTTAAATCCTAAGATCTCTTTGGTGTTCCAATGATAATCCTCGGGTGTACATTCTCTCCCAGCAGCATATGATATTGCAATCCTAGCTGAGAATAACCTGATTTATGCTGGGAAACTTGCCCCAATAACTCTATTTCTTCAGACTTGTGATTCTCCATCGGTTGTAATGGTCAAAACTCTCCCCTAAGTCTAATATTCCTACAAGGAATGTGATGTTTACTCCTCAAAATTCAAGGGACATGAATGAAATGAAAAATGTATCAAAGGGTGTCTCTACTGAGCTTATAGCTATCAAAAGTCAGTATGCTTTGAATCCTCCTATATCCTATTATGGAAACAATCTAGGCTATCATTCCATCAAACCCCAACATGAATCTTAGAACCAACAAATTGTTCCTGCCCAACCAATTGCGAAGACCCCATCAATGCCTCTTTACCAAAATATTCCAAACAAAGCAATGGTCACTCCGAGAATAATTTGATAGATGAGCAAAGATATTGGTGCTTCCCTTGCAATATAGCACACAACTCCAGTAATTTGCTTATAGGTTATCATGAGCAAGCACTCATGGTACAAAACACTTTACGCCAACAACCCCAAGAAATAAAAAAAGCTCAAGAAGCTACTAATACACACCAAGTGAAGGCGCTTTGTTCTATTGGGAAGAACATGTCTCCGTGTTCAAAGTTGGGAACCATGAGTTCATACAGGTGTCCAGGTGTCCTTTGTAAGGGTGCATCAACTTGATCACAGGTAACCATCTGATCCATAATGGCATGGTAGACTCTAGTGCTAGTAGCACAATAATGCTGGAAGCAACAGTAGATATCATAGGGGTAACATATACTCCTGCCAAATGAAGTGTCACATTGACATGATAGTGAAAATAGTGGGAATCATCAAGGATTTACCTTTACGCTTAAGGCTTGTCTGGATGTTAACATCTTGCAACATATCACTGATTGACATCAGTGATATCTGGCATCTGCCTGTCGATGAATTCATCACCAAATTTGGTGGAAATTTGTCCTCGGATTGGAAAAACATTTATCTAAGGACTCAATATGGTGCGAGGATGAGGATTGAGTTTGAGCAAGTTGCTATGTTCATGGTGGAACCCTATGAAGAGAGAGACAAGAAAATTAATTGTCATGATGTTAAAGGAAGATTTCGAGTGGTTAGTGTAGATGCTGCTGAAGATACCCAATACCAAACGGATACTGAATATGATCAATGGGCCAAGGATAAGTGGGCATTTGACCTCTTTAGTGGGCTCAAAGAGGCTGAATAATGTACTCATGTCCCAAACAATGACATGATCCAAAGCCCCAATAAAAAGGAATGGATAGACAGTGTCATGTTTTGCCAATACAATATCCAAGAGTATGTGGAGGCTTATGCCAATATCGACCCAACAATTGCAAAGGGTCATACCTGTCTTCTTCATTCAGTGATCGTATTTCCAAGTATTTCTCATAATCTTTACAATTTTGCACACTTAGAACAGCCATTTAAAATTTTATGCTCAAGACTTGAGATGGAAACAAATGTCCAGGAATTGTGTGAAGAGCCATTCTCTAGATTTAGCAAAGCAATCTGTATATCTCTTGAAGAGGATGTAACCCCAAGAATGAATGAAGAAGAGCAAGATTTTAATTGATCATTCTGGGCAGAATTGGAATATTTCTTAAAAGATGTGTTAGGAGAACTTTTAGATGAACATAAAAGTGTGAAAGCTCATGGAAAATCCTCATAAAAACAAATGTTTTTTTCCAGAAGAACTCTTGGCATCATACAAGGAGTTCATGTTCTACGAAGTGCAAGATAATTAAGAGATTTATCCTAGTATTGACCAGAGTGAAGAATTGTCAAGAGAAACAACACTTCTTGCTCATCAAGGCATTTTGAAAGAAGCCAAAAGGTCTCCCAGTTTAGAGTTATTTGACATAGGAAAAACATGCATATTCAAAAAGGAAATGGATCACATTTTGAAAAATTGCTAGAGGAACTTGTCGAAACCATTGAAGAAAATGACTGTACGGAAATATTTCTAAAGAATTTCTTTTGTTTGAACAAAGAAAAGAAGCTCGGGGAAGACCTTCATCGTCAAACATGATGGTTAATAAAGAACAAGTCATACATGACGGTCAATATAGAACAAGTCATTGTTGGTCTTGGAGATCCTAAAAATTAAGAGCAAAGCTCAAGAAACTTCCTACGATCCTAGAGACCAATGTGCTGTTTAAGCCGAACTTTTAAAGGTCTCTATCACCAATGCTCGATTATGAACATAGGTTACCCTTCTAACTGCCAAAAGGTAGCTTGCCTATAATCTACCAACATTCATACAAAGGTTATAATTGTGCAAAACATAGACGGCAGCCTTAACAAAAAAAAAACACAAGAAGGTGAAACGGTGTAGACTCTCTTTACTCTTTTCCTTATTCTATGCATGGATAATCATTTGTGCATTTCAGCTAGTATTGTGGAGCCTATTATTGAGAAAAGGTAGTTGTTTTTCACTCCTAATAAATGGATTGATTTGATGGCTGCTAGTAAAAAATGGACTTGTGTAGCTAATTAGCTATGCATCTGATTAGGGCGATGCCTTGATTAGATGGCTTGATAGGATGAAGCTTTCCCAAAGTTGAAAGGTGATTATGCCACATGGCTACAAAAAGGACAATAGTCTTGATTGTCAATATCAATTTTCTTGCCACCATTGGATGAGACCAGGAATGAATTTCGACTATAAGCTAAGATTGAACTATTGATTGTACCCATAGGCTTCTCTCTCACATGTCAAAATCCATTTATGACATGAAGGGAAGGACGACCCCAATTTGGCAAAAATGGATCTACTTTTTAAGACTTCGAGTTCAGAATTGTTAGTTTTGGCAGATCTTCAAGACATTTCCAGGGCTAAGGATTGAGTTTGCTTTTCAAAGACAATATTAGGGTTTTTCCATTGTTTTATTGAATGAGACCTTTCATATCTCTTTGGGAAATGGACAGCCAAATGTCGATCCTCGTTTTCTATTTATAGGCACCTTGATGACTCCATCATAAGAAACTCCTCGCAATGGAAACCAAAGTGAAAGTGTTGTGTAAGAAGATTTGCCTCCATCTTATTCTCCGACCGAGGGAAAAATACCATGGTTCCTAAGCAAAATTGATTAATGGAATAGGAGGAACCGAGAAAAATGTCTGTCAATACATGTTGACACTATTAATTTTGGTTTATATTTTGCAAACATAAACATATAAAAAAGCTCACATAAGACACTATATTAAATCATTTTTGTAACTTGCTCTCTTTTGATTTAAATGAGATGGAGGAATACAAATTATATAGGTTAAGGAGCTCCTAATCCTCATCCCCAAATCTCTTAACCTCTCCCACAAATCACTCTCAAACCGTTTATTCTCTCACACACACCTATCTACATGAGTTGTGAGAACAACTCACTCATACACAACCTATATTAATAAAGAGTTGTATTTACAACTCATAAATTAATGATAAACTTTACACAAATATATTGATGTGAGCACTAACCCAAACATGATTTCCATAACATCCCCTTCCCTGCGCCCTGCCCCCACCCCCCCACAGTGCGAACATGGGGAAAACATTACTCTGTATTGCAACTGTCACCAATGGAGCTTGCTCATGATCTGGTTGGTTTTCTCAGGACATTGAACAACCTCAAGGATGATTTTACACTCGGGTAACCACCAACCTACAAACAACCAGGATGGTTTTACACTTGGCTTACCACCAACCTACAAACAATCAGGATGGTTTTACACTCAGCATACCACCAACCTACAAACAAGCAAGATGGTTTTACATGTGGTTAACCAACAACAAAAACATCCAGAAGGTTTTACAGGACAACCAACAACTTACAAAGATGGTTTTGTAAGACAACCACAAACCTATCATGATGCTACAGTACTCTATTAGTTCTCATCACTATCTTTACCTCAAGGGGAAATACAAAGAAGCTCACTTATTGCAATACTTGAACATGTATGTATGCATCATCTATTTTTATTTGTAAACCAAAACTAAAAAGTAAGCCACAACTCCATTTTGTGACCCCTAAGCTTGTGGTTGACGAGAGGATGCTATTTGTCCTCCTACCCCCTATGTCCTCCATCCTCCTACAAGTTGTTGCTTATTCAACAAAACAGGTCAGCATGTGTTCCGATGGTTTTGGCAAGTTCTCTATTGGTTGCTTCCATAGAAATTGGAACCCCCCATAATCCAGACGTCGTGTATAAGTGATAGTGCGTCTGTGAGGCAAATTTTTTTTTTTTTTTTGACTGTATATGATGTACGACTTTTGACAAAACGACTTAACACACAAAATAACTCTTGACTCATTTGATTTTGATGATACATCATAGAGACACTATTGACTATTCTAGATTCTTAATGACTTGAATAATTAATTATGAAATCCAATTTAAGATTGGATTTACTCGACTCAATAACTGACATCCAACTTTTAACTAGATAATTACAATATTCATGACAAACTATATTAAGAGTTATTTAACACATGCTAGACTTAGATTATAAAACTAATCTAAAGACATGACTTTTAAAAAAAAAAAAAAGACTAAACAAGACCTATTAAACGAGAATTTAACTATAAACTGACCATAAGAGACTATCAAACAGTCAACCGATGCAAGAAGACTACGAACTGTTTTAAATACTAGATTTGTATTGGAAGCATATTTACAAACCCATTGACCAAAACTTGACTAGACAAATGGACAATGTCTTTACCAAAATTTGACTTGGTTGCATTCAAAAACAATTTCCAGTAGGCCGAGAAGACATGTGTTCCCATAGTAATAATACACCCTTCACATTGAAAAGTTCTTTGTTTGCGTTTGAGTTTGAGACTTCACTGCATGTGGAAGACATCAATGCATATGGTGGACCGATGGAATTGAATTGATGGACAAGATTGTCGATGAATGACTGTTCACAAATCCATAGCTGGCAAAGAATGGCAGAAAAGAGACTATTGATGTAGAACGTGGCAGAATGAACTCGATTTTGGCACATTAATATCTCCGAAATTGCTCTGCACATTTATTATCTATTATTGCATGGGACAAAAGACAACAATGCTTACGTATATGCCATTTAGTTGTGAGATGGAGAAAGAATGCATGGCATAGAGATAGAAGGCATGATTACGACATTGACCAATCAATCAGATCGGATCTAGCTATGGATCAGGCATGGTATTGACACGAAGACTGACTGCACAAAATCTACAGGGCTGTATTAAATACCAGATGTGGATGCCTGATGGGAAATGTCTTAACTGGTGCCAAATTCTGTCATCTCCAACATAGCGCCAGCTTGTTTTGATCGCAGGTCTGCATGAAGTCTGCTACCAACAGGCAGATCTGGCATGATGAGAGTATTTGCATGATGAAAGTATTAACAATTGTTAACACAAAGTCTGCTCCATTCAAAATGTCATGCCACAGATCTCTTCAAAACGTTATGACAACACAATAAGCATGATGCAGAATAAATTCAAACAATTTACACAATCAATGCTTCACGTTGAATCTAATTGTGTTGCTCCAAAACAAACAATCTACAGGCTTTTGGATTACATGGCACTCTGATACCAGATATTATTTCTGGTTTATATTTTGCAAACAGAAATATATAAAAAGCTCACATAAGACACAATATTAAGTCATTTTTGTAACTTGTTCTCTCTTGATTCAAATGAGATGGAGGATAGGTTGATGAGCTCCTAATATCGAGGAGTCTATCCTCATCCCCAAATCTCTCAACCTCTCCCACAAATCACTCTCAAACCCTTTATTCTCTCTCACACACCTATCTACATGAGTTGTGAGAACAACTCACTCATACACAACCTATATAAATAATGATTTACAACTCATAAATGAATAATAAACTTTGCACAAATATATTAATGTGAGCACTAACCCAAACATAATTTCCGTAACTTGAGCATTGACCAAGAATGTTTTAGGTTGATTAGTTCTCTACACATCTGCCCTCTTCCCATGCAATGTTCTTGGGAATGTTGGGAGATGGTGCGGTTTCCTTAGCTCCTTTTGTCCCAAAGCCCATCAAATGAAGGAGGAAGGTGTTGCCTAGACTGTGCTATAGGGGAAATAATTTCCAGAAAGACATTCAATTTCATGGCTTTCTGGCCAAAACTGCACGATAAACAACATGTTGGGGTGGATTCCCACCTAGCTTTGCACAGAAGGCATTGCCTTTTTTGTGCATCGTGTCGAGATCCCACTTGTAGGAGGATGATCACAATGCTTTCCAAGCTCGGTCAGCATACCGAACACTCGTAGGCCGAACATTCCAAAGGATGGGATGTTGCAAGCCCCCCGAAAAAACCTGTTGATGGAAGCATCATGGTTTGACCTTTGATCTCTTCTTAAGTGCTTTCTTATTTCTCTCCCTTTTATTTTGCTCATCTTGTGATGATCCCATTGTTTAGTTTGTCGCCCAATGGACAAGGCACTTTTGGATCTTTCCCTGTAGGTAGGAATTCCCCTTGAGTCACCAAAAATGTAGTTTTCAAAACCACAACCTTGTAAAAGCCTTGGATTTCACGATTTTTTTTTAAGGATTTTTCTTATA
The DNA here is from genome assembly GCA_037957365.1 of Torreya grandis. Lineage (NCBI taxonomy): Eukaryota > Viridiplantae > Streptophyta > Pinopsida > Cupressales > Taxaceae > Torreya > Torreya grandis. The sequence continues at coordinate 1,587,637 of JARHVA010001705.1, forward strand.
TCAGTTTAAAAAGCCTTTAAGATTCAAAGTTGGTAGCTCTTTTTTTTTGCAAATGGCTATTATTCAGTCGCCGTTCAATCTTCTAGATGGCACTCTAAGGCAACTCGGAGGAGCTCTCAGCTTTGAAAAATCTCAGGAGGTGCCTCTACCATTGATTTCTCTCCAACCAATGGTTTGCAGGCCCAATAACGGTAAAACATAAAGTGTTAGGCACTCAAATATGTATGGGTTGTGGTGGGTCCTTATTCCCACGTGGTAGGCTTATGCAATCCAAAGGGTAGTCAAGTTTGCTTCTCTCTTTGGAGTTGCTTGCACAGTTGATTCCTACAAGATCAACAATGTAGGATGAGTGATAAATGTTGTGGTTATTGATTAACCTTTCCTTAGCCCTTCTCCGGCTAGGTTGTGCACAACAAATGGGACACTCAAAGCTTACTGCACGGACCTATCACTTAAGCCCGAAGACTTAAGCACTCACTCGAGGCACAATAAGAGATCACCGAGAACCCCATTGATATAGAGAGACAGAAACGATAGAAAGAGTGCAAAGCAACACACAAACCCTAGCACTAGAAAACCACATTACACATCAATTTCAGATATTAATTCATTCTATTAATTCAGAGTATTTACATCTAATGTACATCTATGTACAAAACCTATATTACATTCATGCTCAAAATATTCAACACTAAAAATCATAATTGTCATTACATGAGCCTATCATGACTATACGACTTTTTAAACCCTCATCTATATGTCCAATTTGCTTCTGACCTGTTCAAAATGTGTAACAGACAAAGCTTTGAAATCTCAAATGAGAGGTCAAGGCGCCTTTTTATATGTTTCCTTGGATCCTTGCTAGTTGTTGCAAACTCATGTTTTCTACCAACTGCCATGCCAACTGACTGCATCTAGGAATAATCCTAGCTAGGTCTTGTACACGTGTCCATGCAATGGCATATTCTCTTTGCCTTCCTGGCTTATTCCTTCTACAGCCTGTAACAAACCTCGTGTACTCCACCTCTCTGGATGCGTGACAAGTGTCACCATCTTCTTTGTTGGATCTACTTTATTGTGCGTGTTGTGCATCATCCTTTTTGCACATCTCCCATGCCTTGCACACCATGCAACCTGTCTTGCAAGATAACTTAGTATGATTGAATTTGTTGCACTCATATCCTTTCATACTTAGCCTTTTTATGTTGCCTTTTTCCTTTAGAACTTATCCAAAATTGAGGGTCAGCATTCCTCCCAACTTCACTGGTTGTCTGTCCTTACAACTTCCTTTGTCTCTTCTTTGGTTGTGCTTGAAAAAGTTTTAGGGATTACACCCTTAACCTTCATTGCATATGCATCCCAATCAACCATCGCTTGACAAATAGTTCTCTGGACTTCCTCTACCTTGCCTTTCATTTTTTATTAACTCAGCAATGTCTTCCCCGTTATTTGCATAGCAGCAGCGTCACAGCATAAGACTTTATCAAAATTGTCTACTTCTCCTTTGAATTGCATAGCAACATCACACATATTGTATTCCTCAGTTACCATATCTCCAATTTTATCTGCCAACGAAGATTGTTGCTCCTTTATCGTGGCATTTCAAGTATTCAACTCAAGCATTTTCTTCTTCTTTTCTACCACATCTGCTTCACTCAAGATAAGAGTATTCAACTCTTTTGTCTTTCAATCTTTGCCTTCAATCACGTGTCAATATATTTTGATGTTTTCCCAACTTCATTGAAAACATACACCACGGTGGTTGCTCGTGTTTGTGCCTTCTTGAACAGATCTTTTAATTCCCCAACCTTTTTCTCCCATTCTGTCTTGGCCGCTTCCAATTTTGCTTTTTTTTGTTTCTGCTATTCCTCTAGCCTTTTATTTTTCTCTTCCATTTTTTTTCCATCTTTTTCAGCTCCTCTTCCGTGGGCTGCACAACACCGGCTTCTAGGATCTTGCTTGCCATCCAAGTCTTGTTTCATAGCTTCAGAATGGTTGCTTCCGACTTGACCAACGGCTCCATTCCATCTATAGCAGTGGTTTCCCACAGCCATGGTCGTGCCTTCCATTGGTGGTGATGAGTTCACCTATCTTGCTCATCATGCACGCCATTGCTCCCCTTTCCTTCTTTTGCTTGGTAGAATCCTTGGCAAGCTGTCTTTGAGGTCTGCGACCTTTTCCTCCATTTTCAAACTGCGCTGCACCAACTCAGCAGCCAGTTGTACCACTCCTAAACCTGATTGCTTCACATCCATCACACATAGATTGCACATGATGGTCTTTGACAAATCTTTAGGCTCCCCTTCCATGCTTATGCCCTTAGTTGGTATTTGAAATGTTGGATCGGCTCCATGTGCATCCAAAAAATCTTGAATCTTTTTCATTACTTCATCCTCCTCACCACCCCATGTTTGTTTTTCTTCCGCCCCTTCAAACATCAAGTCAATTATCCTAGCCAAACCTTCTTGCTCTTCTTCTTCCAATGTGCTTTGCTCTACGTGCACATTTAATTCCTCCATTATCTCGGGTTGTTTCAAGATTGCAGACAATTTCTCCCCCAAAATATGATTCTTCTTTGTCTTTTTCTTGGGATCCTTTGTGCTTCCTCCTCACTCTTCTTCTTTGAGTGTTGCATGGCATCCTTTTATGGATGCGGTGTTTTCTCCAGCTCTTTCTCACTGGCCTCTTCCTTTGACTCGGACACTGATATTTATGGTTCCTCCTCTTCCACCTTAGGCTCTTTTTAGATGTTTGTGCATCATGCTTCTTTTTAATCTTTGCCTCATCTTTCTTCCATGCTTGCACATCATCGATCCATGTTGATTTGCTATACATAGGCTTTAACACACGCATAATCTTACACTTGACTTCATTCATCACACGTTCCTGTGCAGTCTTTAGATCCAGGGTAACATCATTTGAATCTTCATCTTCATCAGTAAATTTCTTCCCCGCCGTGATTAAATTGGTTCTAACGTTGTTCCTTCCTTTGTCAACCTTTTGTTGACCATTTTGGTCCTGCAGGCCAAAAATTGGTCTCCCTTTCCTTTCTTTACTGTGCCAGTCTTTAATATCTTCACCTTTCTGCAATTGTGCTTTCCCCTTTTTGTAACAGGCCTATTTCTGTAAAGGACCAAATGACTTGAGTCTTGTAGACGTCTCGGGTTAATCCACAGGTTTTTTTCGCTTTAGGCAGTCCTTTTCGGCAAAAGGAATGGGCCAGTTTTAAAGAAAACACAAGGCTTTTATACACACTGCGAGGGGCAAGTGCCCTTGAGGAGGGCAGGAACGTGCCAAATGGGGCTGTTCAAGTAGGTTCTGAAGGACATCTTGGGGCCCAAGTGCCCTTGCGGAGGGCAGGAAACACTTAAAAGGGGACCAAAGTGGACAAGGCAGAAAAAGGACAGAGTTTCCTTTCGGGAAAGACTAAGGCAAAAAGACAAAAGATTCCTTCGGACATTTTGTCCGAAGGAAATCCAAAGAGTATACAGACAAAGGTTGAATTCCTTCGGACAAAATGCCTGAAGGAATTCCTTTGGACATTTTGTCCGAAGAAATTCACAAGGCAAAAAATCCAAATGGAAGAAACCTTCGGAAAGAAATCCGCGGCAAAATGGTTCGGGCAAATTCTTTCGGACAAAAAGTCCGAAGGAATTTGCCAAAAGGGAAAGCCTGACCGAAACAAAGCAAGCGGCAAAATATGAAGGGAACAATTCCTTCGGACAAAATGTCCGAAGGATTTGAGAGGCCAAGGCAGCTCGAAGGATCCCGAAGGGCAAGTGCCCTTGCGAGGGACTCTCGGTTGCCAAAGGGGGGACCTTTCTCCAAGTCTCGAAGGGACACCTTCCCTTCGGGAGGGTTCAACGCCAAAGGCCCGAACGAAGAAAAGAAAGCCGAAGGAATACTGAAGGGATGACGAGCCCGAAGATGTCAAATTCAGCATTGTGAACTAGCCGTTGAGGTTCAAACGTCTGGTGACGCCTCCGTGGACGTCAAATTCACGATGATGGAATAGCCGTTGGCTTTCAAATCACACGGGAGTGCGAACGTCAACTTTGAGGTAGTCAAGTAACCGTTGATCTTTAAATGTTTGAGTGCGAATCCGACGGAGTTCAAAGGGCTTAAGGCCAAAGGGAAGAGACTGCTGAGAAAGGAGCCCAAAGAGCCAAGGATTGACAGAAGTAGCCCGAGGGCCGAGAGAGCCAGGAAAAGACAAAAGTTGGGAAGGGACAAAGGCCAAGCCCAAGAAAAGACAAAACAGTCCAGGTGGCAAAAGAAAGTGTCGGCACAAGGAGTTATTCCAGCGGTTGAAACAGTCTCCGCCAAGTGGTCATCAAGGAGCGCGAATAGTGAAGACACAGCTTGTTTTTTCACACTTTGCATTGATGAGCTGACAACCGCGTGGATGTCTTTAAGAAGCGGTCTTGTTTGCAGACAAAGGGGCGTTGCCCATGCTTTCACAATAATGTTTGAACGCCAAAGTCAAGACTGGGAATTGACACAGCATGTTCTTTCAGCGACTTCCTCTTCTCAATGTTTTCAATGCAGCATGGGCCAATTGTAAAAAAGGGGGCACCATTGCTTCCTCTTGCTCTATATATATTGTAAACTCTCATCTGAGAAGATATCTCTCAACTTGTATGGCGAAGCCCTGCAGGATTTTACCTTGAATCAATACATAGCCTTTTTTACCTCCATTTTGAGTTTAGACTTATGCATATGTCTATGGTTTTGTCTTGTGTTAAGCTATTTTCTTTAATGCTTTCACAGAATGATCCCAACATGTCTAGTGTATTGTGAGTTCTTTTGCAGGTCAGCCAGAAGTGTCCACAACAAAGTATATGCGCATGTGAACAGGCTGCCATAGTGTGTCTTAGAACACCTCTGGTAGTTCTTCCTCCCTGTATCTCCAGAGGACCCCTAGCTCACTGATGCAGAAGAGTTTCTCGTATCAAATGAAGTGTATATCAGATTGTTCTTGATGTAAAGTGTATGTCAAAGCTAAGTAGATCAACCATTTTTGGTGCATCACTGCTTTAGTTTAGGTTCTATTTTCAGTAATCCTTCTCTCTTTTTCAACGCCCCCACTTTATATATATATATTAACAATAGTATTGGAATAACTCAAAGATGCATCAAAGGGAGCTAGCCCTTATCTAGAGATTTTTCCCTTAGTTTTGCCAGACCCACAGGCAAGAGAGGAGTCTCCATTGTGCCGCGTGGAAGACAGAAGCTCGGCCTTCTGTCAAGGGTGCAATCCACAGCGTCAACACCTTCCTCACATCCACCACTGCTCCCGTTATTCCAAACAATCTTGCCAACACTCTCTTCATGTAGTTTGATTAAAGTACATAAGACATCCTAATCGAGGAGCACTCCACATCCTTTTGCTCCTTAATCTTTATTAGTGTGAAATGCTTCATCACACAAAACTATGCATACCCATCATATGCATCCACCAATCGTTTGTGCACCCTATTCTCAGTACCGATTGCAATATTCATATTGTTGAACCTCTATCATTTTCTACTTAAATGGCTCATTCATTTGGTCAACGCATTGATGTGCGGCATATTTGTCTTTGTGCGACCTCACATCCTATGGAATCTTGAACGATTGTCCTTTTGGAATTCCTACCCCTTCCAACAACATCAAGACTAAGTACATTCACCATATGAAAGTCCATCTTGTAGAGTGCGCTTCATTTGCTGGCCAGTTTATCTTCTTTGTGATAAACTTTGCAAAATTGAACCTTGCTCCCTCCTTGGCAATCATGTAAGCCACATACACAATTGGCTTAGAGGCGTCTCCCCAACACTTCGCAACGGTCAGCTTTCCGGTGATCAAACGTGCCACTACCCATGTTGCCAAAGTGGAGATGTTCTTCAACGGCATTGGGTAACCCCCTGACTTTAATTTCAGCTCTGCCACAACGACATTAATTCTATAATGTTCTAGAGGATATCATATCCCTCATCCGGTTGATGCATGTAGGATAAATCTTCATACTTTGCCTGGCGAAGTAGAGTTTCCCTTCATGTGTTTTGGCTAACAACCATTTTGTTAACTCATTTGGCTTACCTAGGTAGGGTAGATCAAACAATTCGAGAACCCTGATCCCCTCCAAGTGTTCTTCTACAGTCGTTTGATTGTCTTTTCTCCACGGTTGATCTAATTCCACATTGAATTCCTTCGATATATCCACCTTTTGGTGATTGAAATCCTCAACCACATACTTTGCACTCTTCATTACCAATTCTTATCCACATGTACTCCATACACAACTGTGATGAGGGGTGGGTCAAATACCAGTTGTCACTCAATTTTTCACCCTTGGAGAGGTAGTTCAAGCCTTCTCCAAATTGAGTGAAACATGGGATTACCCCTAGACCTGTGGGTTGTCTATAGTAGGGGTAAACCTCTAGATTGAAGGCCTAGCTTCCTGGATATGTCTATTAAAACTCATCACCTATACTACAAGATTGTTGAGATGAAAAGGGATGGAGAGAACATGAAAGAAACCTAATCTAATGAGGTGATGCACCAAGTTAAACTCCACTAGACTACTATGAACATGCACTATGAAAGATGATTCAGAAGACTGATTTCAACATCAAGGTTTCTCTAACATAAGTATTTCAAATATGAAGGTGATATGCAATGCACTTCTCAAGGTGGATGAACAAGAGATCTGATTGTAGACACTAATGCTTTTCCTTACACTTAGAGACAGACAAAGACACTAACTACACTTCATGTGATTTGTTAGAGAGCAGATTTCTTGCACAAAACATGAAAGAGTAAAGTGAACACAAGGATCGATGATTATCACTTGTCATTCAACTATGCACTACTTCACACACTTAGACAAGAAAGTTGAGAACTCAAAATCAGTTTGAAATATTTTATTCAAAGGCACAAACAATATTCAAACCAGCAGGGCTTCGCTATACTAGATGTGGATTCTACAAACTTAGCCAAAAGTGGCTGCTTATATAGAGAAGTGTGAAGACAGAGAGAGAGGGGCGTAGTAGAGGAGTGACAAGTGCCCCTGTAAGTTACAACAAGGAAGTTATGAGACAGTCCTAACAGACCTCCAAGGCCATGTGTTTCACTCCTAAAGATGCTCTGATTTTCCAAGTGGCATAGGGGTTACAAATTAGCTTGACACCTTGACTAGCTTCTTGAAAACTGCCATTCTTTGCATGAAAGGAGTGACAAATGGACCTTCCAACCGTGAATTTGCCATAAACTGATTTCAGACAACTCGTTGGACCTCTGCCATGCCTTAAAAAACTCCTCTGACCTAACATTCCATCATTCATGTGCATAGGTGTCTTGAAACTCTTCATTTTGCATGCCTAGATTGGTCTAACTGGCATAAAACTCAAGTTCATCTTCTTCAAGGCATCCTATCTCCATGAATGGTCGTAAAATATGTTATCAAGTCTGAAACAAACCATTTTGGTTCTTGGAACAACTCCCAAGAATTTGTTTTGCTCCTTAAACCCTCACTAGGCCTATTTTCCTTGTAGCCTTAAAAACCTGTAAACCTCCTTGTATAGGGAGTTGTATAGATGATTCTGAGAAAATAAGGGCATATTCTAGGACCTATTATGTCTTTCTAGCTCCATGCCAAGTTTCATCTTTTGAATCTGAGTGGAAGTCCATCTTTTCTACCTTTCTATCTCTTGAATTAGGCCTCAATTAGGCCTCCTTGCTTAGGACTTTGTTTTCTTGCTTCAAACCTCTGCCATACGTGTGAAATCACCCAAAAGTGTGTGATTCACTTTTCCTAGGATATCATCAATCTCCATGTCAATTTTGAGGTCCTGAGACCCTGTGAAAGTATGCAAACTAAGAAATGGCCTTACCACCTAGCCTCATTTTGAGCTTGTTTGAGACTGCCTTGGAAAACAGGCCTAGTTTGATCACCTTTAGAATCTCATGTGCAAGGTTTTGGACTTGAATAGATAGAACACATCCCAAAGGACCTCATCCAATGATTAGGAAGTTCTCCCCTTCTCATAACACCTGCAAAACACCAAAAACATGCAAAAATAGGGCATTTGTGGAAATCCGTACAAGTGATGTCAGCATCAAAGTACATGTGGTAACCTCATTGGAGTCCTCAACAATATCCAAGAGGTTTCAGGAGCAAACTGTGGCATTAGATATGCATTTGAGGTCTTTTTTCCTTGACTGGTCACTATCAGGGTTTTAAGAGGGTTTAAGACCTGTTTAGGGTCTTAACAATTGTTCATAAAGAAAAAATCATCAATTGACCTCCTTCCACTTGGAACACCTTCTTGACTGACCACCTCAACTATCACAAATGGCTCAACTTCCCATGCAAAGTGTGAGCTATGGTATGAGCATCTGAAATTGCTCCTTGGGTAGTAGTCCTAGTGTTTCTTGAGCTCAAGATAGGTCCAAATTAGGTTTTGGGCCTCAAAACTTCATCTAACTACTGGGAGAGGTTCAGACACCTCCAAATCAATACTCCCCATGATTCTACATGCTCTGGTAGTCCTTGTTATCCCACTACATGCTCATGGTGTACTGGTCAGGGTACTTGGGGTTATGAGTCTATCTCCTTCTTGCTAGCCCTCAAGGGCATTTGGATGGAAATTGAGGTGTATTGCCACCTGAGAATGTATGGAGACCTCTGCTATGATTGCTCACTACATCCAGGACCGTCCATGGGGTTTGGCATAGTTGTTTTATGCTTTGAGACCAAATGGACCCACTTAGTCTCAAGATTGCCCCTTGCCAATGGAGTGGGCAAGGTTTGAGACAAAACATTGGGTATGTCCACTATTAGTATGACTTTGGATTGACCATGAATGTCTTGTTCCAGTCATTATCACCCTTTGTACCAAACTTCAAGGCATGATCATGCCTATAGAGGCCTCAAAGCATCAATTCCCCTCAAGACTAGATTGTAGGCTTGTGTGCATCCTAGCATTAGGTTTGGACAGAATTTTGGTCCTTTTCCTCATATTGCCATTAGGTATGGTGATTAGATAGGATCTCCATGACACTGTAGACCTTTTCCAAATTTCCTTTTTCCCTCTCAGACCTATTCACAGTCCTCACTCTCCTTAAATCAAGCAAAACCTTCAAAGAGTAAGCAGATCTGTAGCATATGCTTGACTGTGTGTGGGATTTGAGATTCAGTTTGATCAATCCTCACTTTGTTTCAGAATGACCCTATGGCTTATTTGTTTGTTTGAGGTAGACCTCAGAACCCTTTCAAGCATTTTTACCCTTCTTTTAAGCTTTAAGGTTAGTCTGCACTTGGAGTAACCTGTAGGTGACTTTAGGGTTCATGACTGTCATTTTGTGTTTAGACCTTGCTCTCACATCACCAACTTCCTCACTAGTTCAGGAAGTTGTTTGCAATCTCAATTGGGTCCAAACATTTCTTATACTCCTACTCTGCTCTTCTTTCCTAGGCTTGATGTCAGTCCATCCATCCCACTAGCAGCCTATAGGTGCTAGTTAGGGATCATGACTGTGTGTTGGAGTTTGAGACTTCTCTTTCAACACCAGTAGCCCTTTCAATGCTCTTTGAATCTGAGTTGAAGTCCTGATTGGACTCAAGAGCCTTTCAACACTACTCTTGATCTTTTCCTTAGGTTTGAAACTTGTGTTGATCCCTCAAATAGGCCTGTAGCTTACCTCTAGGGTATTGACTGTGCCTAAATTGTTTAGACCTTACCCTCAGCATATGATCTCCTTCAATGGACTTGCATTTGATGGAGATATCAATTAGGTTTCAAGTATCTCTTATATGCCTCTGCCAACACTTCAAACCACTTGTCCTTGCTCATTTGTACATAGTACTGTACGGACCTGTAGGTGTCTTAAGACTGTCAACTCAATTTCTAAGACTCTCTTGACTGCTCAAGTGGTCTAGTATCTCCTTCAAGGATTGTGGCCTGTTTGATTCTAACTTGAGGAAGCTTGGGGAAGGTTTCATTGTTTGGCTTTGCTTTATTGATCCGAGGTGTTGATCTTAGTCCAAAATGTGGACTTACAGGCTTAGGGCCTGTAGGTCACTATTGGATTGGTTAGGGCTTCAAAGCCACCCTTTTGTGTTCTTGAACTCTCCAAGTCTGTCAAACCATTCCATGATAGTTCTTATCACTGTTACTTCTTCAAAAGTCCACAAAGTTCGTGACAAGCATCATTTCATCCCTTTCAACTCACCTTACAACTTTGTACAGACTGCATACACAGTCCACCAATGCATAAGCCTGTGAGTTGTCTTGGAGTATTCTAGTGGCTCATTCAACTTGATGATGGCAATAGGCAATCAAGACCAATGAATACATGAAGGTATGTATCAAGTATTGTTTATAACTCTGAGCATCTCCCATTTACATCTACAGTCCGTACAACTGCATATGAAGGAGACACCTAGCTCTCATTAGAAAGTGTGCATTTGGACTCCTATCTTCACTTTCCTCATGCTTCCAATGGTGCAATAAGGTCTCAAAAACTTACACCATGATGTATTACTGGTACTTGAGCCAAAATGACAATCAAACATAGTGGACTATTCAAGCACAGACCATGTTTGCAAAAAGCAAGCACACTTGAAGAATATGGACAAAAACACATCTCAGACAAAAGCACTTGAACTCCATGAAACTGAGGGAGTTTCCATGAACAATGAAACATTAGAAACCTTTGCGAGTGACCACCATGAAGACAAAACAGAGACTTGCAGCAGAATCCACTGAAACACTTTATAGACCAAGACACTCTTCCTCTAAATGAAAGCACCTCATAGAGATGAGTTGGCTGATGAAAACACCATGAAAAAGAGCTCCTTGACCTCTACAAATCACCCTCAAATCATTCTTCTCCTTCGATTTCTACTAGAGAAACAAGGGCAAGAGTAGACCCCTCTCGGATGGATAGGCCATAGTGACTTGTTGTAACTCTTAGCAATTGTTCCTAAAGAAGAGGCCACCAATTTGTAGACAAATGCCACTGATTTCAAGTTTACTAGGACCCCTAACAATGGCCAAAGTTTTAGCTCCTAACTCTCTCTCTCTTGGTCGTACCATTCAATGCAAATTTGTCTTCTTGAGCTTGTGAAGGCAACGATGGAGGAGATAAGGTGTCTAGAGTGTCTATTTGACTTGAAACTTGGTCTAGAGCTGGAAAATGATTTGAGAGAGCCCAAGGGACACTTCCAAACCGTTTTCAATTGAAAACTGATCATGCAAGGCCGTACAAGTGCTTGTAAAGTGTCCTTTTGCCAAGATTAGGCGTTAAAATGCAGATATTGTCAGACTCTGACTATCCCTTAACATTCTCTGACCAATCTCTTACCAATCTCTGAGATCAGGGGATTTTGGAATATTCTTAAAACGTTCTCTTCTTAGAATGGCACGTCCAACTCTTCCACATGGGCCAAAAGGTGGCCAAAATGTGATTTTTTGCATATAAGAGTCAAATAAAAGTTAGTGCATGATAATGTGACATAAATGAAATCCAAATAACCTTTTATAATGACTCTAGACGAAACTAAACCTTTGTTTGACCATTCCAAGACCTTGTACTTGACCATAGGACTAGACAAGTGAACCTAAGACCAAAACTTGGACAATGATATATAATGACCAATATGACCTAATGGAATTATTAAAGACCACTTGAGACCATGACGACCATGACAAGACCATGACAAACATTTGACAACCCTATGAGGTTTCAACCTAGAGGGGTTGACCAATTTTGACTTGGGGTCAAAATTTGGTAAACAATACCTTTATTGGCTTTGCCCCTTTACCATTAGGTGATTTGCTTGATTCCTTGGTTTGGGTTTCTTGTTGTTCCACTTCAGTTTCTTCTTCTTTTGCCTCTGTTTCACTTTCTATTATCGATTCTAGCACCGACACTTATTTCTTTGCTACTAGAGGCGTAACGTTGGTGTTGATTTCTTCATTATGGTTGCTTAACCCTAACCTTTCCCAATCCTTTCAAACAACGATTCTCCTCCAATCAAATCCCTCTTCTTGACTAGACTAGCAGTATCTCACTTCTGCACTTGAATTTTTTTGCACGCACTCTTCCAATGGTACTAAATCTCCTCACAATACCTAAATCCTTTCCTTGCAACTTATTTGCTATGATTCCCTAGTTTTCTTCTCCACACAAGAATGCTAGAGCTTTTTAATTGTCAATTTGCAAATGATTCTTCAAAAGGCTATCATTCTCCTTTTATAGCCTTAGGTGCATTAATTCCGCCACCTACTCGTGAACCGATTGCTTCAGCCTTCAATTACCTTCTAATGGTTGAATTTTCAAAAATATGACTGTTTTGTCCTTTTTCCCACATGATTTCCTTTTTTGGAATCTTCATATTCTTGTATGCGCACAATCCTTGCACATCTTCCATCTTATTCCTTTGCTTTGTGCGCATTGTCCTGTGTAGCACTTCCCTTTCACTTGCTCATCTTTATCCATGCTTTGCACTTCCCCTTGCACATCTTCCTATATGTGCATCTTTTTGTGCCTTATGCACAAATTTCAACGTCTTTTCTTGCTAAGGTAATCCTACTCATACACATCCCTTTTCCCACAACCAATATGTGCAAAGTCCTCCTGCACATTATCTTAGCTGTCGGTATCCTTAGTTTTTTTCCATTTTTTTCCTTTTTGTGGAGCCATGTTCATACTTATCTACAATACTCCACTATGCATGATTACCCCTCCCAATGATACTTAAATTTCTGGCATAAGGCTCTTGGAAGACCCCTTGCTCGACTAGATTTACAGGATAATCTACTTTTATTACCAACGCACTATACAAACAAATTAGTGAAACCGCAATACTGAAACCAAGAAATTTTTTGTGGTGCATTTTTACAAGGCCAACGGTCTTCACATCTGCCTTCAGTATGGTCATTTAAAGTAGGGCTTGAGCCTACTTCCACTTCACCAATTCATCATTCAAAATGCGCATTTTGCACATGCCAGTTTCCAGAATGTGGTGAATAATATATGGCCCTATCCACCTAATGTGTAACTTTCCTGGGTGCTTTGCATATCTGGAGTCATATAAAAGCACCTTGGCACCGATACATAGTTTCTTTCTTTTGATGTGCTTGTCGTGCCAAACCTTATGACCTCTACTCCTTGGCTCCATCTGGCAAGTAGCCTTTTTCAATCCAACTTCATCAATTCGACTAGCTTTTGTCCAATGATGCATGTTTTTTTGTCCTCTTGCACGTGCAATCCTTAGCAAAGGAATCAATAACTCCATTGATATTACAAACTCTCTCCCATAGACCAACTAGAGTGGTATATACTTGTTCAATTGCTTGTATGTTGTTCTATAAGCCCATACCACAACCGAAACTTGGTCATCTTAATCTTTACGCCCAACTGAACAAATCTTAATGAGTGCAGTACCAAATATCTTGTTAGAAACCTCCACCATACCATTTTTCTATGGATGGTAAGGTGTTGTCTTATGATGCGCAATCATAAACTCTTCTAGCGAAAGGCACACCATCTTTGTAAGGAAATGAATTCCTCTTTCACTTGTTAAACTCAAAAGACACCCATACCTTGTTATGATGTTCTCCCACAATAACCTAGCTGCCTTTATCGTTGTCCAATCCCTTGTCGGCACAACCTCAACCCTTATAATATAATGCGCACCACTATATCACACAATAGGATTAATAAGACTCACAAAATCGATAGCCCATTTATTAAATGGCTCCTGGGCAACAATCAGGATCAATGGCATCTCATCTCGTCGATTAGGCTTTCCTACCCTTTGGTAAATGTCACATTTATAAGCATAGTCCTTTGTATACTTGTAGAAAGTTGGCCACCAAAATTCAACCAACAAGATCTTGCATGCAATTGCCTCTCCTGCATAATGTTTCCCAGTGATGTCGTCATAGCACTCGTGCAACATTTCTTCTTGTTCATGCTCCATTACACATCTACACATGCCTTCCCATTTTGTACAACTCCCCCCCATCAACTGATATGGCGCAACCCTTACTACTAATTGCTTCTTCTGCATAGCCATCCAATCATTTGGGCAAACCTTGTAGTCATAAATGCAACAATGTTTGCCATCTCTTTAGAAACTCTTTGTACCCTAAATAGCTCCACCTGTTGAAAATATAGATCTCATAGCCAACTACTCCTTTCAACATTTCCTTTGAGAATGGTGTTGGGAACAAATCTTGTTCGCATGCATCATTCATTATGCGGTAATCTACACACTCCCTGCTCCATCCATCCTTCTTTATATTGATTACCATAGGACTCATCCGATTAGATTCCTCTACTAGATAAATCACACCAGCTTCAAGCATTGTGTTTATCCTATATGGCCTCTCCTTTGCTCGAAGGTTTGGGTTCATCCTATATGACCTATTCTTTACAGGCTTTATGCCTTCACGTAGCTTGATAGCTATCTTCCCCAAGGAGTCATGCAATCCTTTCATCTCAAGGTAGTTTTTGGGAAATAGATCTCGAAAATCTTTGATGAGTTCAACGATACATGCAAACTCCACATCTGTCCTATAATCACCTATTGTAGCAATCCATGGCTCTTCCTCTGTTCCCATATTTGCCTCCTTCATGCCCAATGGCTGTAAATAATACTTCTCTTGTCTTTCGGTGCACCTTCAACTACTCTATCTCATGTAGTAGTTTCCAAATCCAGATGATCAGCCTCCTCATCAGCCTCTTGCTCTCCACCAACTTTGCAAAGAAATTTCTAGTGACTTGGATTCTAAACCCGTGTGTCTTCCAAGTCTTGCGTTTAACCAACACTTGTTTCTCTAGTGTTGTTTGAAAATTCTCCCTTGTCAAATAAACTAGCGCTCCCATAGTCTTCTTCTTGGTTCGTTTCATTGAACCTATCCTCCATTTGCGCATCATTCTAAAATATAGTTGCAGACATGAGCTTTTATGGCGCATTCAACTTCTCATTCTTTGATGTGAACCTAAAGGTATCTACGAAATACTCCTTAGTCTTTTCCCAACTCGTAGTCTCCCTCTTGGACTCACTCACAATGTACCATGCGCATGCCCATGACTTCAACATAGAAATAGGTGCAGGTACCCACAACCATACAGGAATGATGACCACACAATTGGTCCATCCCTTATCACATTGATCCAAGTGGTCAGTTGGGTTAGTTTCCCCTAAAAATATTGCCAACAAACTCTTCTCTTTTTTGTCCTTGAACCTTATGCAAAATTCCTCTTTGTATGTTGTACAACTTAGTAAATAAGGTCTATGCATTGCCCTCCATTGTGTAGGAATATTGCATAACGTATAAACAAATGCTTCAACCTTATCTTCTTCCTTGGGTAAACATGCTTCCAACTACTGCGCATACGCATCTGCATACTTTGTTCTATCATATTGGGTAGTTTCCCCAATCTCCCTTTGCTCAATCTCAACACCCTCTTAGGTACTTGAGTCACCTTTGGAACCCACTTCTTGTAATCTTCCTAACAACATTTGCCTTAGTTTTTTGGGGTCCTATACTGAACAAACCGCTTCTGATGGGAATCATAATCTCTAACTTCACTTGCGTGCACATCCTCCTAGTCACTTCATATTCATCTTACACCCATCTTGTGCATGTGTGTTTGGCTATGTCTAACACTGACGTGCCACTTTTCCAACTTATCACCCTATCTTCCCTTGGGTCTAAGTATTCCTTCCCTTGCACTGTAATGTTATAAATGTGATTTATCTCTTCCTCAACATCCATGCTCTCCACATAAGATGGCCCATGATTGCCATCCAATGGAATCACAACTCTCTCTGTCCCGTTCTCAAAACTCATGCAGCACCGTGTTTTAACTTATTTTGGATTTACGGATCTAAACAAGTACAAAACTATTGAAATTTAGATTTCATAAGATATAGCATAAATTATACAGATTTGAATGCTAACAGAGGATTCATTGCACTTACTAATATAGAAATGACAAAACGATAAGGTACTTAACTGATTTCTATTCTGGGTTGCTCTCTGTCTGTGCATAGTTGCCTGATATGCTATGACTGCTTGGCTTAAGAAACAGAGTATCAAAATCTGCTAGGACGTTGCTGGCAAAATCTCAAACACCTATGGTGACTGGTCCTGTCCACTATTTGTCGGAACTATCTTTTTAGGTTTTGCTGGTCTATTTTACCACAAATCGCTATGCTTGCCTGTCAAGATGAATTCTATACAATTTTTGATTTTTGGTCTTGTGCACAGATTCTAATTTTGTCCTCCTTTGCCTTGAAACCCTAGCTCCATTTGCTTGACCTAGAAAAGGGGTTAGAAAGATGGGTTGGACAACCCCAACCACACGCTGCTGAGTGGTTAAGCATTGCCTACGTTCCAATACTCCGAAGAGGGGTTCAAACCGCACGTAGTTCTCCCACCTATGTGTATGTATGTTCAATAGTCTTCCACTAGAATGCAATGCAACTTTGGGCTTTCAACACTTGACAATATGGAACCTTGACCTTGCGCTAGGTGTTCAGACTTGGCTTAGGTTTGTTACCTTGAGAGCTTTTCAAATTTGTATGCTTTTGGATGGTGCCTCAAGGGTGTGCAAATGAAGGCTGAATGTTAGATAGATAGGATTAGCCTTAGGCTTGATGTGTATACATAGATGACTCTTTTGGTAATTTCCTCCATAATTGGCATGTGAAACGCATAGGCTGACCCAAGGGATGGATTTCAATGTGAACAATAGCCATTAAAGGAACTTGGGACGTTGCCAACAAAAGAGGACACTGCCAGTAACCGATAGCGTCTGATTGTTGCTAACGCTATCCATAAAAGAGAAACATGAATTTGGGATATGGTGACAGTCTGCATGGGATAATAGAGTATTATGCCATAGAATATGGAGATCCTATAAATGAATGACAACAAATCGGGAAGGCCAAGCCCAAAGATAGATGAATGGCTAAGAGAGAATGTGAGCAAGAATCAAATGTGTATGCATAAGTTATGTTTGTCAAAGGTAGGTTAAAACTGATATTTCCAAGTGTTTAATACTTTAATACCAAATTTATGTGTTTACGAATGCTCCCCTTTTAGTCAGTAATGAAAATGTTAGATTAAATGGATAAAGTAAGAAATTTGGTACCCGAGAATAACCACATTTGGTGTTTCTAGGTATGCCCCAAATCCAACTTGTACCATGTAAAACTTGCAAAGAAACATGTAGAAATCAATATGCACTCATGATAGAAAAATTTGAATTAAATTAGATCCTTGAAATACTTGAAATTGAAAAGAGATGGAACAAATACACCTGTGGGTATGCAAACCAAGTTGCCCTCTGAACTCATTGGAGAATGTCACGGGGTGATTATGATCCAAAGAGATACCACTGTTAAAATCATGGGTTGAAAAACGTATGCCTCAACCCTCATTGGAGACGGAGAAGTGCTAGTTGAGGGGCACAAACGTCCTCAACCGCACTACTCTAAATATCATCATATCTTTTTTGGTGGTGCCCCGTATCTGGCTTGTATGCAAAGGTGGAGCCCTGTACCAGGTTTGTATTTAAAAGGTGGAACCTTGAATCTAGTTCGTATGCAAAATGTAACTTTGAATCAACTGTTGTAGATGGATTTTAGATTCAAAGTGCTTACATAGTACCATTGTTTCTCATCAAAACGAATCATAAAAAAAGTGTGTACGCATATACAATGTTCATGCCCTCAATTTGATCCATCTATACCTCAATTTGATTATATAATGCAATAACCTATATGTTAATATGTTCAATTCGATCCATCTAATAATTTCTTGCTCAATCTAACCCATGTAACATGATAAACTGTTCAATCTGATTCGTGTAATCTTTCCCAAAATCTCATAGAATCTGTCAATTGTCTCTCATGTTCTTGTAAAATGCCCCACATGTGCATTGCAAATGTGTCAACCTGCCAATTTGTCCCAATCTAAATCTCAATCTGTCCCAATTTGAGTCATGTAAGCTGACCTGAAATTTGAACCAACTGTTTGTCAAGGCCTGAATCTCTATAACAAGTTCACTAGTATGCCCCCCTTTTGAGGTGAGGGATGTAGCATTCGAATCACTCATTTCAAAATAAAAGAGTTATACACTATGTTAAATCAAAAAATCTAAGCATGTAAAACATGTGTGTTAATATGATTAGGTTATGTCATCATAGAAATATTTGATCATTCACGCACATATTAAACATGTAACCCAAGGCATACAAGGGTTATATCAAGTAGATATAACAATAAGACACACAATAGTAAGCAACATAGTGATTAGTCATGTAGAAGTTGATGCATGATGGCGATCATGGCATTACACACAATGGAATAATGTGTGATAACAATCACGACACCACAAGTTCAGCAACCATGTGAATACACACACACATATGCACACAATGTCATGATCATGACGCATAGAATCACTCAAGACATGACATCAACATAGACTAGAGGATATGTTAACATGTATGATGTGACAACACACAATCATTGCACACATAGAAACACACAAGATAGCACACAATGTAATGATCATCCATGATCACACAATGTGTCATAGTCATCAATAGCCACACAATGTAACACAAGTCAATAGTCAGACATGGAACACTCAATGTAAAATCATTGATGATCACACATAGAACACATATTCTTAAGCATACAATGAACACACAAGATAGTCACACAATGCATGTGCAATGTAACCACAATGGAATGCACATGAAATGTCACACAATATTACACACAAAGAAGCAACACCAACATGCATAGAACAAGCAACGCTAGTCTACACAATCGCTTGATGTCATCATCACATATAGTAAAGTACCATATCCATGGAGAATAGCACCCTAATGGGTATACGAAAAAACAAGCCATGTGTAAGCAATCTATGTGGTTCAATGTAATCAATGGAATGTCATAGAAAGATAGAACTTGGCAAAGTGTACCAAGATGCTCCCAATGTAGGCATTGCCCCCAATGTAAAAAGGTAGCCCCTATTTGCAAGGAATGTCCCATTTTTGTAAATTTGTGAATCATATATAACTTGCATGTCTTGCCTTCCACTCATGTATATCATGTAAGCATGCGTGTAGAAAATGAATATGTAATCTACCATATATAAATGATAAATAAAATTAGTTAATCATGTAAGGTAGCAAAGCATGTCATGCGTAGGTCTTGATTTTTGATATTTTGAATATATATATATATATATATATATATATATATATATATATTCAAAATATCAAAAATCAAGACCTACGCATGACATGCTTTGCTACCTTACATGATTAACTAATTTTATTTATCATTTATATATGGTAGATTACATATTCATTTTATATATATATATTTTGAATTTGTGAAATGTAATGTGTGAAGATTATAGTTCTAAGATCGCATCCAAGGAATGCCTAAACTCATATGGAGAATCTAGTGATAAAGTGCTCAGTGTTGGATATAAGATTTGATCAAATGCCCATATGTCATCATCACTATCATCATCATATCTCTACATACGATCATTTTCATCTTTCCTTTGCTCTTTCACAGATTTTATGCACACACATTGCATTTTCATCAATTGTATATGAGGGCTTATGGTCTATCTTAGGAAATAATATCATTCCACTTGTCCTTGGATCCTTGATGTTTTGGTGCTCATTGTTTCCGTCATGTTAAATCTTGATTGTATTGCCTTCATGGAGGATTGTAATACGCTTATTTAGAATGTCAATTGTAGCTTGCATCTGCTCTAACCATTGTTGTCCAAGTGTAGCACGAGATTATTTTGTAGTTCACATCACAAGTATCAATGTATCCACAACCTTTGGCCCACAAGCAACTGGCAATGAAATATGGCCTATCGATCCATCACAATGTATAGCTTGTTACAATTCATCCATCTTATGACCCAACTGTTCTAAAAACATAATATTGTATGTGTTTTACTATGTACCTAGGGATATGATATATTAATGTATATGGGTTGATGGAGATGTCTACATGTGGCACACATCCCCTTTAGTTATATGGGTCCAATATATTAAGATAAATGAGTAACTTGTGGAAATAGTGCATTGGGTAATGGTCGACCTACATTGGGATTAGGAGGTTACCCATCCTTTGTTAGTTAATTAGAGGTCTATATAAAGGAGGTGAGTATCATTAAAGCAATCAAGTAAGTGTTGAGTCTTCTATTTGGTAGAAGGATATTGGAGGTTGTCCCCTCGAAGAGACATTGTGGAGTTATTCCTTCCAAAAGGAGTATTGTATAGTGTTGCCCTACCTTAAAGGTAATTATTCTATTTATAAATATATTGAATTTTTGGGTATCTTGGCCCACCAATATCTATTGTGTTTTATTGATCTACATTATATTCTGCATATTTCAATTATTAAAAGGGTGGATCATAACAAGTGGTATCAGAACACCGATTTGGGCAAATATTGTGGGTGAAACCTTAAGTTTGGAGAATTGCTTTTATTGTGCAATCTGTTGCAAATTTTTCAACAATTTTTTTCCGTGTTGAAGAATATTTCAAGGAAGTCAGAAAAAATCGAGGTTTTATGATCAGTTTTGAGGGAGGTATTGATATTTTAGGGTTTGTAATAAGTTCCTCATATCTGTCGAAATTTAAAGAATTTTTCATCAATTTTTTTACCGATTTAGTATTAGTATACAGGAGATCTATAGTCAAAATTTTAAAAATTTTGGACAAGTTTTGTGGTAGTTATTGACATTTTATGATTTTTCATAGATTCGCTCTCCAGGTCGAAATTGTTGGATTTTTTTCACAAAATTTTCACTGAAGTTGCAATATCATATATGGAAGCTACTTTAAAATTTTTGGATTGTTTGAATTAGTTTTGCATGAGTTATTAATTTTAGGGTTTTCTCATTCACCTTAGTTTTGTTTTATTTCTCTTCTAAATCATGGGTCACATTGATTACAAACAATGAGAATATTTGTTGGAGAGTTTTAAAAAATGCAAAATATTTTGGATAAGTATTCTGTGGAAAAAAATGTGCATGTGGGGGAAGAAGAGACCGATGATGATAACCAAGAAGAGAGTGTAGATGAAGAAGAAGAAGAAGAAGAAGAAGAAGAAGAAGAAGAAGAAAAAGAATATGAACATAATGATGATGAGGAAGGAGCTACAAATGATTCAGGAGGAGAGGTTGAGGATCATGAGGTGGAAAAAGAGGAAGAAATTAATTTTGATGATGGCAATGAGGAAGCGCATGTAGGTGCTTATGAAGAAGAAGAAACAGAGCATAATAATGATGATGAAGATGGTACAAATGGTGTAGAAGGAGAGGTAGAGGATCTTGAAGAGGAGGAAGAAGGATTGGATGATAAAAATTCAAATAATTTGGCCCCAAAGAAATTAAATTCAATTTTTCAGTTTCATGGATGCTTTCAAAAGAAGAAGATTATTGTGTCCATAAACCCAGCAGTAAGTATAACTTCATCAACATAAATGTGGCCCAACATCTGCAGGTTCAAGCAAAGAATATCAAAGAGGCTCAAGTAGATGGTAAGAATATTCCAGTTTTTTACGATTTGAAGCTCATGATGGACAAATATGTTTTGCATTCATATTTTTGTGTTTTGGATATGCATGGTGTGGATATGGTTCTTGGATATCTATGGTTAGAGATTGTGGGAATGTTCAATATTAATGTACAGAGAAAGTTCATGAAGTTTTGGTATAAGAAAATGAAGGTTACTTTACAGGGTATCATAGTTGGAAAGGCATAAAGAACAATCAAAGTAGAGCATGAGGATGATATTGAAGCAAGTGAAGAAGAGCATGAGAAAGATTCAAATGAAGACATAGATGAAGAAACAATACAAGCAAAGCAAAACACTTTATCTACTCAAGAGGCAAGGGAACCACCAAATGAAATGGTGGAAGAGGTAAAAGAAAAGGTTGATAAGGTCAAAGTATTAGAAAAAGTTAAGATATATAGACACCCACATCATCATGAGAGGAAACAATCATGGAGCCATGTGAGGGAGTGTCATAACAACAATCACTTTGGCTATACAGGAAATTAGAGTACCAATCACTATGGCTATGCATGGAAGCCAAAGAAGAACTACTATGGTCAAGTATGGAATCATACTAGTGTAGCGGCATATGGAACATAGAATCAATGGGGAAATAACTATGACTATGCATGGAAGAATAACTACTATGGTCATTTATGGAATCAGAGTAGCGCAACGGAATATGGTACATGGAATCAAAGGAGGAATAATTATGCATGGACACCAAGGTGGTACAGTCATAGTAGAAAAACTCGGGAGTTGTGGTTACTTGGTAGCCAAAAATTGTGCTCCGTACTCGGGACTCGACAATTATTTGACACTTTTATCGTTATGCCAAAAAATATATAAATTCATAAAATACACTGAAATACATAAGAAAATGAAATGAATGCAGAGAAATGGCCGTAAAGATTTAGAGAACACATAACTCAGAGTCATAAACATGTTTTACATTAGTTTGAGTCATAAAAATGTTTTGTAGCGATTTTTTTAACTCTTTCCTTACATTTTTTAGGTTGCCGGGTTTGGCCAGTTACTAGGGAAAAACTGTAGTTTTGGCCTGGTAATTGGCCAGCGGTTTTTCGACAGTCTATTTGTTTGAACAAAAAAAGGTTTTTTGTGAGTACCCACGTTTTTTAATACATTGGGTATAGTTATGATCATGAATGGAATCAAAATAGCACAATGGAATTTGGAAACAAGGTTGGAGAGCTATCACCTACCAAGATCACATATGGATGGTTACCATTAGATGATCAAGATTGGAGACAAGTGTGCAATGATTTGAAGCACACTCATTATATAGTTTATTCTTATGTTTCAAGGACGAAACATGTCAAGGAGGGAAAGAATGCTACGTATCTAAGGATATGATATATAAATGTATATGGGTTGATGGAGATGCTGACATGTGGCACACATCCCCCTTAGTTATATGGGTCCAATATATTATGATAAATGAGTAATTTTGTGGAATTAATGCACTTGGTAATGGTCGACCTACATTGGGATTAGGAGGTTACCCATCTTTTGTTAGTTAATTAGAGGTCTATATAAAGGGTGAGTATCATTGTAAAACAATCAAGTGTTGAATCTTCTATTTGGTAAAAGGATATTGGAGGTTGTCCCCTCGAAGAGACATTGTGGAGTTATTCCTTCCTAAAGGAGTATTGAATGGTGTTGCCCTATCTTAAGGGTATTATTCTATTTCTGCATATATTGAATATTTGAGCATCTTGGCTCACCAATATCTATTGTGTTGTGTTGATCTACATTATATTTTGCATATTTTCAATTATTATAAGTGTGGATCATAACATATTTATCCCCTCTTCTGCATCGATTTGAATTTATTTCTGATAATTATCCTCAATGTATACCTGAATAGTTAACGGGTCCCTTTGTGTATGCTTGTACTCTCTACTTGACTTGTTCCTATACTGATTCCTATTAGATTCCGCTATTGGTGGCTTTTGTTGTACCTATATTATTGTGATGATGCCTTCATCCTTAAATTTCTGAATCTTTTGTTGTAATGCCACACAAGCAGTTTCATGCCCAATTATTCTATGATAATCACAAAATTGTTTTCTTTCTTGATGCGATAATCAGCCCACAAGTCTATGTTGAGTGGAAGGAAGAACAGTCAATTTCTTGTCAAGCAACATCTATAATATAATGCTTCGTTTATCTTGTACGCTAGTTACTTGTAATCTGATAGAAGGTTCTATATCCACGAGCTTCACATTATATATTGAATTTGTCACAAACATTGGGCATTCAATTATGATACATTGTGCATTATGTTGTGCCTCTTGTGGTTGAGTCATACTACATCTCTTAAAATACTGTCTCAATGGAGCACTTAGCGTGAAAGATTCTTGTTGTGAATTGATACTACAAGTGTTTACATTTATATCCTCATGAGTGCTTGGAAGGAATGCCTTCCCTTTATCCAACTTTGATGGCACTTGAAGGAGACTTTTTGACTTATCAATGCTCTCCAAGTGTGAATCATCTCTATACTCTCCTGGACCAATAAGTGTAAAATTGATTTGAGAAAAATACTCAGTTCCCAGAAGACACTGGGGTATGCCCCCCAGCCTGACGCCTCCTGTTCGGAGGCGCCTCTGGCACGGGGACGTCCCGGGGACGCTCGGAGGCACCTGCCGGCGTGCCGGAAACGTCTGGCACGCCGGCGGGCGCCTCCGGGGCGTCCCGAAAATTTTCGGCGACTGTCGCGGAAAACCCCAAAAAAAAAGAAAAGAAAACGCGCGAAAAAACCCTAAACAGTTAAAAAACCTAAACACTTAAGCGTTGTGTTCAGAACGCTGTCGGAGTTGCCTTTTCAGTGCGATTTGCACTTGAAAAAATGAGCTTGATCAATATAATGGGATCCTTACGAGAATCGTGGCATGGATTTTAACTTATAACTACTATGGGGGGAGGGTGTTCTTCGAATGCCCTTGCGGGAAAGCAAGTGAAATGACGGGAAAGATATTGTTCCCTGCCTTTGCCCGCAAACAATTCCGGATGCTCGAGTTGGGAAATAAGTGGAAACGAAGCGGGATCAAATTAATTAATTTTAAATTTTTCATTTAATATAATATAACTATTAAAAATAAAATAAAATTTTATATTAATAATTTAAATACCTTAAGTTCGAACAATATATTCATATATAAATATAAACTATAATTTATAAATTAAAAAATATATAAATATTTAGTTTTAAAAACTTTAAATATTTTAAAAACAAATAAGATATACAATTAAATATTAAAAAATAAATATAATAAAATATAAAATACAAATTTGAAAACTTAAAAACAACTAAAAAAAAATTAAAAAATAAATAATATTTTAATATAAATATAGAATATAATTTATAAATTAAAAAATATATAAATATTTAGTTTTAAAAACTTTAAATATTTTAAAACAAATAAAATATACAATAAAATATTAAAATATATTTTATATATATATATATAATAAAATATTAAAAATATAATATAACTATTAAAAATAAAATAAAATTTAATATTAAAAATTTAAGCTAAATACTATTTAGTTTTTACATTTTTAATATTATACTTTATATTTTATTTTAAATTTACAGTTTACTATATCTTTAGGTAGTATTTAAATTTTATTTTTTATATTTTTAATTTTAAAATTCTTTTAAATTTATATATATATATATATATTTTAAAAATATATATAGAGAGACGTACCCACGACGTATCCAAATCAAGGTTTTTGAAAAATGACGTACCTGTGTACCCGAATCGTACCCGTACCTGTACCCGTATCCAAACAACGTAGTTGGAGTTTCCTACATAGTTACTAGGAGATGTGGGGGTACAAGTATTGGTACGTGGATGGAGATGCCATTCAAATCAAGGTACATGAGTAAATTAATAAGGGTATTTCTATATTGTATATAAATATTGACATAAAAAAATGTGGGTACAGGGACAGGATGTAGTCCTTATCCCTATATCGGAGTTTCCTAGTAACTATGGATATACTCATGTATGTTTTCTAGAATTTCATTGCCCTCATCATCACTGTTCTCTTCCATAACTATCCAATTTGGGTCCTCTAAATTGACCAACAAAGGAAGGTCTAGTATGTTTCCTTGTGCTTTGGAGACTTGCAGTGGCTCTTTTATTAGCTCTTGAGTAAGTGGCATATTTGTAGTTTTCTCTTTTTCATTAGCTTTACTTGATTCACGAACTTCATATGTATGTATTTTGTCCATTGGTATGATTTGTGATGGAGGTATTATGGAGGAATGAATATGCTTAGATTGTGGAATACATCCATCAATAGGTTAAGCTATTTTGCAATAATTCAAAGGTTGGTTATCTATAAGACATGTATGCAAACATCCCTCGTGCACAAACTTTAAGCATCAATGCAGGGTAGATAGCACAACTTCCATTGTATGATTCCATGGTCTACCTTAAAGTAGATTATAATGCAATTGATTTGGCATCACATGAAACATAGTAGCTAGCATTTTAGGGCCCATAGTGACATCCAAAGTAATTGATTTGAGCACTTGGTGAGGAATATTATCAAAACCTTTGACATTCTTGGTTGACTTATGAATGGAATCCATATTGATACCCAATATTTGTAGAAATGTGATATTACAAATGTTCAAACAACGCTTAACTCCCTTGTTTAATATCTTCACTTGAATGAACAATGGGAGATTTTGATCTATAGTATGCTGGGTAGGCAAATCTCGCTTCTCAAAATAAATCATGTCCTCACTATTCTTCAATGTATTGACAATGGATGCCAAATAAGTAGGGTTCGCATCATTTGGTAAAGTTGTATCACACAATGTTGCATAAAGGATATCTTTGTAAACAGTATATCTCTTTAGCAACTCTAATTTGGATATCTTAGCTGGAATATTCTTAAGTTGATCAATGATATCATAATCTTTTGTTGTGTTAACTAGCGCTCTAGGAGGTGGAGGGGGATTAGAAGGGACATGTTGACTGCCTCCATTATGCCGTGCAGGATGGGGCACCCTATCTCTTCATGTTGTGGTAGCATGGAGCGCAAAATCCATTATGAGCCTAGGGCAAATAATGGGGGGGGGATAGTAGTTGTCACTTCCTTGAGGTCTAGGGGGAGGAGGAACAAAAGGAGTCATGCATGCCCTTTGACATCGACTGGTAATCGAAAGCATCTCAGATTGGATATTTATATTATGTATTACTAAGGAGAGTGAAGGATTCTTCATGATTAATATCATCTTTAGGTTTATTTCACATAAATTTGACCAATTTCTTTGTATGATTTTGAAACGTAATACATATATCAAGAAAGCATCATGTAATTATGAAAATCGTAGCTTGAATTAGAAAATGAAAACTATGTATATCCATTATAGCCATGATTTACTTGTGTGAATAAGGAGAAATCAAGAATCAGATTTGAAACCCTAACTTAGAAATCCAAAACCCTAAGAAGGAAAGATGAAACCCAAAGGGAAACTTAGGGTTTGCCACACTCAGGACAAAGGTCGTGTTTACCATAATGTTTTAACTTATTTTGGATTTAATAATCTAAACAATTATAAAACTATTGAAATTCAGATTGCATAAGATATAGCATAAACTACAAAGATTGGAATGCTAATAGATGATTCAATGCACTTACTAAATATAGAAATGACAAAAGGGTAAGGCACTTATCTAATTTCTGTTATGTGTTGCTCTTTGATTGTGCATAGTTGTTTGATCTGCTCTATAATAGCTTTGTGACTCCTTGGCTCAAAAAATAGAGTATCAAAATCTACCAAGACACTGCTAGCAAAGCCTAGGCACTTGCGGTGATTGGTCTCGTCCACTATTTGTTGGAACTGTCTTTGTAGATTTTGCTGGTCCATTCTGTCATAGATCATTGCACCTGATTGTCATGTTGATTTTTGTACAATTTTTTATCTTTGGTCATTTATGCAAATTCTGATTTTGTCTTCCTTTGTCTTGAAAGGTTACCTTCACTTTCGACACTTGCTTCACCTAGAAAAATGGGTTAGACAACCCCAACCACACTCCGCTGAGTGGTTGAGCATTGCCTACACTCCAATCTCAAACCGCACATAGTTCTCCCACCTATGTGTATGTGTGGTCAATAGTGTTTTGCTAGAATTCAATTCAACTCTTTGGTTTTCAACACTTGACTATATGCAACTTTGACCTTACACTAGGCGTTCAGACTTGGCTTAGGTATTGTTTCTTTGAGGGGTTTTCAGATTTGGATGCTTTTGGATAGTACCTCAAGGGTGTGCAAATGAATGCCAAATTCTCGTTAGATACAAGCTAGATAGGATTAGCCTTAGGCTTGAAGTGTATACATAGATGCTTTTTTCGATAATTTCCCTCCATAAACATGTGAAGTGTGTAGGCCGACCCAAGGGAGGGATTTGAATTTTTAAAATAGCCACTAGAGGAGCCGGGAATGCTGCTGATAATCGATAACATCTAACTGTTGCCGGTAACTGACAATGTCCGACTATTGTCCGCACTATCCATAAAAGGAGAAACAAGAATCTAGGATATGGTGATAGTCTGCATAGGATAATAGAGTATTGTGGCATAGAATAGGGAGATCCTATATATGAATGACAATAAATCGGGAAGGCCAAGCCCATAGATGGATGAATGGCTAGGAGGGAATGTGAACAAGAGTCAAATGTGTATGCACAAGTCATGTATGTCAAAGGTAGGTCAAAACTGATGTTGCTAAGTGTCTAGTACCAAATTTATGTGTTTACACACTACTTGAAACACATGTCAGCCTTGTTCTCATAACACCATGTCCTTCCCATTAAAGTCGGGTTTTTGTCTGCTTTTGCCATCAAGATCACCTCAAAATCAGTTTTGAACTGCAAACCCATGATCATTAGTTCAACATCCTTCAATACACCCAATAGTCTCAAACTCGAGTTGTTTGCCATAAACAACACATCAGTCGATGGCGATAGCCTAAGACTTACCATTTTCTTCGATGCATCCTAAGTCAAAATATGGACTTATGTGCTTGTATCAATTAGAATATTGCGCAGCTCCCAATCATTCACCAACGCATCAATGGTCAACTCTATGTCATACTGCACACTCTTTGCAGCATGGACTTCTTTCATTTTCCCTAGGGACTTGCACTTGTGCATCCCCCATACTGGTCCTCAACCACTCTTTCAACAATGAGAACATTCCTTGTCGCTTAAGCATGGATACAATCTCCATGTTCTGTACTGTTTCTCTGTCATCATTCTTCCTATGTAGATGAATCTCTTTGATCTTTGCATTGAGGTCCTTGGTTGTGTCCAACTCCTCCTGCAGACTTTGCACGACGTATGTCCTTCATGTAGACATCTAAAATTGGACACCTTGTGTCGATTTTAACTATTCACCACTATTCCGCTTCATTGCACAATTAAAACCTAATTTATTCTATCATCTCAAATCAATTCATCCAATTACCGTTTTCACCTCGAATTTGGATATCACATCCCTAAATGCATTATTGCACATCATAATCCTAATTTTGCCAACCACATCCTAGATCAATTCATCACTTTGCAGACGTCACCCTGGTCAATTAATTAAATGATCTTATTTGCTCTTGGACCATGCAAAATCCCACAAATATCAAATCAAGGTTAATTAGTTAATAAATCATACAAAATTAGCTAATTGGACCTAAATCAAAAAATCCATGGAATGTACAAATTCCATATTTATCAAAAATAAAAAATCAATTTGTCACCTCAAAAAGGATGACATCATCACTCACATCCCAAAGCAATCTTCACAAAATCCCACGCAAGGGGACAAGAGTACAAAGAAAATCCGATATAAAAATCAAAGTCCTCTACCCATCAAATTCCAATGCAAATCAAGCAAATTCCAATGCAATCAAGCCCATTCTTCATTACTCCATTTCCTTACACACCCTAACCCCCCATATTTACTTCTCAACTCCCCTCATTCAATGAGGAGGACTCATCCTCCACCATTGATTTTGAAACAAGATCAAGGGCTCACATTCTTCTTGGAATTCTATAAATTGAGAGCTCCCACTCTAATTTCAACAAGCTCTCATGTTATAACGAAGTGCGGCATCTCTAAGAGCCCATCATAACATCCAAGCCGATCATCTATCAAGCCCAATCATCAATCTTGCAAGGGGGGGTGCTGCCCAAATGTCTGTGTGGTCTCCACCAACATTTGCAACTACAATGCACAATCAATTTAGCAAATCGACATCAAGAGGATCACCTTTGCTTGTGGGTAAGTGAAGTTATTGATTTCTAAGCCCCTCTTTGCTCAATTGGAGGTATTTCATTGTTAATTTGGCTTAGCATTAGAAGTCTAACTTTGCATTTGCTTTGTTTGCTTTGCTAACCGGTTTGTATTGAGGTATAAACTTCACATCAGCTAGCAACCTCCTATCAATCGGCGCAACTGCGTAGTCCAGCAGTTCTACTCTTTGCTTGCGCACCACTTCCTTTTGTGTAATTGGCAACTTCATTGTCTAAGCGTCCACTCCTCCCTTGCTGGTTATATTCACCTTTGGGCCCACATGTGACTTCCATTAGGCCTCTTTTGCCATTTGATTTCCACCTTGTTGTGCAATTTGGATCTTTCTAGTGCTCTTAGCTGCCATGTCCTTTGCCAAAATATCTTGCCATATATCTAGGAAATCTTCCAATTTTTGGCCCTTGATTACACTAAGGACATGAAGGAAACTTTGGACATTCCATTTGGTAGTGATCCAATGTTCCACATTTGAAACAAACTCCTTGGAATCTAATTCCACCTCTTCCGTCACCTCCCTCTTCCATAATTCCTTCCACCATAGCCTTGCCTTTGCTGAGGTTGTTGATTTTGTGCAAACTTACCTTGTTGCATCTAGTCAAAGCCTCTTTTTTGCCCACCACGAATCTCATCGATGACTTGGCAATTAACTGTGTCATGAGTGCGCATGTCGTAGATCTTACACCGCATTGCTTTGATCTGCTTGGATTTTTGGACCAACGTACATTTACTCATCTCGTGACCCTCTTGACATACATCCCAACAAACAAAAATAATTTGCACCATCTTGCATGTGCACTTGTTCTTTGTATGATATTTTGTCTCGTAGTCCGTGCACCAAAGTCCTCGCTGTGACTCTTGCGCACTCTTTTTTGACAAAGTCTGGATCTGCATGGCTATCTTCAAAATTTGAGCCTCCAAAAAGGGACTCACACTAATGTCAAAGGTTCCCTGCGGCTTCCATGCGAAGTGCATCATCCAATGCTTCATGCGCATTGACAAAAGACTTCATTGCCAGTTGTCTTTTGAACATTATTAACAACTCTCCAACAAACCATTACGCATGTTGCAACAGATGTATCTCATAAGACAACTTCGATAAAAGTGTCTTAAAACGCGCATCATACATGCACAAACTTTTAGCTAGACCTTGATGAATATCCTTCAAAGTAGAAATACTCTGTTGCTCAAACTTAGGAATTTGAAACTCCCTCAAGAATGAAGTCTTGAGTTTCCCAAAGTCCACCATAGTTTGAGTTTGATCAAATTTCCTATACCAAGTATGTGCATGATCCAACAATGTCATGACAAACGGGCTCTACTTTTGCTCTGGCAATGTCACCCCCTTTACGCATGAAGCGATCTCACACTTGTGGATGTGATCCTCTGCATCCTATGTTCCATGATATTCAGGAAGCTTCATTGACATCTCATAGAAGATATTCAACAGTGCTACAAATTGATGTGTTTGCCCACCAATCCCCATGGTAGTGCTTCCCATTCCTCCAACTATTTGTTCAGTGCTCCCTTGCACAACAGCTGCTTTGTTGCTTCCAACAATGTTATATGCAACCAACAAACCTTGCACACCAACCCCGCCTATTGGTGTGCCCATCTTCACAACTTTACACAACAATTTAGCGAGTGGAATCTAACGATCCACCACAATTCTCCTTACTCAAATCTCCACAATCATGTTAGCTTAACACAAAGATTTCACAAAAACAAATACAGCACACAATGATAGGGAAACATAGAGTCGAAATCCCCTTGACTTGCACACCAACCTCCACTTCCTTGTGGATTCACACACTTCATCAAAAATTGACTCTTCACCCAGGGACTCCACACTGCACATTAAATCTTTCACAATGGAGTGACTATCTTCTCCTCGCGAACTAGTCATGTGCCCTCCCCGTAATATGCAAGTCTTCATGACATTCAATTGACTTAGTTCCCCCTTCCCCATGGGGTCCATAATCCACATTCTTCTCCATTTCTTTTGTGCTAAGTCGACCTCTCCTCTAGCTCTCCCATGCCTAGCCTTTACATGACACAACTTAGCCAAGGGTTAGGGTTTCAACACACAAATTCATTTTCTTCAACGGTAGTGCTCCAAACATGCTTTCCCGATCTCCACACTCTCTACAAATAGGACAATAAAAGAAAAATGTTGTGCTTGTTTAGTAATCTTTCTTTAGCCTTACGCAAGCTAGGGTGTGTGCAATAAATAGGACACTCAAAGCTTATTACACTGGCCTATCACTTAAGGCTGGAGACTTTAGCGCTTACCGAGGCACAATAAGAGATCACCGAGAACCTCATTGATATAAAGACAAATTGCAAAGATAGAAAGAGAGTGTAAAGCAACATACAAATCCTAGCGCTAAAAAACCACATTACACATCCATTTCAGATAACATTCATTCTATGAATTCACAATATTTACATCCAATATACATCTCCTGTGTACACACCTACCATTACATTCATGCTTAAAGCATTCAACACTACAAAGCAACTGTCATACATAAGCCTATCATGGCTATACAACTCTTCAAACCCTAGTCTATATCTCCAATTCGCTTCTCAACTATTCAAAACGTGTAACATACAAAGCTCTGAATGCTCAAATGAGAGGCCAAGGTCACTATTTATGGGTTTCCAAGGAACCCTGCTAGTTGTTGCGAACTCGTTTTCGACCGTCATGCCAACTCGCTGCATATCTAGGAATATTCCTTCCTAGATCTTGTACACTTGTCCGCACAATGGCATATTCCATTTGCCTTCATAGGTTATTTCTTTTCCAGCTTGTAACAAACCTCATGTGCTCAGCCTCATTGGAATCGTGGCAAGTGTTACCATCTTCTTTGTTGGATATCCTGTATTGTGTGCACTATGCTCCATCCTTCCTATGCATCTCCTGTGCCTTGCGCAACATGCAATATTTCTTGCAAGATAGCACAGTATGATTGAATATGTCTCACTCACATCCTTTCATACTTAGCCTTATTTATGTTGCCTTTTTTCCTTCAGTTTTTTACCAAATTAAGGGTCAACAATAAATGATAATGGTTATGAAGGCTACGCCTCAACAGGGAGTTCGTGGACTTGGCTCATTTAAATATTAGAACTGTCCCCGCACCGTGAAAATGCAACTCTAAGGGTGACAAAAACTGCATCCTTCCCAAGGTGCTAGTGTCGTTTGAGCTGTTTACAGAAGATGTCCAACATAGATATGGTGGAATGCAAGGGAATGAGTGTTGTCTTTGAAAATAAGATCTTGGCATTTGTAGCCTTAAATTTTGTTTTCCAAGTCTGATTTAGGTAGTCATTGAGCAAGATGCTCGTGTAAATCTTGAAACACTCAATAAAGGTTTCATGGCAATTCTTCCACCCTTAATCTAAATTACATGTGAATGGTTTGGCATTTAAAAAAATAAAATAAATTATTACCTCTTGCATACATTTATGAGCAAGGACTAATGTTAGATTTAGATTATTTCTGGTTGTGTTTACATGCCCTTGATGGGCGCAAAAATAGAGCTAACTTGGCACGTTGTCCCTGTTTGTTTCTGCATTTACTGCGTTTTTTCCTTCATCTTTTTTAACCCAAAAGCATTTTTCTTGGGTAACACTAAGATAATAAGAGCTAGCCTTATCTGGAGGTTGCCCTAGAGTTAAAACAACCAATGTCTTCCCACTGTTGATCACACTGATCATCGGCGTGGTGTTTGGATTCTACAATTGGTCCAATTCTAGCGATCAACAATATGTTTGTAAATTCTGTGAATATTTCTTGTGTTTGTAAATATTCATTTAAATGAACCTTTCCTTAGAATAGAGGAGGGTCTTAGTCTTGCACGCTGTAGAAAATATAGTTTGTGCTTTGACAAAATCATTTGCTAACATGGAGAAAGTACCTAGGTCTCATATGTGTATGGGCATTGCTCAATTTGTGTCGATGATGGGTTTGCAGTGTGTTGGTAGAACTCTAGTAGTAAGGTAGCCAGTATGTCTTCAAACTGTCCTAGTAATGTTTCCACCATTTATAGAATAATTTGCTTGTCTTTTTGTACTGCTAGCACTAGAAAGAGACTGGAAGGAGGTTATCAAATAGATTGGCTTATAATGTTCTCTAAGAGTTAATATCATCTAATAGAAATAATCTCTCGAAGGAGAAGGCCCAAAAACAGTCGGTCAGGGTAATTTAAAAAGATAGTTAAGTTACCACCAGCATCATTATAGAGGCAACAATCCCTCAGAGTTTATGGTAGACAGGACACCGAAAAATAAAATGCTTCTCAGTCTCAGCCTCATGGAGTGTACATGGCTCGCATATCTAATCTTCACAAGGAATATGGTGGTTGGTTTCAATCCCGAGCTGGTGGGATCATACCTTCAATTGGCCTAATGAAATTCTCTAGACATGAGACCAATGTTGGTGTAGGTATCTTGGTTTATCAGTATTACCATCTGAAGTTTGAGAAAGGTCTCAGCATAAGAGGCTAACTGGGGCTGAGTGGTTGGAGAGGAGAAATCCAAGTAGTTTTGATGAATTTCTTGTAGATATCATCTCTAACCATATGATTGATTCCTGCCTTTGTAGGAAGTAGATGCCTTGGAGCATCCAAAGAGTATTAAAAGGGAGGAAGATGATCCATATAAATCCCAACATATTGTAGTAATGTTGCCACCTCTGAATACCAAAATCTTTTCCTCCTCAATTTACTTTGGAAAGGACGTGAAGAAATCTCAAGAGCAAAGAACCTAATAGTGAAGAGCAAAGAATCTAATAGGGATCTCTCTCTCATCCATAAACAGAATCACCAAGAGGCCAAACCCTACGCAGGTAAGACGTAAGCCTGAATATGGTCTCTAGCCAAAGTGGATGAGCCCCAAACTCAGCCTGTACAAAGAAAGAAGAGAACAGATGGCCAGGGGATAGTAAATTGAAAATCTAAAACTCAGCCAGTAGCAGATTCACTGAAAAAGTGGACGGTAATCTTCTTAATTAATATTTGATTTGTAAATATCATTTATGAAAATTTGGCAAACAAAGTGCAAAATAATTAAGGAATGCATATGCACATCATTAGGATAATCAATTTTAAATATACAAATCATACTCTGCTGGTATCAATGTTTGTAACTGATTTCATACGATCTTAATTGGAGAAAAGTTATAGAAGTGCAATGAATTATATACTTCAACTATGAGTAGTTCATCTCAATGAAGCCAAGAAATTTCATAGCCATGGCCACAAGAACTGAGTTTGTGATTGCCAATAAATTAAGGATTCGCCAACAGCAAAACTTGGAACAACCAATCTGAGCCCCAAAACAAATTGTGTTTGTATTGGCACAAAGGGCTTCATATCCCAAATGACTAGTTAGAATATTTAAGAAATTATTTGGAAGGGAAGAGAAGTCATTAAGAGCTACAAAAAGGTAAAAAATATGAAATTTATTTTGATTATCCCTTTAGAACAATGAATAATAGTTTTGAGGAACAGGGAGCTGCAACTTTGAAGAACACTGTTTGCTGATTATGGACAATTGTGTGTGTCAATTTGAAGCAGGTCACAGTATGATATATATTAAGTTCTGACAACAAGGCATTATTAGGCTGTCTGTTGAAGAATTCTTATTTAGGAATATGCATGAGAAACATTTAAGATTATCAATTACTGCTAGAATGCACAAAGGAAAAGCAAAGCAAGCACAAAGACGTACCAGAAATATTTGTGACATTGACGTGAAGGCAACATGATTTTCATTAACATCAAGTTAATGGAAAACAAAATAAACAGCAGTGTGACTTGTTGAAATGCATGTAATAAAAATGACCACTTTTAACCTCGTGGAGGTTGCAAATGATTTTAAGTTATTCACTACCAATCTTCTTTGAATAATGTTTCTGCGTCTGTGCTTTCTCATCTTAGTTTTTACACTTCCATATGTATCTCATCGGAAACATCAACAAGCCTTCCTTTGAACCATCTGATGCCATGTCATCAATCTCATCCAAGCTCTATTGGAATTCTTGCCCCATTTTGGGTAAGCAGCAAACCATAATTAAGTGTTACAGAAATAAATAAAATGTTATATCATTAGCTGCAGACAAATTTTGGTCTGAATTCTGAGCTGAACAGATCGGGTGAGCTCCGGACAGTTAGCTCCTCTACCGATGGACCATACGCAATCGGATCGACTTGCAATTGTAACATATAGCTAGTTAGTGAGCATTTCTTTGGCATCTCTGACCGCCTTAGCTGAAAGCTGTGCAAATTTTTATCTGAAATTTCCTTTAAGACAAGGACTGTCCTTTATCTCTTCCATGCTTTTATTACACTCTGTGTCTCTCTATACTTTTAGTAATTCATTGCATAATATTCAACCAGTCAAGTAGATTAGTTCCCTTCAGGGTCTGACGTATTGGAGCTCTTCCTCAAGGAGAAACCCCATTTATTATAATGTTAACATTAAGTATCTTGATACATCATTAGATCTTGTTTTATGCTCTCTCTTTGGTTGTATGTTCAATCATGGGCGTCATGCATTTGCTTTTTGCACATTGATAATTAGTGGTTTACTTTCGTACAAAACATGCTTATAAATAACTGGAATGCATCAATACAAAGATCATTTCTTTTGAACCATATAATTTTATTTGAATTTAGATTGCTATTCTGATATAACAAAAATCTAGTATTTTTTCAAAAATCCGTTAACCTCAGAGTGAACATTAGTTCTTTTGACAGCAACAAATATCTGGCTAAGTTTCTTCTACTATGCTAGAATAGCATCTGCTTCTCTGAAGATGATTGTGGAAATGAAGCAATTGACAACTCTATTTGCATGGAAGTACCTGATTTTAGCTGATTTATGGATCATTTATACCTTCTTTGTTTTTTCAGGGGAGAGGGTGATAGCAATGAAAATATGCAGCGAGGTTTCACACACATTTTTGATTGTACATTTGACAATCTTGAAGGTCGTGATGCCTATCTAATCCATCCTGCTCACGTAGAGTTTGCTAATCAGTTACTGCCGGCAGTGGAAAAAATTATTATGATGGATTACACACCAATGCGCTTTATATGAGGAAGGTGGATGTTTTATGAATATACGGAGGAGTATGGAGCTGAACTTGGGTTTTTAAAATGTTCAGAATAAAGTTATAAACTATTTTGTAGCATGTTAGTCGACAATATATTACTTCTTAAGTTCTTTGAGAGTGTTCTAAAGTTTGTGAGATATACAGATTATGCATTCTTTTTTTTGTCTAATTTCATTTTTTTTGTTTTATGTTTGCTTTATTTCATGGAAGGAAACTGGTAACTTCAATGAGTAAATAGGTAAAGGTAAAAGATAAAAAGGTAATTTTTAAGATTTGAGCCTGGCCAACATGCTTGCCTGGCTTATGAGGTCTCCTTGTTGGAACAAGGGAGCTTTACACTTTCCCTATGTATGTGTTGTTATCCTGCTCTCTAAGAAAATTAACTTATGATGTTCCATCATTGATGTGAACATAATGTTGGAATCAAGAGCATCTATGAACACAAGGGAAACAAAAACAATTCAGACACAATGGAATGCTCAAACAATTTTGCACCAGATGTTTATTGATGTTTTAAATTCCATATAAGGTTTCATGTATATAGCCCACTCTTCATGTTCATTAGTTTATACCATAGTTCCCATATTCGGCCGCATCTGGCCCAAATCCGGAATGTTCCGCATTTTTGCGGGCTTTTGGATTAATAAATTCGGTTCGCCGTATTTTTCAACATTAAAACTGTGTTGCAGGTACCTGTACGTCCCGGAGGCGTCTGGAAAGGTACCGACAGGGAGAAACAATGGAAGTCAACAAAAAAATTTAGAAAATGTAAATCTTGTCCGAACCCAACAGTATATAAATAAAATAAACATCTAGTTTCTTATACTTTAATTTATATTTTATTTATATACTTTCAGGGTGTTTGAGAGGGGTTTCGGACTGCTAGGAGCTATACTGCAAATTCTAGGTTTTGGAGGATCCTATCATATTTCAGAGTTAGTTAGATTCCAGGGTTTCAGGGTTTCAAACTTAGCCATATTTCAGGGTTTCAAGATTTCAAGGAGACATCATAGGAGGTATGAAGGCTGCATGAAGGGATGTATGCGTGATAGAATAGTATGAGAATATCTCTTGCAAAGTGCCACAAGCCGATCCCACCCCATTCCCAGTGCACCCCTTAAGGCATGCACTCTGTGAGATTCAATGCACCGATGAGCCCTTGTGAGAGAAAGTGTCAGTAAATGAGATTGTACCCGCGAGTGGTCTCAACACTGGGGGAGAGTAGCCGAGTGGTTTAAAGCGGCACAAGAAGACATTGTTAGCATGGATCCCCATTTATGGCGGCAGACGTATGGTTCTTCTACTCCAGAGTTACAAAAGTTTGCCGTGTGTGCCCACAGTCAATGTGCCAGTGTTTCTGCATGCGAAAGAAATTGGAGCACGCATGATTTGATCCATACTAATAAGAGAAACCAACTAGGAGCCAAAAAGCTGTCAAATCTTGTGTTTGTTCATAGCAATTTAAGATTGCTTGAGCACAATATTGCAAAAGAAGATGACAATCTTCATCTTGGAGAACCGTCCTTTGAAGGAGTTGAGAAAAATACTGATAGTGTTGATGAGCTGGATGGAGGATTCGATGATGGTGCTAGTGCTAGTGCTAGTTTTGATTTTGAAGTTGGGTTTGATGTTGCAAATGTTTGAAACTTAAGTTCTATATCAATTTTGAGCTTAGGCTCTAAACTATGAATATTTTGCTATCTTTTAATGTAATTCAAGTTTGAAATTCTTATGCATTTCTCATTTTTGCAAGTGTTAAATTAATGTTCATTCCTTAGTAGATTGAAATATTTTGCGCGTGCGCACACACACACACACACACACATATAATTTTATTTTCTGAACCGGATTTTATCGGATTTTTTTCTGGATTTTTTCAAAAATTTCGCATTCCGCATTTTTTCCGCCTCCCGAACGCATTCGGATTTCCGAACCTGGTAACTATGGTTTATACTATACAATTGTTAATGTACACAATGCGATTCAAAGATGACCTTGTACCATTATTACCATTATTGAAGTTAGTTGTAACATACCACCACAATGCAAACCTAAACCCAGTACTGTCAAATCCTTGACAGTCCACAAAACCTTATTACACATCTTGACAATTCACACCTATATTTCCTATATTGCAGCTTCTATGTAGCTACATCTTGCCATGGAGCCAAAATGCTGCAACCTTGCAGTTAAATTTTATTTACTCAAATGAGTGAGTCATACACTCTGAAGTTTCTTCCTTCTAGGGGATCTCTCTAAGAGTAAGATGTACCAAATTCCCTAAAAGTCATCTGAAACGCCTTTTCATCTGTTCAGATTTGCAATTAATCTTAGTTGTTCTTTGCATTAAAATTTATCATTGATGTAAATTGTATTTGATACAAGATCTGTTAACGTAAATAGCTCAACCCAATTTTCGCTGGATTTTCAACTCTTAGTTTAACTTTAGAGGCTATGCAAGGATTCCTTAAAAAACTCTTTACATGATTTTATTTATAAAACATGACTGGATCCTTGATATAGGCTTCTCTTTAGGATCAGCAGTGAGACGTTCTGTCATGAGTATAGCATTGTATAGCCACCATCATTCAATGCACCTAAACAAACATGCTTCATATATATATATGTATATATATATCCTTGACCACTTCTTGGCATAACACCGTTGCAACTTTTTAAAAGCAAGACCTAGTAGAACTTCAATTATCAAATATGACCAATAACAATACAATTTATATCGAGTTATTTTTACAAAAACAACCTACTGATGAAAGATACCTTGTGATTTAACTACTTACCCAAAAAAATTAACACAATATGTCTCTATCCCCTATATAACTGACAACTATGGTAATGAAACATGCATAGCTCAAGATCTGGGTTGACCTTAAAAGGTTGAAAAGTTATTGAACCCAATAAAATATTTTATGTAAAGGTTTAAAAGCTCTGAAATGTTCACTTCTACTGTTTTGAATAACTGTATCACCATTTGTGGCCTTTATCCACACCTCCTATATGCTATTTTACTTGAGTTGATTTTTTTGGAGGTTTGAAACACCCTGTAACTTCTGTTTTAACCTCTTTGGGCTATGCTACCCATGTCAGAGTCCAAACTTACGTGTGACTTTTACCTGACTTTTCACCTAGGACTTGCACGTGCCTTCATGCCTTCTAAGGTGTTGTCAAGGATGGAATCCTAGTGGGATCTCTATGAGCCAAGCATCTTCACTAGTTAACCTAGGATCAATTGATGGTGTTTGGATCTTTCAAGTTTGCATTGTTACGAAAGGGAATGTTGTAGTGTTTGATATCATACCACGCTCCAACCTAGGAACTTTTTTTCAAAATATCCGAAGGGATAAGAGTTACAAATTAATATCTTGTAAGATAAGAGTTACAAACTAGGAGATGAATATTTGACAACGTAGTGCCCATGACATAGGGTAGTTTTTTTGATTGAAAAGGACATGGAGTAGTTTTGAAACTGTAGACAGTTTGAAAATAAAATTATGGAAAAAACAGGTTCTTTGATATACAAATGAGAAGTGCTTCATTCTGTTGATGCTTGTAGAGAGCTATCATTCCTTAACTGTATTGGAGGATGCTCCAAAGAGGTATCAAGGAAACTATAGCTATATGGTTCCTTGAGCTAAATATAATAGGTTTAATTTCCACCGTCCATGGGGCCTTCAAGGGAGAGTGTGTGCTCACTATTGTTTTTTTTCTCTCCATGAGACGGACTAAATGATTACTATGCTCGATGAGAGTAAGCTCATGAGTGGGCAGGCAAGTTTATAGGTTGAATTTTAAATTGTTGACACCAAAGGTTGTTATTCCTAGATATTGTGCTTTCGGTTACTCTATAGAATATTAATAACAAAGAATGGAATATCTCAATCATCTATCAAATTTTAATTTATAATCAACCAAGAGTGTCACAAGATATATTTGCAAATCAACTACAATGGTTGATTAAATTTGTGGCTTGGTTTTAATATTTTTTATAGCAACGACCAAAAGATGCCATTTTTTACGTGTTTAAATTCATGACAAGATCAATGGGTAAATTTTTTATCGCTAACATTACGGTGATTAAAAGCTTAATACCATGACATGGTTGGTGGGGTTTGACAAGGGCTTGTTCATAATATCTAGGGATTTTTTATCTTTCTTTTTTTGGGATGTTCATAGGTAGGGGTGTTTATTATCCCCAAGTTCTTTAGGGAATTTCTTACAAGAGGAAGCAAATCCATCATCTCAGTTCAACTATTGGTGTAGTAGATCGAAATACCATGTCTAAATGGAAGATTTGAAATGAATGTTCAAAAATTGCATAGTTTGGGTCCAAAATGGTAATGGGAATTTTTGGTACATAATATTGAGTCTGGTTATGAGAGGCCAATCATGCCATTTCTTGGGAGCTCCATTGTATTTACGAATAATTGGTATAAAGGCGCTGATAGTGAGCTTCAAAGTATATTTTGAAATAGTTTCTCTCCCCATTTAAGGACAAAGCCATGTTTAATACATATGAATATTTTGATGAGCTTTGCCGTGTACTATGCAACAGTGAGATTAAACTTATATATTGCAATACTTTTCTACATCCACTACCTCCAAATATCATGGAAAGACAATGTTCAAACCTAGAACTAATGATGCACCTAATTTCAAATCAAGAATGACACCGAAACTATCAACACAGTATAAAAAATCAATGATAGGATTAATTTTCCAATCTCTAGGAACATTCAACGATTTAAAACATTACCAGACCCACCTCAAAAAGTGCTTGAATGCTTGCTCAAGTATAATGCTATTGCTTTACTGGCTTGCTTGCTCAAGTATAATGCTATTGCTTTACTGAAGCCATATTTAATTAGATACTACTCGAGTATTGCCTAAATAGTATACCACAAACCTTTATTGTGACTATCATCAAGCTTCTGGACATTCGACTAATCAATACTTCAAATCAAGATATAATGATTCAAGATTTCATTGATGACAAAATTATTCGCCTTGAAGGCCATAATTCTACATTGACTGAATGTGTCACACCCCTAATCAGGGCTTGAAAATATTTAGCAACCCATTTCCCAATCATGATACTACAAATCAAGACGATGTGCATATGACAACATTTTTACATCATTGAACTATTCCACATAAACACGAGATTGTTGATATTATTGGCATGGTTTCTAGTTATCAATGACAAGTGCCTTCTATTACATTATATGACCATGAGATACCCAATGATGAATCAAATAATGATCCTTTACTCATTCACGCATTTGTTTCACATTCTTCGATCACACATGGCATTATGATTGACAACATTGATTCTAGCAAAAATATTATTACTATGTCATTTCTATTTAAGGCTACACTGAGTGAGCTTTACTTAACATGGCTATGATACTTTGAAATTACGATGACATCTCACGTACACCACTTGGTGGTGTTACACTACCGATTATGCCAGTTTTAGGACCCTTCTTGTTTAGTTTTATGTAAATCTATATAGAAGGTTGTATAATCTATTACTTGGATGCCCATGGATTAATCAAATGAGAGTGATACCTTCGACACTACATCATTGTTTCAAGTTTGTGCATGACAAAAAAATACATACCATTCATGAAACACCTTGTGAACTTCCCATCCTACCTCAGAGATCGCATGTGTAAACATCTAGTGCATTACACGAGGACCGAATCATTCAACCTTGTGTGAAACTTGACACTATATCACTACTATTTATTTTTGTTCCTACTACATTTGTGTCTACGACACTACCACCATCTCTTGGAAGAGCTCCTTGAGCTCCGAATCATATAGTTCCACCTTCGAGTCCTACATTTTTTACCCATCCACATCCCAAGATTGATTTACAACCTCTTGCTACGTATCAT
Organism: Torreya grandis; assembly: GCA_037957365.1. Taxonomy (NCBI): domain Eukaryota; kingdom Viridiplantae; phylum Streptophyta; class Pinopsida; order Cupressales; family Taxaceae; genus Torreya; species Torreya grandis. The sequence continues at coordinate 1,630,642 of JARHVA010001705.1, forward strand.
ATCCAAGCATTTGTTTTACAATGACATATTCCTATTCATGCTTTTATAAAGGTTTTGGAAGCTCTACCAGGTCACTCTCCACATCTCTCCTTGGGACAATGATTGTGCCTATTAAATAACTGGTGACTACTTTATAAATACTTTAAGTGACACATCTAATTTTGATATTTCGTAATATCACATTATAGGTTAGATCATTAGTTATCCATGCCAACTCACATATTGCGCTTCATTGATATACCAGTATTACACTCTAGTTTTATTAATGTACATAACTTATGTTTTCTATATGTTGGACCTTTCATGTGTCTTCCTCCCTTGAGTCGATCACATTCCTTGTATTCTTATAGATTATATACTTTGGCACTTGCCTTTTATTTTTCCTCGACTTTTATCTAGCCACTTGATTTTTGTTGCTTGCTATGTTGTGTTTTCCCTTGACCCTTTGATTTTTTATACCATTCCAAAAAATTGCATAGACTTCCCAATGATGCTAGCATATATATCGTGACATTCTGTCCTAGCGTACATTGAGTTTTAACGGAAGTAGTAGGTTGTTTGGAATCTTCCTCTTCTTCTTCTTCTCTTGTTTGCACCTATTTAGATTGCCTACTTATGTTGTTCCTTGTTTGTGCCCCTTGGCTTTCTTCATTTCATGTATCTTCTAAAAAATTACAAAATGCAAAAACATTATAAAATACAAAAATAAAAAAGTACTTTATTGATGGATATATATTATGCTTATTTACCTATGCTAGAGGTTTTCACAATCATGTTTTACACACGTGATTTTCATGGTATTCTTTGAATGGGTGAGATGTCAAATATGCAATCTATATATTATTATGGACTATTAGATGCCACACAGATAATATTTTGTCCACACCTTGTGGGGCATGATGACATTGGTGGTATGCCCTACCTTGGGGGTATCTCTATAAATAGATTTTACATCGATACGTTTCTTGCTTTTCATTTACCATATCGAGCCATTTTACATTGCTTATATCATATATTTATAGTACCTGCATCTTGCATGTTACACAAATATTTACATTGTGCTTGTTACATTCTTGATTTATGTGCATACTTATGTTTGGTCAATTACTTGCATGCATATTTATATTCATGTTTGAGCATGTTGTCTTGTTAGGTCCTTGTCCGTAGAGGATCCTATATTTGTCATGTCATATGTCTTGTGAGTCACATGTACTTGTGTGATGACTTCCTAAATGTAGATAAATAATCCTATGTGATTTATATGATATAATATGTGATGTTTTACGATTGTTGTAATGATATATATCATGCATATACTATGTTGATTTTCATGATCTTATTTATGTGAATTTCCATTTGTGGAATTACCATGTTTGGCACCTACATTTACATGGTCCTCACCATGCATCTATGGGGCCATGCTACTTACGTGTGTCTCCATTGCTTTATCTAGCCATATTAGGGGCACACTAGTTGTCCCTACCTTGATTTACCATTGGGGACATTCTATTATTCTCCTCAAATTATTACTATGTTTACCATAATTATGGTTTTATATAAAATGAGGAGTACATGATTGCAATGAATAGATCTAACAATATAGCTATGAAAGTACATAATGCAGATCTACCCAGTTGGCTAATAATAGCAACAAGACAAAGCAATAAATTAACTAGGCAATGTGAAGTATAACGAATTTAAAAAATCACATTTTGTTGCTATAGTAGATATATGAGAGTCTGGATCTAGAATATGACTATGCAGGTTGACTGTGTACTATTCCTGAACTCTAATTTTACCTCTAGATCCTCTTAGATAGATTCCCAATCTACTTCGGTTTGACTTGGGTAGATTCGTGCTGTTGAGTTTATCTTGTACAAGGTTGCAAAACCATATTTTTCTATCACTAATTCACCGATTGTTTTCTAATCTTCTAGTATATTCATTTTCTTGATTTATTGGGCAAAATGTGTTGATTTTTTGATTTCTTCTCTTTGACCTAGTTTGGCACTCAACACAAACAATGGGTTATGGAGTTGGGAAACCACCGAAGTTACATTACAAACTACATATCCCACACGATTGAATTAGACCCCCATGTAGTTCTGAGCGAGTATAAATGGAACACCTTGAGCAAGGATTTTAATACTCCTCTTCTCTAGGAGTGATGATGAAGCTACATGCAAGCTAAAGCCTTTATTTGGTACAAGTGGATGAAGAGAGACAAAGGTAAACAACTATATCGTGTGTAAGTTATGATTGAATGAAGCTCAACTTAAATTAGGAGGAATAATGCAAATTGGTGTTTGGCTCTAGGTTTTGATCTTTGAAAATTAAAATTTTGATTCTTTTGGATGATCCCTTGATGTTCCTAAATGGTTTAGGATATATATATATATATATATATATATATATATATATATATATATATATATATATATATATATAGGGTACTCTAGGGAAAGTTGGGCACGTTAGTCGACATTCGAAATGATAAGATGCAAAGTTAAAGTTGTAAGATTAACAATAATAGGTAAAAAGACCCGTAAAGGCAAATGATGCAGACTTGTGCAGGGCACATGTCTGCCCAGGGTGGAGTTGTGTAGGGTGCAAGTCTAACCTAGAATGAATAAAAGCTCATATATTGATAGGGAACATGATAAAAGGTGATATTTAGTCCAAGGGTGCCAAAAAATAGATTTTGACATGTGCTAGATGTTATTTAAGGCTCTAGTGTTAAATGGGGAATAATGTGGAGTCAGAGAAGTCTTAGAAATATGCCAATATACACAAGTATGTCAAATATGATAAATTGGGGATAAGAAGCTATGGAGAAGGGTCTTATACCAAATTTATATGTCTACATATTTCCTCCAATTTGATGTGCATATGTGAGCGTGGATGAATGCATGCATGTAATAGTATAAATGTGAATAATTTGAACCATGTACCTTCACTTACCTAGAGAGAAGTGGAGTATTTTTTATGCATACTTGAGCAAAGATTTCATTCACATAGATTTTTGATGTACCTCAAATAAATGTCAATTGATACAAATAGTTAATGCTCACAATAGATATGTTTAATTTTGAATTTGTCAAGAGAGTATATGATTGAATACATCTGGCTAGTATTTGCTTGAAATGCCACAAAAAATTGCTTCTGAAACTAGACTTTCAATAGGTGTTGAATCATAGCCAATATTTCTTTAGGAGTCACTAGGGCCCAGCCCACTTCTTGATCAAGGATGTAGATAATTTTGTCTAAGTTCGATTGTTAACTCAAATTTGAATGTGAAAATATGCCTTGATAAATGCCACCTTTTGAGGTGAGGAATGATGACCTGTGCTATAATAACTTATCTCAAAAGACACTGTTAAGTGCCTCATATGTTAGGAAAATAGCTAAAGCATCAATATCCTAAAACACATGTAATGAATTTGAAAATAGTCATTACCAATGTATTATTTTTAGAATAAATTAACTGGCATATAGTCATGCACCATAATATCATGTATAAGTGAAAATATAGCATAGAAAAAATAATGTCGTATCAAGCACAATGAAAAAGGGTAGGATGCCCATGAAGGCAAAGTGAGAAGGGTACACCTAGTATTCCCCAATTTCGATATAATATTTGTACAATTAGGCTAGATACAAAAAGAGAACACACACAACTAGTATGCCCCCATAGATGTATGGTAGAAACCATGGCAATGTATGTACTAAGTATGGTAATATGCTTGATAAACATCATGGTTACAAGCATAGAATAAAACACTTAAAGGCACTCAAGTTAGGACCACTCATGTTAGTGACCATACTCAAGTTAGTGACTAGAAAATTTAGTGAGAGCACACAAGACATGACAATAAGAGGAACCTTTATGGACAAGGACGCAAAAGCAAACACATGCAATAATTCATGCACAATAGTCAATGTAACCATGTAACCATGTAACAATTACAATGAAAATATCCATGTGATATATAAGATATAGGTACTAGCATGAGATGTAGTAACTAATGTAATATAAGTCAATATGATAAAAGACAAGCATGAAAAGATATCATTGTGCAAAATATGTTATATGGAAATGCCCCAAGATATGAAATTTTGTATATGAAAATGCCTCCTCAAGATGAGGGAAAATAGTGTGTAGTTCAATATCATGTAACCTATAAATATGTATAGCACCTACTCAATAAATGCCATAAAAGTACATGTATAAATAATGGATATGAAAACATATAACATAGTTGAATATGTAACCATGTTTATTAGATAAGCTTAAAAACTGGGAAGGGGGTTCCGTGCCCTTACAATAACCAACAAAAGATATTCAACTTAAAACAAGCGGGGCAAACATAGGATTGTGGAAATGCAGGCCACTAACAAGATGCAGCCATCAACCAAAAGTTAGTAAAAAATCATATAAAATGATCCCAAAAAAAATGTAGAGGGGAAAATCTAAAGGAACTATTTAGACTCCTCAGAGTCAGAGTATACACCCAGTTTTTTGCTTCTAGATATAGTTTTTTCTTTATCCTTGCCTCTAGTCCTTTTACTCAGGCCCTGGTAGGTTTATTTATCTAGAATCTTTCTTTTCTGGAGTGGTGTCCACTCCTCCTTGTCCAATGCTTTCTTCTTCAATGCCATCATTTTCTCTTTGCTTTATTTCTTCTTCCTGCTGGGGGGAGTGATACCAATCTCTCCACATTCTTTAGCCCCTACCACCAAACTTATGCCAATATTAGTTTCAACCTCCTTCAAAGCAAACATCCCTTTCAAGTTATTAATTTCCTCCACCATCTCTATGCAAAGCAGGTGCTGCATGGTCACCTTACTTTGGATTTTCTTCGTGATCCTTTCCATGTCAGTCTATTTGTTACTTGAGGGGGTGGTAGGGTGAATGCTAGCCATGAGATTCACCTCTTTGAAGTTGTCTTCTGAGCTATTCTCCATGGGGGTTTCACCATAATTATCGTTCTCCCTTAAAGACAAGGACTTCTTTTCAACATCAACTTCCTGACTTTCCTTAGTATGAATATGTAACCATGTATAAAGTATTGTTTTTGATTTATTTTTTTGTATTTTATAATTTTTTTAACATTTTAAAATTAGATATTTCCACTTGATGGGTGATTGTATGACTCATGGTTATATTAATTATGATGAACATAATTTGCGAAGGTGTTAAATATTGTGCGGTTATCATGGCCCATCCATGTAATATTTCAAAACACATATGTGATGTGGTCCCAAATCATAAGATACTAGCAATTTGTCATGATCACATGATATAGATAAATACATGGCAAGGCCCATAAGTGAAAACATCCCATAGTGATGATGACGATGCACATGTGAAAACAACATGCCCCACAATATATGTGAACTCAATAATGGAAAGATATGGAAATTAATGTATCATGAGTGATAACATATCATGTGTCAAAGTATGTTTAAAATCTAAAATTTGAATAAGCAATGTAGACTCATGAGAAAAATAGATATGGTAGACTCCATATGTTGGATATGTCAATAAAAATCATGTGCGTGTACAATGCACACAAAGGTAAATATGTGAATAGATATGATCAATGAAACTCATAGGATGTAGACTAGAGGTACTATGGCTCCATGGGAAAATATATGTATAGATCAATAAGGAACAAGTTACAATTCCCCCATAAATGATTGATAACATATCATGCATCTAGGTAAGTTTAAAATCTAAAATTTGAATAAGCAATGTAGACTCATGAACAAAAGAGATATGGTAGACTCCATACGTTGGATATGTCAATAAAAATCATGTGCGTGTACAATGCCTACATAGGTAAATATGTGAATAGATATGATAATTGAAACTGATATGATAAAGACCAAAGGTACTATGGCTCGATGGGAAAATATATGTATAGATCAATAAGGAACAAGTTACATTGCCCCCATAAGTAGGGGTGTGCATGTGTGTGTGTGTGTGATTTTTTATGAATCCAATTTTTTAAAGTAATGTGTATAATAAGATAGAGAAGTAAAACAAGAAGGCACAGGGTCACATGTGAAAAGAGAGGAGAAAGGATCAAAATCTAGAAGAACAAGGCACATAGGATTCTAAGCAACCTAAAAATTCCCTCATAAGTTAATGTGTTATGTGATAGAATGTCTTGATAATTTTTTTGTCATCATCGAGAACCCAATACAAGTGGTTATAATAGGATCAACAATTAGACATACAAGTCTAGTGAAACATGGTCAGCAACATGAAATAAGTGGCTAGAAGAATATCTATGAAAATATAAGGAAAGTGACAATGTATCAAATTAGGAAGATATAAGGATACAATCAATCTCTAGGAGGAAGAGACATGTAAGGCATGGTATATAAAATAAGAATGTATGTACACGACTATAGTAAAATAATGGTGTCAATAAGGCCAAATATGCAAGTTAGTAAGGCCACCCATTAATTTTGTCTATAATACCATGATTAGAACTATAAGAGTCAGATGAATCACTTGATGTATCTGAAAAAATGATCATAATATGTGTGAAAACAAGTATCATCCATAGGAATAATATGTGTATAATTCATTATAGGAGCTACTAAAGGTTTTCTTAGAATAGATCATGATAGAATGATTGGTCTATGTCTCAAGTCAACCTTAGGATGCAAATATCAAGGTGATGCACATATCAAAGGTACAACTATGGGAAATAGAGCTTGAGGATATTTCCAAATAGATAATGATTTCTTATGTTAACATATGGTAGGTGCATATAATGATTCTTTTGACGTATGGGCAGTGGGGACCACACTAGGGTAAATGATCTTCACCTTTCGAGGTGCACTAGGTGGTTGATGAATATATCTCTCATAAGGTGAGTCACAAATAAAGTGGACTTTACTTTTATACACAAATATGACATGATTGTGAACTGTCGATGATATTTATTTTATTTTTATAAGTTAGGGGCATCTAAGCAATAGATTATATGATCCCGAATTGGGCATAACATAGAACCAAACTAGGGATGTCCTAGGATCAACTATGAGTGGAAGTGTAATACCACATAAGGGCGTATGCTTATTTTCATCATACTCATGCATCATTATGGTTATTTTAGATAACTCTATGTGAGTATAACCTAAAATTGATAATAATGACACTAAAATGGAGTGGTCTCCAGATCCATTATCAATCATAATGCCATTTGTGATAAAAGAATTGTGGTAAAAAAGGCATGCATATATATTGAACCATTGTTTGATTCATCATTTTGGGTATTTCATGGTAATATAATGTAATAGGAGGAGCTTGCCTTTATAGATTGATAATATGCCAATGACATTATCAATCTCATGCTTAGGTTGCATGTTAGAGTGATATATAAAGGTTGCCATATGCACATTGTTTCGCTTTAGAATGTTATGGTTTGGCAATGGGATGTTAAAGATCTATAAACCTTGATTAAGTGTTGCTACCAATTTTTTGAGGTTACAATATGCCCATATATTACAATGGTGTTAATAAAAATTAGGTCTTGAATCTTATAACATATTTTAATCCCTTTATTGGTTGAATGTCCTGAGGCACAAAGATAATCAAAAAATAAATTAGGATTATAGATTTTAGGTAATGATTGGGTTGTATCTCGTTGAAGTGGTTCAGGCAAAGAGATGATATTACATTCCAATAGCCTCCTTAATGCTTGATGAGTTGGATCTAGTAAAGGTGTAAATTCACTTCTTTGCTTAAGAGCCAAAGATATAATCATATCTGGTGTTTGTGAAACTATGTTGATAGTCTTGGCCTCATTCATAGCTTGAAAGTTAGGTGCATCATTATTCTCAGGTTTGAAAGTTTAGTTTAATTAATATTTAGGGACATTAAATGTTGAATAATTGATGTATACTTTAACATATTTGCATCCATATTTTCAAATGAATCATATTTTTAAAATTTAACCTTGTATTTAAGAGGATTGAGCAAACAATTTGAGGATATGATTTGAATGTCACTATCAGGAAGCAGATGTAACATCTTGGTAAGCATGGTTTTAAACATAAACACATAATCCATAATATATTCATTAGGTCCCTATTTGATTTTATTAATCTGTGAAAAAGTGATCTATTGACCAATGTTTATTGAAAAATACACTAAAAAGAGGTCAAGTAGCTCATGATCTATGCACAGATCCTTTAGGCAAATAATAAAACCAATCTAAAGCATATCCTCTGAGGCTTATATGATTTTTTTCGGCCATGAGTACTTTATAATGGAAATACCCAAGACAAGATGAAAATAAATATTTTATGTGTTTAGATGGATCCCCATTTCTGTTAAATGTCGTAAACTTGGGTATACAAAATGATGGAGGCAAGCGGTGAACAAATACTTTTTGAGCCAAAAATTTGTGTAATATGTAAAAGATTAAAGTATATGCCTAGATTTACTATATGTTTGTAATAATTGTAAAATATTCATCTTCAAGTCATTGATTTATTGTTGTACTATTAAATCAATAGATGCACCATTAGATATAGTGTTATCATTAACATTAGTATGTCCAAGACCAAGAGTATGGGTCTATGAATTTATTAAAGGCACATTAATCTTTGGTTTTCATGAGGAACTGTAGAGGCATCAAGAATAGTAGTATCAACCAAAGGCGGTGTGGTACTAGGTGGATGACATGTATGAGGATCACTAGCCTCAACACATGATGTAGAAGGGGTAAAACCATTCAATGGAGGTTACACATGTAAAGGTTTATTATTTATAATATATTATTTTCTAGCTTTAAATTGTTGTAATAAATGTTCCACACATGATCTAGGGCCTAGGATGAGGCTTGGTGGACAACTTGCTTAAATGGACTTAAGATGGTTATGAACAAAATTAAATTTAAGAATGATAGAGAACAAGAAAGTGAAATGTGTTTATAGAACAAAGAAAACAAGAAAGAGATGACAACCAATGTAGAACTATAATAGTAAAGTTGATTATGCTAAGTTATGTACAATATCCAGGAAATCAAATGTTTGGTGTCTATTTAATTCATCTCCCCTCCCCTTTATATCTAAACTCTAAACTCAACTCTATATTGTGCCACAAATAAATCTATATTGTGCCCCCACCTCATAAATAGATAGCTATATGATGCACTTGATTGAGGGTATGGGGCACTCAACCTTCTATCTATACTTACCAATGCCAATTACAATACCAATGAAACTCTATATATATATATATATATATATATATATATATATATATATATATATAGGCCTCACCCCCATCCCATATATATCATAGTGAATCTAAAAAAACTCTATCTATCTCGTAGTGAATAGGCCAACTAAACTAGCCTATCTACTCTCTATAGGGAAGGTGGTCAACCCCCGAGATGCTTATCATCAATAAATTTTTTTATCATTACGTTTTGAATAAATCGAAAGATTCTTCTTAGTGCAGATAATTCCTTTTTAAGATTTTTCCTTCCTAATAAAAATTGGTATCTATATGACCAAGAAAAAAAGGATTTGAAAGATCTTTTTTTCTTTCCATTTAGCAATTATCGTAAATGTAAATTGATTATTCAATTAGATAATTGGAGTTATCATGCTATTAGTCTAGGATTTTCCATTTTAATTATAGGTATTCTTTTTGGAATCACTTACCCACCTATTAGGTCCCCTATATATAGATATGGGGACCCACTATTTAGAATATCGATCGGTCATTATTCAGTATTCAGTCATGACCAAGAAGTCTATTGCCAGAGAGAGAGCCTATATATCTATCTTCCTTGATTGCCCTATCTAACTTTATTATTCTATATTTGTTCTAATCTAAAAAGGATAAAAGTGTACATTATTATGCAATGAAGGAAGATGAAGCATTAGTTGCACTGAATAAGGAAAGCAAGAAAGAAATGACAACCAATGTAGAACTATAATAACAAATTTGATTATGCTATGTTATTTAAAATATCTAAGAGATCAAATGTTTGGTGTCTATGTAATTCATAAATTCATTCTTATATATTTATTCTAACCTAGAAGGGATGAAAGTGTATACTATTATACAATGAAGTAAGATGAAACATCAGGTTCACCATTATAATAATTGGTAACAATGGCTTAATAACTAAAAAGTGCAGTGACATCACTAGTTTTTATTATATTTGAGTTCTAAGTTATAATATTGACATTATAGGATCTGTGTGGTAATAAAAGAGTGGAATTAGATTGAAAAAAAATGCACATAGATGTGGAACCTATTGCTTGAACTACTGATGTTAGTGAAAACCTAGATGTGTAGCAATAATAATGTTCAATTAGATATAGTGACGTAGATCCTCTTAGATCAGTCACCCCTACTTAAAGAGTAGTGTTCCCCATTGCATGTATTTGTAGAATAGTATGTGGAAACAAATAGGAAGCATGCACTTATGTAAACCATTTTACCTAGAAAGACACTTTACCTACTTTGGTAATATGGAAGAGAAGATTCTCTTATCAATTTTTTGTTTGACTCAAGCGTCAATGACTTGATTTTATCCTAATAGAATGCTACAATCTGAATTGATCTTTATCCATTGAAGAGTCTCTGTAGTATTTGAAGTATCCAACAAGGGTGGAAGGTAATGGTGCATGAGTTATGTGTTTAAGACTAGATGCAATCCAAGATAAGATAGGAGATTAATCTTGAAAACATTATCTCATACTTTCTTGGTGATGGTATAGGGTCCATACCAAAGTGGAAAAAACTTATAGTAAGGTCTAGTCACTATTTACTTATGCAGGTGTAGCCAAAATCAATCACAAACATTAAAGCTGTGTGGTGTTCGATGTTTGTCATGGTTTTGCTTGTATTTCAAATTTGCCTATTTCAGAATGGTTTACATTTGTTGTTGAATGTGATCAATGAACAAAATAACTTTGTCAACTTCCTTTTGAGCTAAAGGTGTTGCTACTATTGATGGTGAAATAAGATAAGCTATGTCAATGGAAGCCCAAGGTTGGAAACCCAAACAAACCTAAAAGGGTTTATGTGTGGGATATATGTGCAGATCTCTAACGTAGCTATGTTAAATGAAAGGTAGGATTTCATCCCAAGTGTATTTATTCTTAGAATTATACAATCTTATAAGGTGCACTATCATCCTATTTATCACTTTTGTTTGTCCATCAATCTGTGGATGAAAGGAAGTGGATTTATTGAACTTTGTGTCTAACATAGACCAAAGTGATTTCCAAATTTGGATTAAAAACCTTGTATTTCTATCAAAAAATATAGTTTTTGGGATTCTAAAGTGGATCTAAACATGTTGAAAGATAAAATTGAGTTATTTCTAGCACTGATATTTATTTCTTACAAGGTATGAGAATTTCCTTCTTTGATAATCTATCAACTACTACATAAACACAATCATTACCATGATTGGTAGTAGGGTAGCCTGAGAGAAATTCCAAGGAAATGGATTCCCATGGTTTGTTTGAAATCGATAGAGGTGTGTACAAACCTTGCTTCTTATTAACTAGTTTGACAATTGCACATGGAGTACAAGGCTTGATGTATTTGGATATATCAAACCTGAGATGCGGCCAAAATAATTACTTGTATAACAATGCAATAGTTTTTTTAACTCCAAAATGTCATGTAATATTTCTAAAGTGAGCCTCCTATATTAATTTTTGTCTTTATACCTCATGTGGAACACATAAGTGCCCAAGATGACATAGAAGTCCATCCTGCAAGTATAAATTTGGAACTTAATTACTGCATAGAAAATTTTGATAGATATCTACAAAATCCATGTCATATGAATATAATTATAACCATGTGTTGACTTCATGTCCACATGCATCGAGTACAAAAAAAAGATCTTGAACTAGTGGATGGCTTAGTCAATCTGAAACTGGATTGGCACTTCCCTTCTTATATTTGATGTTAAGATGGAAATGTTGAAGATAAGAAGACTATTTTTGATGTCACTCTTACTGTAACTTGTTCTGAGTCTAAAAGAACTAAATCAACTTGTGATATATGTGGAGCATAATCTCCCTACCTAAGATATAATGCTTCCAATGCTTACATGTTTGACAAATAGCATAAATCTCATGATCATATGATGGGTATTTTATTACCAGTGATATGAACATTTCACTATGGTAAGTAACTAAATGACCATGGTGAATGAGGACCACTCTAAGTGAAAAGTCAGAGACATCTATCTCAATCTCAAATGGTTGTTGAAGGTTTGGTAAAGTAAGTATTGGTATATAACATAGTTTGTATTTTAATTATTTGAATGATTTATATTATACGACATCCCAAATGAACTTTGATTTAGTGTCGTCTCTGGTATCTTAGTTTCGAGGCCAAGTCACATGAGAAAAACCAAGTAGAAATTTACTATAAATTTATTCCAATCCCAAGAATCTATGAAGCTCTATAATATTTTTTAGTTGTGGCCATTTTTGGATGGATTTAATCTTGGATGGATGAACATATACTCCTTGTGAATCCAATATGTATCCTAAATAAGGCATCTCCTACATAAGATATGAACATTTCTCTATGTTTGCATACAAATTGTGTGTCCAAAAAGTTTCAAGCACTTACTATTTATGGGGCAAATATTCATCCCATGTTTTGATGAAGATCAAGATGTCATCAAGGTATACTACCAAAAATGTAGTGAATGGACTGATAACATCATTCATCACCTGCATGAATGTAGCTAGTGTGTTGGTCAAGCTGAATGGCATGACTAACCATTCAAACAAACCTTCATTAGCCTTAAAAGTTGTATTCCATACATTTGTAGGTTCAACATGAATCTAATGATACCCAAACTTAATATCGATTTTGGTGAAGTATTGTTCACTATAGAGCTAGTCCAATAAGTTGTCAATCCTTGGAAGAGATTAGTGGTTTTTCATTGTGATCTTATTGAGAGCTCTACAATCGATGCAAAACCTCCATGTGCCATCTTTATTTGGTGTGAGCATAATTAGGATACTGTAAGGTGATGGGATGGGCTTGATATGTCCTTTATCCAACTTCTTGATTTAATCATTCTCTATAAATGATATATAATATAAATAAGCATTAGGTAGAGGTAGTCCATGGATCAAATCAATAGTGTGCTTCATTGCATAGTGTGTAGGCACTTATTTTGGTAGCTGAAATATGTCATTATATTTTTCAAACTTGAGATTCAAATCTTTGGTTTTGATGTTGCCACTAGAGGAAATATGGTAGAAATTGGTATCGCAAGTTGTCTTGCATTCATATCTTAACATCAAAATCATAAAATGTTTACTATATGTGACTGACTTATTACACTGCTTGGAGCTAATGAGTGATATCTTTGGGACTACTTATGTATGAAGAATATCATATCAATAACATATATGAAAACATGTATAGGATTTGGCTCATATACTTCATGTTGATGGTAAGTATATCATTTAATGAGTAGAACATCACATACCTCTAATGGAGTGACATCACAAAAGAATGTATCTTGAAACATATTATTTTTGTACACTAATTGACACTGCTAAGTGACACATTTATTATATCCCACACTAAACCATCCAATAGAATATGGTTGTGTGTGAGGCATTAGTGGAAAGTTCAACCTACTGACTGCTTTTGGATAAATTAGTTTTTTTTTACTTCCATTGTCAATAATGAATTGTACTGGTTGAGCACTAATCTAGATTTGGGAATGGAACAATATTTATGCTTCCTTTATTTCCATAGGGGTAGTAGAGATGTTTTTGGTACCCATGATGGTGGTAGGATCATAATCCATGATATGCTTACCTTTTTCCAATGATGTTGTGTTTGTACTTGTTGTTTTAAGCTATGTAATTAGAGTCTTCCTAGTACACCATTCATCATTGGAATGACTACTAGAATTATGGACTGGACACCACTTTACAATCTTGAACTACTTAGTCCAATCATTTGATAATTTTTGCTTCATCTGCGGAGGTTGTTTGAATTTATTCCCTAATTTAGAATTCTTTTTAGAATATTTAGACTGTTACTTGGTCTAAGATATATAATCTTCTGACTTAATCTTGCCTTGGACTTTGCTTCAAAATTGCAATAAAATATGTAGGATTATCTGATTGAAGATATTTTTAGGAAATCCAAATGTGATTGGATATGAGGTCTCAATCCTAACCTATTTATCAAAACTATATTATGATGTGAATCCTTATTCTTAAGTTTGGACACTAGAGCATGAAAGGTGTATGTGTATTGCTACACAAGTTGCTCTTTGCCTTGCAACAATTGAGAGAACTTGATGTACCAATCATTATAGTTTCCAATAGGAAAATAGGTTTCTTTGAGTGCTTCTATGAATCCATTCCATGTGTATAATTTTACTTCATCTTCACAATTCTCATGTGAAGTGCAACAATTTTAAAAGAGTGAATTTATTTGTTAGAGAATTGATTAATTGCATAGTATGAACATATAAGTTTAAGACAATTATGTAGTGCATCTGCATCTATTTTTAGTTCAAAAGTAAAGATGTCTATATTGAATTGTACCTTATATGGAGTTTGACCACCAAATGGTCAATGAGAATGAGAGGTGTTAGGATTTTTGTGCTTGAGATTAGCGATAAGTGATCAATGATACTTGTTCTTTCACATGCAGGACATTCTTATAAATATTCCCAATTTCTTTGTAATTCATCCTCTATTATTTTTGAAACATTTTTGAAGTTGGTGTCATCAATGTTTTGTATCCCATTTAAGGATGTGAAGGAAGGTATGATGAAGAGTTATGAATCTAAAACCCTAACTTATTATAATCAAACCTAAAATGAGTCATCATACAAATAATGACAAAGTTTAGAAACACCACGATACCACTTAGGAATGATATGAAGTGTGTATGCTATGATACCACTGATTTGGGGCCCAAGGTGAGACCTAATGGACAACATAATTAAATGGATTTAAGAGGGTTATGAATGGAATCAAATTCAAGAGTGATATAAAACATGAAAGCGCAATGAATTTAAAGAACAAGCAAATCAAGAAAGAGATGCTAACCAATGGAGAACTATATTAACAAAGTATAATATCTAAGAGATCAAATTTATAGTGTCTATGTACTTATTAAATTCATTATAATATATTTATTATAACCTAAAAAGAATGGAAGTGTACATTATTAAAAAATGAATGAATATGAAGTGTTGTTTGCACTGTTACAATAGTTGGTAACAACCACTTAATAACCAAAGAGTGCAGTGATGCCACTGGCTCCGATTATTGATGTGTTGTAAGCTATAGTACTGACACTATAGGAGATGTGTGGTAATGTATAATTTGAATTAGATTTAAATATTTACATGTAGGTACATAACCTACTGCCTGAGCTATTGACATTAGTGTAAGCCTATATGTGCAACAATGATAATGTTTAATAAGATCTAATGGTGCAAATCCTCCTAGATAAACACATCTAGGATTTTTTTTGAATTTATGGTTTGAATATTTTAAGAGTTTATACCCTATGTAGGTCAAATTATTTAGGATGAACAAGGTTCTTATAGGTTTCATCATCACTATCGCAAGTTGTAATAATGAACACCCTATCATAAAGTGGTTGGGCATTTGTATCCACATTTACCATAGAAGGATTATCATCATGAGTAGTAGTCATGGATAATAAATGGAAGACACTATATATAAGTGTTCAAGTTCCCCATAAATAGAGAAAGGCCCCTCTATATATGACTAAACTAGACCAACTCAATTATATATGGCTATAGGCGCACAAATATAAAAATCATATATTGAAATGAAGGAGCAAAGCCTAAAGAATATGTAAATATAAAAATAAGAATTAGAATGAAAGGTACAACCCTAAGAGGAATGAGGGTTTGAAAAAACATAGGTTGAATTAAAAAAATGTCATGTTTCATGTCATTTATGTTTAACCTAATTCTACTTTAGTAAAAAATAAGGGATAAACAATTTCAACGAGTATATCTAACAATAAAAATATGAAAGTATAAAATTAATATCTACCCAATTAGATAATTATAGTGACAATAAAAATAAATAAATGAAATAGACCATACAAAGTAAGTACAAAGGATAAGAAAAAATCTACACCTTATTGCTATAAAAAATCCTAGAGTCTTGATTTGGAATATGATTGTACAGGCTAATGTGTAGTCTTTTGAGCTTTGATTTGACATCTAAATCCTATTGGATAGAGTCATTATAAGCATAATTTTAACCTAGGAAAAATCACATTATATGGACTCATGCTACCAAGTATGTCTTTGTTTTGTCAAGTTTTTCCTATGTAGGGTCATAAACCCTAATTTTTCTAGTCATTAGTTTGCTCCCTATTTTCTAATCTTCCTGTATCTTCAATTTTATAATTTTATAGGTAAAATTTGATTATTTTTTTATTCCTTCTCTTTTATATAACATGACACTCATAATAAACAAGGTTATGGATTTGGGAAACCACTAAAGTGACATTGTAAACTATGTATCCCACATGTTGAAGTCATACTTCCACATAGTTCTGAGTGAGTATAAATGGAATAACTTGAGCAAGGGTTTTGAAACACCTATTTCATATATGTTATGATGAAAATACATGTAATATAAAACCATCATTTGGTGCAAGTGGATGATGAAATAACATTATAAGCAACTCTGTCACAATTTATTTTGATATTACTCAATGAAGTTCAACATGAAGTAGGATGACTAATGAAGATTGGTGCTTGGATCTAGGTTTTAATATTTGATAATAAAAAAATTATATTATCAAATATTATGCCCTAAATCTAGTCACAATTACTTGATTATGTCAATTTAGGGCCTTTTTAAATTTAATTAACTTATGCACCTAATTTGTACCTATTCCATCACCTTACTCTATCCTAAGCACTTAAATGCACTTATTTCTTTTTTAAATTTCTATCTATTGCATACATAAGTGTTATGATTGCTACAAACACCTTTAAACATTGGTATGACCAATCTCGGACCCAAATTTCACATGTTTCCATTTAGGACAAGATTGACTAGTAGGGACAATAATGATAATAGGTTTTGTTCCCTATGGGTTGATCATGTCCTTTGCCCCTCTAACGGTCACTTTTCAAGTTTTTAACCCTTTATTACAAATTGATTTATATTTTTAGTATAGGTGGCATGAGGTTTTCCCATTTTGGATTGATATAAAGTCATAATAAAGAAACTCATGATCTCACTTAGAAATTTCAATACAAAGTCATAATTACACTATTACACATTGATAAAATCTTCCTTATTATTCCCAATTATAATTCTAAGCATTTGAAATAGTCATTATCCAAGTAAAAATCCTATTTTATCTAACCCAAAGCAAAGTATGATCAAGTATTCAAGCCATTTCTAGATGCATTCATATATTAAAATGAACACAACTACAAAAAACACTCTAAGTGGGAGAACTATGTGGACTTGATTCCCCTTGGAGCATTGGATATGTAGGGAGTGTTTAATCATCATGGGGGTGATTGAGGTTAAATCAACACAATTACACTCCACCTTTTTATATTTTTAGGTTTTCAATCATTTCAATCTGTATTAGGGTTTCAACCTTGGAGAAGCTATTTGTAGGTCTTTCACACACTTATAAAAGTCAAATATGTGCATACAGACCTAACTCAAGATATCACAAGTGAGTGTGACCTAAGTTCATTAATTTTATTAGAAGATAAGGTCAACCAATTTGGGACAATAATGGCATTCGATCTTGTCCCAAGTTAGGCGATTTTATCCTTCACTTTCAGTTCCTGATTTTGGAAACTTGCAAAGTCTATTCCTATTTTCA
Source organism: Torreya grandis (assembly GCA_037957365.1). Taxonomy (NCBI): domain Eukaryota; kingdom Viridiplantae; phylum Streptophyta; class Pinopsida; order Cupressales; family Taxaceae; genus Torreya; species Torreya grandis. The sequence goes on from JARHVA010001705.1 coordinate 1,648,544, forward strand.
TATTTCAACCATCATTCAGTCAACATAGTCATATCTGAGATACAAAAAACTAAGTTTTTCATTCCATTTCATAGTTATTCTTATTTCAATCATTTACACTTTCTTGAATTCTATATTTTATTTTTATTCTACTTGTTGATAGTTCATTTTTAGCATTCTACTTTATTACATTTAATTTATCTAAGTTAGAGTTAATTCACCTTTTAATCCAAATTTTGATAAAATATATTAGTGAACCCACTTTTAATTCGAGCATTGATTCAATTTTTTTGTCATAGGGTTTAGATGAATTATTGAACATTCAACATTAAAAGATTTTTATTTTGACTTTAGATCTAAATCTTACACTTAAAGAACTTTATTTCAACCTTAGATTTAATAGCTAATGATTTTTTTTGGGATCTCACATATGATATCTGACACTGAAAGCACCTTATTTTGACCTTGAATTTCAAGGGAATTTACTAATCTCCATACAAAAAAAATTGCCTTTTCATAGGTTCTAAATTTTAGTTTTCTATTACTATCATTTAAAAATAAGTTTATGGCTATATTAGATGTGTTATTTTTCTTTCAAGCATATGTAGTTTTTATTACATGTTATATTCCCTTAATGAGGAACATTATTCACACTCATGTAATAAAACTAATCAAATCACCAGCTAAACACATAATATTAATGTAACATTTTGTAAAATCAATCATGACATATGAACAAGAGTGATAATACATTTAAGACAATAAAATAATTTATTTACATCCTCTTAATGAACTTATTACGACCATAGTAAGTGCAAAACCCATGAATCTGATTCTACCAAGAATAATAGATTTGTATTTGTTGATGCGACTGAATTTAGTGAATTACTTGCAAACCATCTAGAGGAAATTGACTTTGTGCTATTTGTAGATAGATAAGACCAAAAGAAACATGATCATGCTAGTACATTTGAATAACCCAATGATTTTGTTGTAAAACTTATTGTAAATCCTATCACAAATATTGTTACTCCTAATGTTGATAATGTTATTACATCTACACCTTTAGGATTGGGGGCAACATAAGGTTTATAAAAAATATATATGCCTATACCTAACCAAATGAATCATATAAAACCTTTGGTATCTACACATACTACATTACATGCCTTTCCTACTACACAATCCATTGAGTAAATTCTTGCATTTTTGCATGAAAAGGTGCTATAGTTAGAGAAAGCTATACCAAACGCTAGACAATAATTGGATTCCAAAGCTTTGTTTCATAATCCATTAACACCTGATATTGCATCATATCCTTCACCTATAGTATTTTTAGCTTATAAACTTCCAATATATTAGGGTAAATGATACTGAGAACATCTCAAATCTTTTCATGTAACATGTTTGGATTATGATTTTAATGGAAAATTTCTGACCAAGTTATTTCCAATAAGCTTAAAAGATTATGCCTTACGTTGGTTTTATGATTTATTGGTTCAATTAATCAAATTATTCACTCCATTAGCAGATCAATTTATTAAGCATTTTATTATCAACAATGATGAAAAGCTTTCTTATGCACAAATTTGTAAGATTAATCAAGGAACTAGTGAGCCTATCAGTGATTATGTATTTTGTTACAAGACCATACTTACTAGAATGACTAACACCTTGGCAGATAATGAATTACAAGATATTTTCAAACAAAATTTGCTTACACCATTGCACGAGTCAATCATTTTCGACAAATTTAGATCATTTAAAGAATTATGTCACATAATAAGAGAAAGAGAAGTCAGTATTATTGCTTTGAATGAAGTCAAAAATGCACTTGCATCTACTTTAACGTTTATAACTAAGTTTCAAAATAAACCATATTATAAAGCTAAACCAATAGATACTTAAGCTAATGCAAAGATCATAGTTAATGCTATTTATCAATCTTATAATAATATTTTTTTATCAGATCAACCACAAAGGCAATTACATAGATTAACACAATTACCTCATAAATTGATATAAAAGTTACTTGAATGCAATCTCATTACTCTGCCTCCACCCTTTGAAATTGACACGAGTAAAATTCAAGACAAATATTTTGATAACAATGTATATTTTGATTAACATAGATGCAATGGTCATTCTAAGAATAGATGTTTCAACCTCAAACACATTATTTAAGATTTTATTGATAACAATGTTATTGAGATAGACACTCCTATAGAAGAAACTAAGCCTCAACAGAATGAAAATGTTGTATTGAAGATTTTTCAATGAATCATTTCCAATTCATGATACCAATAAGGACAATTCAATAGTGAATCATACTTAAAATAATTGTCCACCTAAATCACGATCATCTATTGGATGGAATTATTTGTATAATTTTTCAAACTACACAGTCATGTCCATAATTATTTTTGATGATAGTGAGATAGTGGACGATGATTTTGATTTTCATGCTTTATGTATACAATCTTATATTGATCAAAAACCCATTCATAGTGTAATAGTTGCTAATGAATCAAGTGAGAATACACACACAATGACATTAATTAATTCAGAGTGTTACATATAATATGATATACAAACAATATCTAAAAGTGTTATGACATTTAATGGGAAACAAAAAACTATTTTGGGACACATCATGTTTCCTTTTCAAGAGGGTCCTGCTATTTTATCTACTCCTTTTATATTTATATGAAAAATTGGGGTTTTTGATATAATATTGGGATGCCCTTAGTTGTAAAAGCTTCACCATGTACCTTCTATAGTACATATATGCCTAAAGTACATTCATTGCAATCAAGTTATAGTTTCAATAATTAAATATACGTACCCTCTACAATCTATGGTACCTCCTAGCCCCCATCCACCACCATAAGTTATTGATACATCTATTGAAGAACAAAAAACATTTTAAGTTGTTGTACCTAGACAATTTTTTTTTATTTAACCGATTCATAAAAAGGTGTAAAGGTCTAAAAAGCAACCAGTGTAAAAGTAAGGTTATTGGAAAAAGGTGTCTAATTATCAACAAGCAAAATCACATGGAACACCTTCCAAATTGTATCAACATATTCTTAAAAAGAAAAAAAATATTGACACTATCTACTATTATTTCTTATCAAAATTCAAATCATTCTACATATCTTAGAGTTACGTCTCCTACACAAGACTACACAAGTAGTGATCTAGATAACTTTATTATAACACATGATGCATTTTTTGATTCAATTCATGCACTTATAACACAATTTAATCATAAAAGCGATTATTTTACTAGTCATCATATATTATTATGATTCTCATATTGATGGGATCATTAGTTAGATGGTTGCATTTTCAAATATTCTAAAAAAACAAAAACATTTAAATAATTCAAAAAAAGTAAAAATGTGATTGTATATACTTTATTGATTATTGCATCATGTTCTTATATTTGCTTGCACACTTGATAAATTTTATAGATTCTTCTAAGCCCTTGGATCTTACTAAATTTTTGGCCTCTTAGTTCTTCCTTTTTAACTTTGTATACTTGACCAGTCCAAAATAGTGATATATTCTAATCTATTCTACCATTTATCTCTCTATTTTCATAGTATGCACTCATCAAATGCCATTTTTTATCAAGGACAAAAACAACTAGTTAGGAATAGGAATGACTACCATTACTATACTTGGTTGGTTGATCATGCCATATGCAAAATTTCACCTAGAAGTCACAATATGAGCACACAATATTATTTTTTAATACTTTTTAGATATTTAACTTAGTTCTAGTATGCAAACCAATGCTTATTCATGGTAACTCTCTATTTTTCTATGATATATTATTCACACATGTGACATAATTAAAAAAGTGTACATTTGATGAAACAAAGATTGTACAAATCAATCTTATGCATATTTATTATGTTCCTACAGGTTTTCCATATACAAACATCCTTACAATGGGGATATATTGCCTTTACATGACCATGATATCATTTCTAGTGCATATTTTACATAGAAACATGTTACATATTATTTATATTCCTCTCCTTTCCTTTAATTTACAACCCTTGATTATCACTAATTTAGATTATTTCTAGTTTCAAAATGCAAAAAGGTACCAAAAAATTCATATATTACAAAAAAATAGAAACATTCCAAATATTCTAAAAACTCAAAATCAGGACCTGAGCATTATTAGCTATCTATTTTACATCATTGAAATGTGTTATTTATCTCATGATTGGTAGATAACATACTCTTTTTACATCACACATGTATTTTACTAGTATTCATGAATATTATCTAAGACATATCAATTTTACATGGACTAAGATGTTGGACTTGCCTCTACCAAGTAGCCTTGCTAAACTGGGGGCATATTATCCACATGTTTTAGTATTTATAGCTGTTATCATTTTATGACTCCTATACTATTGCAATTTATACTATTTATGAATGTCTTGCTAACATCTCTATTTATAATTGTGTGCATGAATATGTTATTTCATAGGATATGATCACATTACATATACATGATGTAAACTAAGTTTTATACTTCTATGCACCATGGATGCTACTACTTGTATATAGTAGATTAGACCTTGCTTGTCTATTGTGTGTGGCCCTTGGCCCTTATGCAAAAATTTTATTGAACATATATATGAAATCTTGTTTGGTATGTGCAACATTTGAACATGTTTATTTCAACCTTTAACCCTTTATTGTGTGTGACATTTAAACTTGTCCCTTGTGTGTGAAACTTGGCCTTGTATGTGAAATTTATACTTTTCAAAATTTGAACATATCCCATGTAGGTGGCCCTAGGCCTTTTTGTATGACATTGAAAGTATTATGTGTTTATGCCTTTTGATCTTGTTAAGTTTGACAAGTGCCATGATCAATACCATGCACTCATTAACACATAGGATACTAACTTTACATGCTACTACTATGAGCTTCATTGAAACATTTATATAAGCCTTGCCTCATATGTTACATACATAATTCAAACAATACAAATCTTATGTACTGACATTTTTTTCACATATGCTACATTAATCAATGATTAAATATTTTTTTTTATAGATATCGGATTTTGATTGGAGCTTTAACCAGTTCTGGGGCACAACAGGGGGCCTAGTCCCCAAAAGGCTAAAATTGTTAGTATACTAAAGATGAAATAACCAAACCAAAGTTTAATCAACCAAAGACAATAAAGATCTAGAACCACTAACAAAAACTACAAAAGAGAATTAAACAATCCATAAAACAAGATCAAAGTGAGTGAACCAAATGCCAAACTAGCGCACAATCCCTTGCCTGAAAAACATAGGATCATCCTTTTATGGTGAGAGTGTGCCTACCTCTACTGGAAAGTGATACCTCCATAGTTCATTGCATGCCCCCATTGATAAAAGTCAAAGCATCAAACTGAAACCTTTTTGCTTTAGTTTTCCTACCTCTTTTACCTTTTCTTCCAAATTTAGGTTTGGATCGAAGACAAGGTATCTGAGCTATAGACAAGAATTCTTTGGAGGCCAAAGCTTCTTCTTCTTCTTCCTTTGAAGCAACACCATCATCTTCAAAATATTCTAACTGAAAACATATCTCAACTTTCAGAGAAACTTGAACTTGAACTTGAGGAAGCATTCCTTCATTTTTCTAGCTATTTCTGTCACCCATCTTCTTGAGAGTAGTTGGATGCTCTAAAACAAAATCCAGGGCAACCTGATCCATTTTTTATCCTCACCTTTGAGAGAAAATCACTTTTATCCATATAAAATAGATGCAAGTGAATCCATACCTTTTAAATGAGGAGCCAAATTAAGACACATGTCATTCACTAGATCCCAATTTGGACAACCAATATTCGGAGCCCATTTTTTCAAAATGGATGAATCATCCCCTTAGAGTAAGACTAAGGACAAATGAAATTTTATGACCAACCTGATTACATTTAAAACACTTGAAAGGTATCCATTTAAAATTAATAAACTGAGTCCAGATTCCATGAGGATGAGATGTTAATGGAATGATGAAGCGATTTAGAGAAATCAACCAAAACACAAACCCTCATAAACTATTGATATTCCTTCAAACTTTGATCATTTTTAACAAACACACCAATTTTATTAACCAATCATGTAAAGCTAAAGGAAGATTATAAAATCTGACCCAAATCAGAGCATTCAAAATAACCATAACATAATAAAAAAATGGAGACCAAGGGCACAAAAATAACCCCTTTTTCCCTACAAACCAAGGGCCATTATTCCAAACAAAATCCAGTTCTTTTTTAGAATGAAAGATAAACATGAAAAACACATTAGGGATCATAGTAAGTGAAATTTATGCCAATAAAATTTAGTCATATTTAATCTAGCTCAAAAGTTCCTCCCTAGAAGGTCTTTTTCCAATACATCTACTAATGAAGGTTTTACCTCCAATTTTCATACCAATGGCAGTTAAATATTCATCTGATATCTTAAGAATAGGATGGTTATTTGAGAAAACTAGAGGCACATGCCCAAATAGTTTTGGATCCCCCATTGAGTTATTTTGAGCTCCTTCCTCCACACTCCCTTTAGCTCCTACTAAAACCTCTTCTCTATCACCAAGGGTTTAAAAATGGGTAGCCGGTCTCTCGATACTAATTGGGGATTAATATTATAGAGATCCCAAATGATGGAGGATTTATATAAATCTCCACAAGAGTGAAAGGGATTTGAAACATTTTGACAATCTGTATAAACCTTAGAATAGGAAGATGTCTTGATAGAGGTCACCGCTTCTTTTTTTGGTCTCAGCCCCAAAGATTCCAGCTCAATCTGATCTTGCTTGACACCATCTATCTAGACACACTTCTTAGAGGATGATTTTATTATTCTTTTGGATCTAAGTGAGATTGGCCCTAGTTTGTTTTAAACTATTTGTTGAATTGCATTCAAATTTTAAATTCAAGACCATTTCACCTCAAGTTTGTGTAAATTATGTAACCATTGTAGGGTTTTTTTAATTTTCTTTGAGTAGTTTTGCCTCACATTGTTTACTTTTGGTTTATTTGACTAAACATTTGCATTTGATTAACCTTTGAAAATTTAGTCTCTTAGTGAACTACTAGATTGAATTGGCTCTAAGTGATCAAATGTGACCATGTTATCTTATTTTACATCTCTATTTAAGTCTCCTTTTCTCATTTTAAATTAATTTGACTATGTGTTCTCAATATTTTTGTGAACTTTTCTTAAGCAACCTGTCTATATTTGCTCCTAGTCAAAGTGAAAATGGATGTGTTATTCTTAATCTCATTTTAGAGCTTGGTCAATTTTAAACAATGGGTTGGTTTTGGTTTTTAACTAAGGAAATAGACTATTTTTTATGCATGGGATTATTTCCTTTTATTTATTCTTTAATTTTGGCTTAGTCTCTTTTTTCTTAAGGTTTAAAATTGAAATCAAACAACTATGTTTTTCTCTTGCGAGCCACCAATCATCTGAATTTTCCTAGGTATCTTTTCAACTTAGCCATTTAATATAGATATTATAGATAAGTGGGATCATGTAGCATGGTACCATATCATGTCCCTACTTCCTTAGGCCCTTTTTAACCTTTTTTGGCTGACCCTAGACCTCACGAGTAATTGATATGCTAACAGGTATCACGATCCTAGTTACTCACTTCATTGTGGCTCTTATATCTATGAACCTTAGCCTTAGACCTTAAAAATGCATAGAATCATGTCATGTGGTGTGATCACACTTAATTATAACCTTAGGCTCTCCTTAATTACATAAATAGGCCTTGGATGTCTCATATGCATGAGATCATGCCATATGGTGTGATCGTATTTATCTAGGCTCCTAGGTTAGTTTGCATGTTTGAGAGTCTCCCAGGTGAATGAGATATAGATAAGTGTCAAGATATCATTTCACTAGGAGTGTGCAATTCATCAATTTGAGTGTCCACCAAATTAGACCTCGAATGAGAAAATGGTTATCATATGGCATGAACTTCTAGTTGGATGACACGATGATGTACATGTCATCATTTCATGAAATTAAATTTGATAGTCATCTAGCCTATCAAGACTGTCTAAAACTAGCATAATTTTCTCTCATGATTGAAATGTTTATATCCATTCAAATTCTTCAAATTTAGGGTCTATTCCAAGCAGATTAAATGGGTAAAATGAGTTTTCTAATCAAGATCCATAGTAAAAAAAGTTGACATCAAGAAAAAAATAGGAGTTTATGTGATTTTATTCAAGCAACCCTCTGTCAAAAACATAATTTATCACTAAATGATTCATTTAAAATTTTGGTTACATGGACTATGAGATCTAGAGAACGTTATTAGAATCTTCTAGTCCAGTCCATCTCATCCCATAAAAAAGATCTAAAATTGATTGTGTTTTTCCTACTATTTGATATTAAGTTTTAGTCCTTTATCTTCTAAATGGACTTGGATGTGTGTTTTAAAAAGGCTCCTTTCTATTCATAGATTCTTGCATTTATTTCAATTTTTGCCTTAGCCATTCTTTTGGTTGAAATTTGAATTTTAAAGTCTAATTAATACTCTATTTATTCAAAAAATAATGGTTAGTTTTCTCTTGCAGGTCTAGATTCACCAAGACACTACCACCTATAATCATCTCATAACTCTGTTTCTCTAGAATGTTTTAGACACAGAGATAGGATTTCAACCCTTTGGGTGCTCAGGATCATGCCACGTGGCATGATATCACTTCTCTAGGACCTTAGGATGATTGAGACATAAAGAGCCAATAGTGGATCTTTCAGGTGAATAGGATGATGTTACGTGGAATCATCCCACTTATTTAGGTCAAGCAGAGTAATACGATTATGTAAAGATTAGGCAAGTCCCAAGATGCCACAAGGCATGATCTCAAGGCTCCAAGGTAATCAGAGCATGGAATAATGATCGAGGACCTATATAACTTTGAGTGAGTAGGATCTTTCCACTTGTCAATATCCCATTACTTAATGCCTAAAGAAAAGCCAAGGCAAGCAGGACCCTCAACACATGGTGAGTTAGCAAAAAATTGATATGTAACAAGATCCTCGTATATTATTGGTAGGGTGTATTTCCTAATCAATGAGAAGTGCACACATGGAGTGACCTTCCTAAATAAGATACATGGAATTCCAGGAATAGGATTTGAGCCTAAACTTGATGCCCATATTGCATGTCTTGTTCATCTCGGCTGTCAAAAGCCATAAATTAGACTATGAGTCCAATATGATCAGTAAAATCATGAATTATCTTGTTTTTTAGTGGTGAATAGTGACCATGGGAGACATATTCCTAAGTAATCTAGATAGTGGCATTAACCAGAAGATTTAACAAGTACCTTGGGATCGAGCGAGAGCATAAATTAAAGAGTGTTGTCTTAATTAGGCAAGGCTATCACTAAGTAGAGTATGTCCAACTGGATGGCTCAAGGGGACCTTTAATGAATCTAACCACCCAAGATTCAATTTTAAGGTCAATTATTGTGGCCTTGACCCTAATTTCATCAAGATTGTGCATAACCTAATTTAAATTTGAGCAAAGATAGACATGTCTCATTAAAGACTTACAACCACTAGTTAGGAAGTTGGATTTATGTCTCGATGGACTAAGTGGTCTATAAAGGACCAATTCTTTGTTGTAATGAGGCATGGTCCATTTAGAATTAGAGATAAATTAGAGAAATTGGCCATTTTCATTTTCTTGTAATTTTTTTCTTTCTTAGTTTAGATTTTATTTTAGCTGAGGCTATATGAATTTTTTTTGATATCAACTAAACATTGATGAACCTTAAATTTGTTTTCCATGAATTATTTTCTATATGAAAGTTTGGTGGATGATATTCATTGTCTATGAATGTCTATGGTAGCTTTGTTTCCCTCTCCTGCATAGTTGCTTGATCCTCAGACTCTTTCACCATATTTTCCTTCTAGTTTTGTTATGTTGGTCAAATAGAGACTAATTTATCAAGAGATTTATTTGTTTAACAGAGCCATAACTGACTTCATTAGAAAACAAGATAATATTTTCTTTCTCCATACCCTCTCTCTCATTTGATTTTTCATATCTATGTTAGATTTGTTTTATATTAGTCTAAATTTCAATTAGTTATTCAAGTTTTATCTAGACGACATGTTTATCCTTTCACATATCTTCTTTTATGAATTTTTGAAACTAGTAGACCGAAGACAATATCAAATAGTAGTGAGTTCATTGTTAAATCTGAACAAGATAGTTTTTCTTGACTCAAGAGAGACCAAAGTTTCTTCCGTAAGTATTAGATAAGTATCCAAACATGCCCCTTGTATGTAATAGCTTACATCATCCAATTAATGTATCTTGTATGTCATGACTTGGTAGATAGAGACCTTGGGGCTACCATAGCCTAATTACTTTCCGGAGAGGTGGAAGGGAAGAGATGGAATCCTCACCAGTTGAGTCTTTCCTATCCTCTTTTCTTCTTGAAGTTGGTGTGGCTATGCCAAACGGACCACCAACAAGATATATTTTATTTATTCTAGAACTTTTAGTCTTTAATTAAATGGGGAGAAAATATAATAACATAAATTTGGTTATGAATACTTGATTATGTTAATTTTATCCCTTTTTAACTTTAACTTACTTGTGCACTTAATCAATATCTATTTCCTCACCTCACTTTGTCCTAAGCACTTATATAGACTTATTTATTTTTAAATTTCTATCTGTCACCTATAAAAGTTTTTTTATTACTAAAATACTTTTATGCATCTATACAACCAATCCAAGACCCAAATTTCACACATTTCCATTTAGATAAGATAGCTTGGTAGGTAAAATAGTGGAAATATATTTTGTCCCCTATGGTTTGATCATGTCCTGAGCCCCTCTGACAGTCACTTTTCAAGTTTTTAACCCTTACTTATAGATTGATCCACATTTTTAGGATAGATGGCATGAGATTTTCCTCTTTTGAATTGCTATAAAGGCACACTTAAGTCACTTATTATACCACTTGGAAATTTTAATATAGAGGCATACTTACACTATTGCACATTGAGCAAAGCTTCCTTATTTTTCTTGATTCTGATTCTAATTATTTAAAACACTCCTTAACCAAATCCAAATCCTATTTTATCTATCCCAAGGAAAAACATGATTCAATTTATATATACATTCATATATTCAAAGGAGCACAATTTCACAAAGCACTCTAAGTTTAATAACTACGTGGGTTTGATTCCCTCCTTAAATTATTGAGAACATTGGTAGTGTTCAGTCATTATTGAGAACATTGGGGTCAAATCAACCCAATTAAACTCCATTTTTTATATTTGTATGTTTTTAATCATTGGAATACTTATTAGGGTTTCAAAATTAGAGAAGTTATTTGTAGGTATTGCACACACTTTTGAAGGTCAAATTTGTGCATACAAACCTAATTCATCATATTGAAAGTGATTATGACCTAGGTTCATGATTTTAAGAGATATATGGGATCAACCAATTTGGGACAATAGTGGCGGTTGATCTTATCCCAATTTGGATGATTTTATCCTTCTTCAATTTCAATTCCTATTTTAGGGAACTTGCAAAGTCTATCCTTGTTTTCCTATTTTAGCCATCTATCAATCAACATGGTCAAATATGGAAAAAAACAAAAACTAAGTAAATGTCATTTCATTTCATAATTAGTCTTCTTTCAATCGATTACACTTTGTCAGATTTAGTCTTTTACTTTTATTTTGCTTGTTAAAAGTTCATTTTCAACATTTTGATTTATTCCATATAATTTATTTAAATTAGGGTTAATTCACCTTTAATCTAAATTTCAATAAAACATATTGACGCTATTATATGGTTTAGGATTAATTATATATTTATGGTACTCTAGGATAAGTTGATCACTTTACCCAACCTTTGAAATGACAATAAACAAAATTAAATTCACAAGATAAACAACAATGAGAAAAATAACACACAAAGGCAAATGGGATAGACTTGCATAGGGCAGATGTCTTCCAAGGGAAGAATCATATAGGGCATGACTCTGATATAGAAAGAACAAAGGCTCATATATTAATACGGAGAATGAATAAAAATGAAATTTTGTATAAGAATGGCAATAGATAGATTTTGAAAAGTGCTAGATGTTTTTTAAGGCTCAAAGAATGAATTTAGACAAATGTGAGGTTGAAAAAGTGTTATAAATGTGCCAATATATAAAAGCATGTCAAATATGATAAATTGAAGATAAGAGACTATGGAAAAGGGTCTTCTAACAAACTTATGTGTCTATACTATGATACATATATTATGCATACAAAGCAATCATTGGGGTTGAACCCATTAATTTCATCCTCATATGAGGATGCATACTCTCCTATTTTGAAAATTACATAATGCTATCATTTGATTCATAATTTAGTGGTATTCGATACAAAATTCATCAATAATAATCCTATTAAAATATTAACAATTCCTTGATTGATTAGCTTTCTATTTGGAGATGTAATTGCTTCAAAAAAATCAAGAAATGTCAACATTACATGAATTAAAAATGTTGCATACTTGAAATTGAATTTGGAAATATAGAGAAATAAAAATATATAATCTAAAAACATTGACAAAATGGAATAACTCCAAATGAGTGAAACCATACTTTCTCATCTCCACTATTTTGCATTTTACAAGCTTAATCCCTTCTTGGGGCTTATAAGGACACTAAATTATCAATGGCTCCTTTGCTTTTAATTTCCCTTGCATTGTTTAGTGGATGAATTGCCTCTTATTTACACTACACCCATACATGTTTTGAAACTTACTCACACTTTCCTTACACACTCCCAATTACAAAACACATACAATGATTAATAACTACTAAGAACTATTTCCATGACTAATTGAATTAAGTGAATCATCCATACTGTTGCACCTTCTTCAAACAATCAATGGATGATTGAATCTAATGAATCATTAATAATGAATTCACTTCATCGATTACTTAATTACAATAATGTCCCTTTCAATGTACATTTAAATAACTCAACATCATAACAAGCTTGCAATGAGAAGCCATAACATTCAAAAACGAAGATAAAAATTTCATTATCCTTTGAAATTATTGTAACTAAAAAATGTAACAAAGCTGCATTATTTTTTGATATCGTATGGAAATGCTATTGATTTTTTTGCGACAGATTATTAGTCTAGATTGTCTTAAAACTTTTGAAGGCCATAACATTTGCATATGAACTTGGATTTACATGCCTTTTTTTAAAAAAAAATAGATAAAACTTTAAGAAAAATCTAAATATGTAATCAAAAAGTATATCTAATGATTTTTTTAAATATTTTTTATCCTTTAGATCACAACCTATATGTTTTGAGCTCATACCATGGTGCAACATCTTATTGAAATTTGTTAATGACTACATAACTTAACCAACTAAAAAAAAGTGATAAAATAGTATTTAAAATAATTCAAAGGCCTATTTTGAATAATATAGACTTATTACTAGTCTAAATTTAAAAAAATATTGGAAATTAACTAGACTTTACTCTAAATAAGTTGAACTTATTACAAATAAAGTGCATGCATCCAATTTATTTAGAATTAGTCAAATTTATTTTTAATTAAGGTTAATGTATTTTGAATATGTTGGATCAATAGGGACTTATAAATAATTTAAGTTCAATTAAATTATTTGAAATAAATTGGTTTCATTATAAATAAATTACACATATACAATGTATTTAGAATGAGGCTAAAGTATTAATATTTAAAACTAATATATTTGAAATAAATTGGATTATATTTTAAATAATTTGGATTAAAAGGAAGCCATAACATCATTATTTATATAATTTTAGAAAAATAGTGAAAATAAAATGAGCACAATTTAGAGTGAGTTCTATTTATTGCAAGCTGAAGTAAGTTACATTTATTGTAAGCTTACATTAGAAATGTAAATTTGAATAAATTAGAATCATTTAAATTGGTTTAATTTATTGTAAGTATAATTTAAAAAAGTAATTATTGTATCATTAATTTGAAAATGTTTTTATAAATAAATTAGGTGAAATAATTAAGTCTATTGAAAATAGATTTAAAAAAACAATTATTTTAAATCCAATTTCAAAAGGCTATTTGAAATAAATTATATTTGTTTAAAATAGATAGATTTATTGCAAATACAATTTAGAAAAATAATTATTACAAATCTAATTTGAAAAATATATTTTAAATGATTTGAAAAATATATTTTAAATAAATTTAAAAAAATAATTAAATTTATTTTAAAAACATTTTTTCATTGCAAGTCCAATTTCAAAAAGGTATTAATAATAAATCGGATTTGTTCAAAACTATTAAATTTATTGCAAGTAAAATTCAGAAAAATAATTAATGAAAATCTAATTTAAAAATTCTAGCACGAAGAAGTCCAGCCCCTTCTAAATGGGACTAATTTTCTTTTATCAAAATTTTATTCCCAATAAATTGGTCTCAAAACCATTACTAATGCTCAATTCTATATAGCTATATATATTTTTAATTAAATTCATTATTACATACATATAAGCCTGACCAATTTTATAAATGTATCTTATATAATCATTTTGCAATAAACTAATTTGTAATGTTTATATGCATTGATAATTATTTTAAATAATTAAATATAAAATTTATATACGATTATTTTTCGATATGATTAATTATTTATAATAATTATATTTATTTGGATGATTATTATTTTTTAATGAGATTGGTTTAGAACATAATAGTCTTTTATATTTTCTTAATAAATATTTTTTAATTTTCATTGTTACATACATTTAAGCTCAATCAATGTTATAAATATATTTTATATAATAAGATTACAATAAATGATCTTTTAATGTCTATATGTATTTATGATCATTTTTATAAATAATTAATTAAATTTATAAATTTTAAATATGACTATTTTGATAAAAATTAATTATCTATAAAACATATTTATAATGATCATATCTTTCATATTATTTATAAAATTAAGTACGTGAGAACAATCTCTAGATAATGCAACATAATTTTTTGTGAATGTGAAGTTTATAATATAGCTTTCTTAGATTGGAAATTTATTTATAATCTTTGTTCAAGAAAACCTATACAAATAACATTGTAAAAATTTCCAATCATTTAATGTATAACATAAATGAATACTTTGTATAATTTATTTATAATCTTTGTTCAATAAGACCAACACAAATAACATTGTAAAATATTCCAATCATTTAATGTATAATATATAATGATAAAGCTGAATTTACTTAGATGAAATTAAGAATAAAGTTATTAAAATATTAATTTATAATCAATTAATTCATTGGAATAACTATTTGGCAAAGATATAGCCATTTTTTAAATTTTGTTTCTACAACTAAGTAACTCTAAGAATTATAATCAATGAACATTATGTTGGGAGTTGGGAAATCATCGCCAAAGGCCCTTTATAAATATCTTCACTTAATTTATTTATATTTTTGTTGAGTGGCTTGGAATATTTTTTTCCCTCAAACAAATATGAAATATGAAGTTGTATAATTTATGGCTTATAGAAGTAGTCTTAAACGTTGCCCTCTATCATTGATCAAAGGTCAACATGAGAAAAAGATTGTAGTGTTACTTTCAAATTTTATTTAACATATTTTCGAATGTAGTATGACATATTTTTTATAATGAAATATTATTTTCTTCTATTTACATATATTTTCATATATGTTATTTTGTGCACAATACAAAATAAGTCATCCAAACCCAAAATTAATAATTTTTTAAAATTTAGTTTTAGTGCTAGCTTCTTTGAAATCTTTGCAATTCATTACAAAGGATAAAAATCATTTTTTAATATTCCAAAAATTTAGTTTGATTATATTTTCAAGAAATATAACTTTAAAATGATAAATAAATATATTTTACATATTAGTTGGATCATCATTAATTCTAAACAAATCCATAAAATAACATGAAATTTAATTTATTGATAATATTTTCTAAGAAAAAATAATTCATCATTGGGAATATAGAATTGTATTATAAAATAATGAATTGTTAATACAAACACAACTCAAATTTATATAAATATTAAAAAAAAAGTCATACATTTAATAAAGACTTAATTTGAGAATACAAATTTCCGTCCAATACAAATACAACTCAAGCTTACCTAAATCTCACATAAACTGAAAACGCTATGTACACAACAAATATTTATCTGTATAAGTACAACTCAAATATACCTAAATCTGACATAAAGTAAAAAAGCCATACACCCTAAGTCTAACATAAAGTCAAAAAGCCATACACACAACAAAGATTAAAATATTAAAAATGATATATAAGTAACTAATACCCCTCTCTCTATATATAATAAGTTTATGAGAAATATGTGTAACTTATATTATGTGGTCATAAGAAAATTAATTTATATTAGGGCATTTAGGTCAATATTAAAGTGGTTTTTATTTTCAAATAATTATTAAAACATTTTATTGTTTAATTGCAATACACTTTATTTTATAGTGTTTATTATATTGGTCATGGTAATATAATCAATTTTAAAATTATTATTATTTTTTAATTTAAAAGCATAAGATTCACAGGACACTTTTAAGAAATATATAGATGGTTAAAAAATATGACATTGTCATTGGGGAAAAAAATAGTATGTAAATAATTAATAACAAATATTTGATCTCAAATAATAATTTTAAAATTTTAAATGTATTTAAAATCTATATTTTCTATTTTAAAACTTGCAAATATAGTTAAAATGTATAATAAGTAAGAATTGTACTTAAAAAATAGTTTAACAACATTATAATTAAATTAAGAATTTTATTTTATTTTCAATGTATATAACATTCAGAGTTTTTTAAAACATCATCTTTCATAGAAAAGCTTCTAAGAGAAAAGAGAAATAAATATAAAATATGATATGTAATAGTAAAACAAGATGGACTAATGATTTGTTGTAGTAAAATGTAATATACTAAACTAATTGCAAGACATATTTTAGTAGTATGCTTACTTTTTAATTTTGTATAATGGAAAACAAAACCAACATTAATGCCATGCAATTTTTTTAAAAAAAACATAGAATTCATAAAAACATATAAGAAGATAATAAAAATCGGAGAGCATTAATGGTTATTAAAAAGTGTGGGTATAAAAAACAATCAAATAAATACTATGAGTAAAAAGTAAATTAATTAATCAATGTCTTTTATATGTGTATTGAATATTGGTACTATAAATATTAGTATAAAATTTAAAAAAATAAATAAAAGAAGATAATCAAAATTGAATATTAATGGCTATTAAAAAATGGAGTATACAAAATAATAATAAAAATAATCTGAGTAAAAAGAATATTTATTAATTATATTATTTATTTTGTGTGGATTGGATATTGGTGTTGGAAATACTAGTAAGAATATCCAATTTGATGTCATTTTTTTTTCTAATACTGTTAATCTGTATTATTCACAACGAAAAATTAAATTCTAAAACATCTTAATAAATCATGATCAAATGATACATAAATAATTTTAAATAAATAAAATTAATATAATATAATATATGCAGTTATATAATTATGTATTTAGAGAAAGGAGTTTCACCTTTTTTTTTTTGGTTTTTGAAAATGGTTTATTTGTACTCATCAATTGAGATTTGAGTTGTTTTTCCCTTGCAAGTTTTTATATAGTATTATATCAGTAAGTAATTATTCTTATCATCAACTATATTGGTATTGTAACTAATATTGCATTTTGTTGTAGAGGTGTACCTTTGGTTGTTTCGATATCCATTACAATGGATGCACAAATAATTTAGTTTAGTAGAAGAAACATTGAGCAAGTAACATAAATACATAGAACTCAAATATTTTTTCATAAACATTTAATTTTTTTAAAAATAAATATAAATAATTTTATTTTACATTATTGCATTTGTTGTGATGATATGTCTTGTGTAGTCACACAAATTGTGAGTGTCTTTTATTATGGTATCCTTGGTGGTGGTACTTACCTCTAACGCCATGAGTGCTACACATTAGTTGATTGTTAGGATGTTAGTATATATTTTTTCAATGTTTATTTATATTGATAATATATTTAATATTATTTTATTTATAATTTAAACTATTGATTACAAGATTAAGTGGGAATACAAAATTATTTTAAAATTTTGATGTACCTGAGACTAGCTGAAGTAGTGACTCTGATATTGGTGGAACTCCATGTGTCAATAAAGCTTGAAATTGGACATTAAATATTACATTTGATCTTCGATTTTTATAATACAAACCAAATTATTCAAATACGTACCAATCCTTCACTTGTACAAACCCCTATCACATCATATGAATTTGAGCTATTGAAAGTAGATATTAGTTCTTCCCATAAAGACTTGTCTAATTAATTTTGAATGGACTTCTCATTTTGTATTGAAATATAATTATAAATGACGATCTATCTTTGTTGATGTTGATACCTTCATTTAGTTTAATTTGTTTGAAAGTATAGGACAAAATAATCTAGTTGAAAATCAATAGAATTTTGGGAAATGTGATTCTTATAATATTATCTGAATTTAATCCATTACCATCCAATCTTCAATATATAATATTTATATTTTTGATATATTATAAATCAAAAATATTTATCTTTTTTAAAAAACAAATAATTTTTAAAAGGCGTGATGGATGAACGGGAGAAAGAGGGAGCGGCAGGGGAGGGTGCGGCAGGGGCAGGCGCAACAAAGAGTTACAAGGTGGCACTGGGTCTGCAACAGGCCGCCCACAGAGCACGGAGCGATGGGAAGGCTCCCCTTTCAAATTTTGATGGCTTACAGACTGCTGAAAACCCCATTGGCTTGCAAATTCCAAAGGTCAATGGTTGTCTGGAAAGATGCAAGGAGAGGCCCAAGCTGGTTATTCTAATGGATATGCTTGTTGAAGACATAGAATACTACTCAAATCACTCCCTATACTGCAAGTTTCTAGGGCTTAGGACTTCACTCCAATTTTTGGAAATGTGGGCTCAGAGAACATGGGCACCAGAAGGGGACATGGACATTACGCTATTGGCTAATAGCTATTTTATGGTTACTTTCTCTTGTATATCGAACTGTAACAAAATATTTGCTGGAGGTCCTTAATTTCACAACCAGGTGGGACTGTTCATAAATCCATGGCATGTTGGTTTTATTCCATCAGAGGAATTGCCAAACCACGTCTCAGTGTGGGTGCGCCTGCCTCGCTTTCTGGCGGAATGTTGTCGTGAAGACACCCTGTAAATGCTTGCGTCACTGCTGGGAAGGCCAGTCGGTTCTTCAATGTCAATTCTGGGGAAAAAGGTAATGACTTATGCCCGCATTTGTGTTGAAATTGACCTTAGTAAGCCAATTCCAAATGCTGTAGAAATGTGTGTGAGACCTTTTTCTTGGACACAATAGCTAGACTATGAAACTCTGCCTTTCTGATGTTGTCTATGTCATGCTTATGGCCACTTGCAGCGATGGTGTCCCAAATCAAAATTTGTAGAACCATTGCCAGCTCACCCTGCACGCATTCCTCCTGGAGCAGACAAAGAGAAGGGCCCGATTCCATGGGAGGTGCCTGAAACTGATGGATTTACGTCGATCAAAAGTTGCTTCAGAAATAGGGGCCAAAAATGATCCTTGAAGGAAAGATAAGCAGATGATTCACTCAATAGATTTGAAATACTGGATGACCTCAATCAACAGGAGGTGAATCCAAGCTTGATGATCTTGGATCAGAGGATGGAGAGCCAAGCACAAGAGACCATTGTTACAGGGGGTACAATTCAATCACAGGATGTTGGAGACTATCACATGGATACAGACCAACAGATGATGACTCTGAAAGGATTGACTCCCGCTGTTGTTCCTCCTCAAGATGATGGAAATCTACCTCTCACAGGAAAAATGAGGGATACAGGGGTAGCAAGAAGCAGTAAATATTCTCCTCATTTGGGACTTATGCAAAAAGACCTTAAGAAGGGAGGAGGGGAGAAAGCTGGCAAACCTGGCAGGAAAAAAGACCTAGATAAGATGAAACTAATGGGAAAGACTTTGGTGGAGTCGGGATCTATAAAGACTTTGGATGCTCATTTCTTGAACTCTCTGAAATGATTGTCCTATCATGGAATGTGAGGGGCCTGAACAACATCCCTAGACAAAATGATGTTCATAACCTGATTAGAAGTCATAGTTCGAATGTTCTTTTTTTGCAGGAGACTAAGCTTTCAGTTGATGCTATGTTCAGATTAGCACCTAAGCTGTGGAGGCAAGGAGACTGTCAATGCATTGGTGCTATTGGATCCTTAGGGGGGCTGGCCTGTATGTGGAACCCATGGAAGATCGATCTCATAGGTTGGTTGTCCTCCAAGTTCTCCATGACAATGATTGCTTCTAGTTTTGACACAGGGGAAGTTATTCTCCTCTCCAATATCTACGTCCCTATCGACTGGTGGGGTAAACATTCCTTATGGGGCCACATCAATTTTGTCTGTAGCCTGGCCCCCTTCGAGCCTTAGATTTTAGTAGGTGATTTTAACTCTATTATGGATTTGACTGAAAAGTGCAGTGGCACGTCAAGGTTGGACCCCTCTGCCTTACTTATGCACAATTATATTGAAATTTTGAATCTTGTTGATATCAGGCCCAATAATGGCAATTCAGATGGAACAATCGTAGGTGTGGGGAATAATGCATCGCTGAGAGACTAGATTACTTTCTGGTATCCAGTTCTTGGATTGGAGGCATGTGGTCTACGAGGTCTAAAATTTTAAACTGGAGAGGATCCAATCATTGGCCCATCAAGCTTACTAGCGTTCCAAAGCACCATCCACTCTCTCCTTCCTTCAAATTTTAGCTCATGTGGCTACGGGATCAATCTCTATATGAGTGTGTGGCCAATTAGTGGCGATGGGGTAGGCCTGCCCATGGTACGACGACGTACACCTTTGCCAAATCACTGTAGTATGTGAAGTATAATCTCAAAAGGTGGAACCACCTTTGTTTTGGTAATATTTTTTAGGCCAGGGAAGCTGCACAGTCCAAGCTTGATGGCATCATGAGAATAATAAGGGAGGAAGGCTTGACTAAAGATCTTCTTCAAGATGAAGCTCAAGCCGCAAAAGACTTGGAGGAATGTGAGTTAAGGGAGGAAATTTTTTGGAAGCAGAAAGCTCGAGTTGAATGGCTCCAGGAAGGGGACAAAAACACATCCTTTTTCTTTAACTCGTCCAAAGCCAGGAGACATGGCAATTCTATTTCAGTCTTAGTCAATGAAAGAGGTGAGAGGCTTAACTCCTTTTTAGCAACGTTAGAGGAGGAGGTTCAATATTTCTCTACTCTTTTTAGGGAAGAAGTGAACGTGGAAGCACCAGAGGAAGCTCAGGTCCTCTTCTATATTCTATCTCTGGTGATGCATGAAATGAATGAGAATATTATGAAGGATATCACACTTGGAGAGCTTGAGGAGACCATTACCCAGATGAAAAAAGGGAAAGCGGCTGGTCCTGATGGTTTCCCAGCTGAATTCTTCCAAGAATTTTGGGACATTATCAAACATGATCTCTTAGCTATTGTCCAAGAATCTCAGTGAAATAAGCAAATGCTCAAGGCTACTAATGCGACCTACCTGGCCCTCATTCCCAATTGCGAAGGAGCTGTCAGGTTAAGTCAATTCTGCCTTATATCTCTGTGCAATGTTGTTTATAAAATCATATCAAAAATCATTGCAGATAGACTTAAAAGAGGGCTGAGTGCTGTGATTTCTGAAGAGTAGAGCGCCTTTGTGGAAGGTAGGCAAATTTTATACGGCATTGTTATTGATGCTGAATCCATACATTCCATGGCCAACTCCAAAGACAAAGCAATATTTATCAAGCTGGACATGGCCAAAGCCTTTGATAGGGTCAGATGGTCCTTCTTGCAGAAGGTTCTTGGTGCTTTTGGTTTTGCGCATGATTGGATTCAATGGGTCTTGAGTTGTATTTTTTTGGTCTCCTTTTCGGTGCTCATCAATGGTGAACACACAGAGTTATTTGGTGCCTCCAGGGGCTTGCGACAGGGAGATCCCCTGTCTCTATACCTATTTCTTCTCCTCATGGAAGGTTTGGGGAGCTTGATCAACAAGAACAGAGAGGCTGGTCACATCCAAGGATGGCGTTGGGGAGGTGATCTGCCGCCGCAGTCCCACTTGCATTTTGCTGATGACACTGCCTTGATGGGCATGGCCACAATGACTAAAGTAGCTAACTTGCGCAGGGTGATGGATGTCTACTTAACAGCCTTGGGACAAAAGGTCAATGAAGATAAGTCATCCATTTTCTTCTTCAACACTTCGGGTCCCATTCAGTGGTGTATTGCCAAGACTATGCATTTCCAGATTGGGACTCCCCCTTTGATGTATTTGGGAATCCCCATCTCGACTGGCTGTACCTCTAAGGAGTCTTGGTAGGAAAAATCTTGGAGAAATTTTGGGCGAAAGTGAATCATTGGACTCACAGGTGGTTATCTTTTACTGGCTGGGTTCAACTTATCCAATCTGTGATGCAGGCATTGCCCATCTATAGATGTATGCTTCAAGTTGCTCCGATGGGAATTGTTAAAGAGTTTGATTTAGTTACTAGGCAATTCTTATGGGCTAGTAATCTAACATCCTCTAAATGGAGCCTTGTCAGATGGGAGATTGTCTGCAGCCCCAAACAACAAGGAGGGCTTGGTCTGAGGCAGACAGATTTCAATGGTGTTGCTCTGGCAACAAAACTTTATTGGCATTGGTGTACTGAATATGACAAGGCTTGGGACAAAATTCTCTCACAGAAATACTACCCTGAGATTATTCGGTGAGATATTCCTCGCTATCCCCTAATTGGGAAAGGCTTGCCAATATGGGGTACTCTCAAAAAAGGGGCTGCCCTCATTAAGGAAGGTTTATTCTGGGTTTGTAAGTAGGGATCCAAGGCTCTCTTCTGGAATGATTCTTGGATGGCTATCCTCCCATCATCTCTCAGCTCTTGCATTTGTCAAACCTTTGTCAGAGATTTCTTGACGCTGGCTGGTCTCGGGTGAGCGACTTCAAGGCATATACTTCTCGCGGTCAACTAGAGGTGGAGCAATGGAAAGGCCCTGAGGCTTGGCCAGTTGCTAGGACATAGGAGGAGAATGAGGAGCTACTAAACCTCCTCTCCAAGCATCATTTTAGCTCCCTTCAGGAGGAAGATATGCTCGCTTGGTCTCCCAATCCTAAGGGAGCCTATACTGTTGCCTCTAGTTATCAAGCTTTACTTTTTCAAAGATTGGGCAAGGGAAAAGTGCAATGGTGGAGATAGGTCTGGAATAATTTCTCATGGCCAAAATGCAACTCTTTTGCCTGGATCTTGGCCTGGAATAAATGATTGACTTGGGACAACCTCTGGAAGAGAGGCTTCCAAGGCCCTTCTGTTTGTGTCATGTGCGGAGCAGCTGAGGAGGATTCTGCCCACCTATTCTTTAGATGCTCCTTTGCCTTGCAACTCTAGAATTTCTAGTAGAATGTTTGGCAGAGCCCCTATTTTCATGCTTCTTCTGTGATCGACTTTTGGAACAACGTGGGAGAATTGGGACCCTTGAAAAACCCTAAGGTTTGAACATGGAGTTTAGCATGTTAAGGTCATTTGTAGAATCTGAAGATCTTTCATTTTGTTAAAAGTAGGCATACTTGGTTTTGTCTTGCTTTAATTTGGACTAACAATATTGATAAATATTCTTTGTGACTTTTAGTTGCAGGTTCCATGGTGATGTTCCTAGGAAATTCATGTCCCTAAACCCTAGAAAAAACCCTTAGTTTAAATTTAAAATGTTGGCAGGAATCAATTTGGTGGGAACCATTTTAAAATCCATTTTGGGCCGAAAGATGAAACTCATGTTTTAAGCTTAGTCATGTTTTTTAACATAACTAAAACTTAACTTAAAATGCTTGGTCCCCTTTTTTATATCCCCCCTTTAAAGGTTCTTTGGTTTGCCTAACTAAGTTGTTCGTTCTGTAGGGTCCTTTTAATATTCCCTACCTTAGCCTAAGACTTTAACCCTAAGGTCCCATAGTATTTATTAATACTAATAGAACCTTAGTATTAATGTCTTGGCCTAATTTTGGTTCCCCAAGTCCCCTTTTTATGTTAGATTGGTCCCTCGCTTATACCTTAGCCTAATATTTTAATCCTAAAACCCTGACATATTTATTAATATGAGCAAAACCTTAGTCTTAACACCTTAAGCCTAAATCTTTTACATCTCTATGATCTTAACTTAACTTCCTTGCATCTTGTAGGATCCAATAGCCCACGCTTTATCATAGTATTTTGATCCAATAGAGCAAGGACAGCCCAAGCTTCATTTTAAACAACTTTTATCTTTAGTGATCCAGTGGTTCATGCTTTATCATGGCCTTTGATTGGATGGTATGAGGAAAATTGATAGAATACTATATAATCCATCAGACCAATCACATTCAAGCCCTCATATTTCTATCAACAACCCCTACTTTATCGTAAGGACCTAATCAGATATAGTGAAGTGTAATGGAAAGGTCAAAGGGATACGAAAGGCCCAAAAGATCGACATGCATCACCTTCACATTCAAAAACTAAAAGCAAATGGGTCCCACCTAACAAAGCAACTAACTACAAGCAAATTCCTGAATCAAGATCGATGACTAACACTTTATCATAGATTTTGATCCAATAGAGTGAATTAAGTCCAAGATCTTGGGAGGTCCTGTAGACATGCCAAGAGGCACTTTCACACTAGGTCATAATAATTTGATGAGCTTAAAATTGACATTTTTACAACCATCATTTGACATCTACGAGGATGTATTTGATGTCCACATGATCATAAAATTTAATCCCATCAAAAAAAAAAAATTCACTATCTTAAAATTGACGTTCACACAACCATCATTTTGCATCCATGAGGATGTATTTGATGTCCACATGACCATCAAATTTAAGCTAATGAATACCAGGCTGGGGGTCAAAATGTACTCCAAAACCTTGATGGAAAGCTTAGAAATAGATTTATAGATGAAGGGAAGTGCTAAAAAAAAAAGCTCAAACACTATGGGTCTTCAAATTAAAAAATATGGAAATGGTCTTGTAATTTAAATATGCAAAATAAACCTAGTCTATGTCTATACTTTAAGATCCTTATGACATTTTATCCAAGTGTCATGAACCTTAAATTATAGACTCATACTAAGCCTTATTTTGAAAAGAAAGTCCTTATAGCGTAAAATTTAGACCAAATGCATCTAGCTAAAGGTTTTAATGTGTTTGGTCAATATAATAAAATCTTATGTGTCATTAGGCCATTATGTCTCGTTGATCCTTTTGGGGCATATTTAAAGCCTTGGCATAAATATTTTAGACCAATGCATACATCATGTTTATTAAACATGGCATAAACATTGGCCTAAAAATATTTAAGCCATGAGCTCCTTGCATATAAATCTAAAAACATAGGCATAAACCCCTTAGCCTAAGGTTTATTTTGTACTTGATAAGCAGAACAAACCTTAGTCTAAGAAACCTAAGCCTAAGTCATGATCTTAATAATATGCTAACTTAATGTCTGAGCATCTCTACAGATCAATAACATGTGCTTTGTCATTGGGTTTTGATCCAATGATGCAAAGACTTTTCAATGAGGCCTCAAGAGCTTGCAAACTCGATGTGTGGTGAAAGCACATTTGAAGCCAAGCTATCAAGATGATCCGACAGTTCATGCTTTATTGTTGGATTTTGATCCAACAGTGTGAGGGTACTCAAGAATTTTCAAAGGCCTATGAGCTCACTGCATGGCCAATACTCATTTGACAAAGGATTGACAAAATATTTGGAGCACAAAAAAGGCACATAAGGTGCCAAGTATGATGACCACAGGGTTTGTAATAGAAAGAACCAATCATGGTGAAGGGCTCAGATTATAATCAATGGCTCTCGCTAATCTAGGATTTTGATCCTATAGTGCAAAATGAAAAAGGTATTTTAAATACCAATGGCTAGTGTTCAAATGGCATTTATGAAAAATGCCATGAAAGGTCTAGATTGATGCCACATATACTCCACACAAGCAGAAAAGGACAAAATATAACATCTTGTAGGCTCAAAAATGCAAAATTATAAAGGCAAAGGTCCAAATCAAATCTGAGGCACGTATAAGCCCAAGCCTAGATAAATTTTGCAATTAAAGCTCCAAAACCCTAGATCTTACATAAAAGCAACCCAAACAAACTCAATTGGTCACAATTCGATCAAAAGAAAGCTTAATTATGTGTTGTGAGCATAAATGAGCTTCCATAAAGACCATTTGTTACCAGTACAAACAATTTGCAAGAATAAAAATAATAGTGGCTTACAGATAATAGTTGAAGGAAGAAATGGACCTCTATTTATCAACAAATAATGAGGGCCGAATCTTCAAAGATAATGAAGTGGATACTGCAACCCTGAATATCCTTGGCATTAGAAACTGGTCTGAACTCTTCTTTATGTTCAAGTAATTGAAGACAATCACAAAAAAAGAGAAAATAATTACCACAATAAGCTAGAGGCACTATGACCTGGTTATAGTTCAGATGGTTGACCTTCACCATGCCGTGGCAAAACCCAAGGTACTGCATTCCATTGATGTCTTTGTCCCTATTTTGTTGATTGCATAATTCATAATGAATGGATCATTAGGGAAGGAAACTCCAAGGAAGTAGCATATATTTATCCTATAGTACTTAATAAATATTATAAGCTCCCTCTTCCTCATGTGTATTAGCTAAGATCAAGGAGTGGAAAAGCAACCATGATCTGGACTCTGTCCTTACACCCTGGCTGCACCAAGGCCCTCACATCTTCAAGGATTTTGAGGGTAAAATCCCAGTAGTCCAATTCAGGGAAGGCATTAGGGTAATAATGACCTTGTTGAACCAAGCCTTTGGAGCCCCCTTAACCACCTATATGAATAAAATATGGGTCTCATTTGTCCATTTCATGGTGGAACAAAATCTTACCCCTCTAATTAGAGATTTAATTAGTGTCTTCCTCACCAAGCAATTCACTACCATAAAAAAGAAGATCTCTATGTAGTTTTATATGATTTCATACCTATTAGATGCCCTTCTGGCCTCAATCACCTTCCCTGGGATTAGGAATTGGACCCCAAATAGCAAGACCTCCATTTCACACCACTATTCCAAAGTGCATATCTTCAAGTATAGGAATCACATGTAGTTTATTTGTGACTGTGTATCCAAACATAGTTGAGACCATCACCGGTGTTCCCATGCCTAGGATCCAACCCCTAATCAAGACGTATAATGAATTAATGGGTGACATCTAGTATTACCTTTACTGTATAGTCATCAAGATCGAAGGGATTATGTCCCAACCTTGCAGGTTACCAATGTATGTTCCTAACAAGTTGGCTAAGCAAGAAATCACTTCCCAATTCTTACATGGCTTTGATGGCACTTGAAAAGAAAAGAAGAAGGGCCTTCTCCACCCCTTCCCTCTAATCATTGGAAGGACCACACTATAAGACTTGAAATAATTGGAGACCATGGCTGGACATAGAGATTCATTTGATTTTAAACTCGATGAACTTAAGATGTAGGATCTTAAGGGTATGGTGCCTATCCACTTGAAGGACAATAAACTCCCAAAACCTAAATATGTACATTAACTTGGTGTTCATGACACCATTTAATTCAAATCTAATAATTATGAATAAGTATTGGCCATGATCCAAGGCCATAACATTAAGCTTGAACACAAGTTAACCAAAGATAATAAGCCCTTAGGAGAATCTTGGCAAATGCATGCTTTATAGTACCATTTATTACCTGGTCCATCTAAAACAATTCAAATGCAACCCCAAGAAGAACAACCATAGCCAAAACCTTAGGGTCAACCTAAACAAAATCAAGATGAATCAGGCAAGGGTAAGGAGAAATTGGGAGAAGAAAAATTGGAAGAGAGGCCTAGAGAAGGGACCCCATCTTCAACACTCCCACAAAGGCCACCTTCTCTGGTACAATAATTGGACATGATTACTTTGGAACCAGAAAAGACACTTGAAGGTGAACTCAAGGAGCTTGTTGAGGCCTATGACTCAGACAAGGAGGTGGAGCCTGAGGAAGATAAAGTAAAATAGCTTGTCCTTATGGCATCCATGGAGAAGAGGAAAGCAGAGTTAGCATTGGTTCCTATGAGGACAAGAAAAATACCAAGTTTAATCATCCCTCACCCCACAAGTGAGGTAAACTTATTTAGTGATGAATTCCCTATTCATGGACCAGTCATTCTTGACTAGTTCATTTATTAGAAACTACAAAAGATCCCCTCTCTTTCCCATTCATGGGCTATGACAAGATTTACCGACATTGAGATTCAAGATGACATAAAGCCATAGATAAGGGCTATGGTGAAGGAGTAGGAAGAAAGAAGGATTGTATCCACCCAAGGACCAAAACAAAATAAAACGGATGGTCTAGGAGCATCAGGTAGATCATGTGTGGAGATCCCATAACCTCCCCAGTTCAAGGAGCTAGTTACTACCATCTATTTTAACCCTAAAATAGCCAGGTTGAAGAGAATAACAACCAGGACAATAGTGGTTAGAAGATGAAGAATTCACCTTTTGGCTTTGTGGGATTAACACTAGTAGGAGGCCAGAAGTTTGGTGAGGATACAATTTATGAGAAGGATGTGGAAAGTCTAATTGAGGCCCAGCCTACCCATGCTAAAACTGGAATCTAAGGCTTGAAGCAGACGATCATAAATTTTTTAAAGGAAAAAGAAAAGTTGCAGACACAAGCAATTTTATCAGTACCTAAGGTGATGACCAAGATTCTTGATGAGTCATTCTATGACATGTTTAAATTCCTCAAAATAATGAAACTAAGGTAGAGTGCATTAGAGGGGAAGTGTTCATTGGCCAAGAGCCTAGTCACCCAATGACAAGCCTCAAAAGACAAAACTAACCAACTTCTCAATATTCGAGAAAAGACATGGATCTCAGGTTTAAAACCATCAGATTGAGTCACTTGAGCATAATTCTAGGAATTGTGATTGAAAAGGTTCATATTTTGAGTACTTGGCACAATAATGTGGAAAGGCTCCTGAATGATGATAAGGAGCTAATTCTCAAAATTAAGAAACTTCTTGGGACTATGCTTAAGGATCCTACACAACCCACCATCCTAGGAATCATAAGTGATGAAGAATTCAAGCATAAGGCTACTTTGGTAACCCAAGAAATCAAAGGAAAAATCCAAGGCAAATCTGGGGTTGATAATAGCAAAATCTTAGACATGATATTTGATGCAGGGGAAAGGATAAATGAAACTAGGATCGCTAAAGAAGCCATAGATAGGAATGACAAGTAACTTGGTGACTTAGCAGATCAAGAGGAGTGTATCATGAATCCTACTATGGATCTAGAGCTAGTTGATGAGCAACATGAGAAGGCCATTAGCATCCTCTAGTGATGACAATTAGAGGCCCCACCAACCAATTAGACAATATTCTATTTTGTAAAATTTTGAAACATTTTGAAATAGAATATTCCATTGCAAAGGCATATGCTAATTTGTTAGTAGATTTGATTTTAGGTCATTATGATTATGAAAATCACATATATTTTAGAACTTATAAGGACAACTATCCTTATCTTTGTACACCTATATCTTTTTATTGACCAATATAATGCCTAAACTTCCTATAAAGGCATGTATTACCATTCGTTAAAAAGAGAGATTTATGAGCAACTTTGTACAATTTGAAGAAATTAATATAATCAAGGTAATTTTGCAAGGATTGCCTATGTTTGGGTGTTAATTTTCATTTTAGCTTTTCTCTCAAATGCTAGTTAAGGTCTTGAATTTGAATGGCGTCTTAGAATTCTGAGTTGTATCCTTATAGTCACAGAGTTTTTAATTTGTGCAACATGCTAGATTGGCTGAACGATCTTTGGTTCTCCTTCATTTTCATTTTACTCTATTTTTAGATGTGCATGTTCTATTTGATAATGCTAGTAAATCCTTAAATAAGAGCTAGTTCTTGTGATTCTTCACACTATCCTTTGAAATTGGCCTGTTATATAGTGGAATTTGAGCTTAGGTTGTTTTACATTATATATTGGTTTAAATTCATACTTAGTTTAAATTGATGCTTTGTCATAATGTTTAAGGCTAAAATTGGTAATCACTCTTTTTTTTTATGCCTTACCCTTCTCCTTGCTCCTTTTTTAACCCCAAGATCATGTTAGTTTTAGCTTCATTATAAATATCCACTTAGATTAGTCTAGAGTGTAATTAACTAAGTATTAGTATAGATTCTTAGCAATTCATGAAAAATGGGCCAAGGTGGCTCTAAACCACTAAATTATATAAATATTATGGAACAGTTTATCTTGTTCTATTGCTTTTTCACCACAGGTAACTAGATTGCTGAAACCTACAACTCATGCCTTGAATTTTCCAAATTCTAAAATGAGAAGTGTTATTTAAACACTAAGAGCACCTATGGTTCATTTATAATCATCAACAAGGTCATAAAAATATTATTTATACTTCATAAATTAAAGCAAAATTACTCAAACCCTTCTCTGCAAGTATTCCACTCAGAACTGTCAACTAGCCTCAAAACACATTCATGGAAACTTGAACTTATGACACTTGAAAGAACACACTCAATGAATAAAAATTCATGAACACTATCCTAAATAATCCTCATAACAACCTCCAACAAAAATATCATAATCTCTAATGGAAACTATTGGTATTGCATACCACTTTGTTTACCTTCTCTCCCATGAACCTCATTCAACCAAACAAGCCATTTTGGATTCATTGTTTCAACCATTTTCACTGACTTCAAATCTTCTGAAAAGAATGGATAAGACATACATGTCCCAAAAAATAGCATCATGTGCATTATAAACTTCAACTTACCAAATAGTCAGTTTATCGTGAATCACAGTTATGGTGATAATGACCTGAAACACCTATGTAGACACTTTTAGATACTATTGATGCATATGGATGATATTATGAGATCATTAGACCATTCTTAGATATAAGGATGATATGGTCAAATGGAAATATTGGTCTTATAGACCAAACTCATAAACTTGTACCTCACTGTCTCATCTGAACTAGACAAGTCAACTTATGAGCAACATTTTCATCATAGCTAATGACCTCAAAAATTTATATCTAACATGAACATGTCTTACAAGTCTTGAACATTGTCTCCACACACTTGGATTCATCCCTAATCCATGATAACACATCCGTAATCACCTTCTCACTTCTACCTAGGTTTCTCACTATTTACACCATTAGGCCTGTTACCAATAGGTTGTGTTGGATGACCATTTTAGCACACCCAAGGGATATAACCTACCCAAAAACCATCATGGACATAAAATACAAGTCTCAACCTTATCCATCCAATGATTTGCACACTTTGATTGCTACAAAAAATATTTGAGAAATAAGCACTTTCCTATAGGATCTACTCACACACCTGACAAACCAATCACACTTAGAGATGCCTAGGAGAGTTGAATATAACCTCCAATCACTTATCTAGATATTTGAGAGCATTTTGGGTTGTTTTGAATAACATCTTTCACATTGAGTCATTGTTAGGGTTTTAAACAGGGTTAACATTGTTTCTGGTGTTAACAATTTTTCATAAAGGATTGTTGATGTAGAGGTACTTGGGAAAAGTGTAAAAATAATCTTCCTGGCTCTTATCTTTCATATGTTCTCATTTGATTGCTTAGCTTTGTTCAGTCTTCAATCTATGTGTTTATTCTTATCACTAGGATTAGTGACCTTTACTATTTTTTTGTTTACTAAACCCCTTGGGGACAATATTCTATGTCATTAGACCCCCTCTTAGATCTCAAATCTCATTGACTCAACTCATTTCCATTCACAAGTTCATCTCCTTTTACTCTTTACTCGTCACTAGTTTTATTCTAGTCAAGATCTTCAAGGTGTAAACACACCAATCTTGTTATAAGTCTCATAAAGACCATATGATAGTATGGATGTTATCTCATGATCATATTAAATCTATCCTAACTCCTCTAAACATCTCAATCTCACTCCATCACTCATTTCCATACCTCAAGCTTATAATGGCACCCTTTGGCTACTAGCATTTTTTCACATTTCCTCTTGGTTTGAACAATATATTACCTCCCTTGAAGATATAAGATCATTTTCCACTACCCTTTATCTCCTTATAGGTCTACATCAAGTTTCAAGACCTAACTCCACATGTATCTTGTACTTCCTTTGTAAACCTCCTCTCAATTAAGCTTATTAGCCCTCAAAGCACACCCATAGTAAAAATTTTGTACTGTACAAACTTGTAACTCATCCAAATCCTCTTGAATCCTTCCTGGCACATAAAAATATGTCATATCACAAAATTTAACTAAATTTCACCTATTAGAACTCCCTATATTGGATTTTAGGTTTTGAAACCCTAGTTGACTACTTGTATAGGCCGAAAGCCTTCCAAATTAATCTTCTTGTGATTAATGACATTTCAAGGGAACTAGTGACCATTTACAAGTCTGTCTTGACCTCTTACATCTATCTAAATATTCTAGTAACCTTATTCAATCCATTTAATGCTTAAAACAACAAAAACACAGAGGACTATGTGCTTTTAGTTGACTGTGAAGGGTTATTGACAGTCAATTTACCTTCAAGAGAGTTCCAAGGGTTCCAAAAGGTTTATCTCATATTTTTTTCACCTTCATCACATGCCAACACTTCACAACACCATACATATCCTCTTCCTCAAGTACAAACACTTCTTTCTTGGTGACTAACTGTGTCAAAATAGGGTATAGACTGTGCAAGGGCTTGAAATATGTTTGCCTTCAAAATGTTCTATGTCTCCTTATAAACTAATACCAAATATTCTCTTTTCTCTATTTAAATCAATAACTCATTAATATAATGACCATTCCTTTATCCAAACATGTGTTCCTTCCATAACCTTGTAAAACAAGGGTTGTATTATGTCACATCCATATTTCACCCTATGTTTTCACCTTAAACTTCATGGATTTGAAATTGGTTATAATGATTATTATGATGTGAGATGTTTTATATTATACTTTATAAATGGTGTTATTAATGCATCTTTCAATGGGAAATTAAAATAGTAGTAATGCTACATTGATTTGTTGAAATAGAGATTTATTATAATCTTAAATTGTTTAATTATATTGGACAATTATTAAATGGTGATGTTCAACATATTATTAATGCTAATTAAAATAATTATAAATCCTAATTAAACACTAGGATGAACATATAGTTTACAAGACTTATCTAGTAATTAACAAGTGGAGTTAATTATTAATTAGCAATGCAAAAAATCTTTCCATGACTTTAATTAGAAAGGTGAAGTTGAGTTACCTTATTATTGACTTAGGAAATCAAGGGAGATAAATTGGGAATTTATCCGATAATTACTGGTGGGACTTCCAGTTAATTTTTGGAACAAAGCCTACATCTTTGGTTTCAAGTGGCATGCAAATAATAAAAAAATGGGAGTAAATGATATTAAGAGGATTGGAAAAATAAGAATTAGATACACAGAAGGAAAAGAGGAAAGGGGAGAATGTTAAATGGTTAGATGGTGATGAAGGGATATGGGGCAGTGTAAGTCAATGGATGTGCAAGAAGGAAGTGAGATCATTTCAAGAAGTAGTGAGATTGGATGTTGTAAGAGAGAGGGCAAACTCAAAACCATGGTCTAGTTTCCTTCTTTATAATTGTTAATCCAAACCTCCAAGTAAGTTGATATTATTGATCTAGGTTGTGTTTTTATAAATGTAATGACTTAGGAATGTATTTTTCATACGTATGTTTCAAAAAAATATATGTTTGTGATTTCTTGTGCTTTGCTTAAGTCTGAAACAATTCTAAAATTGTTTGTATATTGTTGTGATTCAATGGATAAAAAAAATAAAACGCATATATGTTGTTACACCCGTATTTTGGCTCGACAAGTCATGTCTATATCTATTACATGATCACCATAATCACAACTGTAGAATGAAATGTTATATTTATATATTAAGATGAATATATAAATATTATACTATCTCAAATTTCTGTTTGAAACCATATATGTAAATGGATTGATATGTTAGTCTAAGAGGATTGCTTTTTCTGTGAGGCATCAATATATATTTTTTTGTTGTATCTATTTCTCTTATTTCCAACTTCTGGTATTTTTGTTGAATCACTGTACTTTCAACCCAATATAAATAGCATGGCTAAATATTCATATATATATATATATATATATATTTCAGCCAAGTTTAAATATTAAAACGCCATGATTCTTTTATCTCAGTTGTTTCAACTCAAGTAGAACAGCATTCCATTTCAGTCAAGGATTTCAACAGACTTAGAAATCCCCTCTACGTTTCAACAGACTACAAATATGAATTATTTCCATGTCTGGACAAGACATATACAAATGTGTTTTGGTCGAGTGAGCGAGCCATTTTATATATGTTCCTACGTTTAATAATTATATCATGAAAGCAACTTTATTTGAGTCTGTCATGAGTTACATCATGTTGGTCGGTACATATTTGATTTTAAATTATTGGGAATTGATTAGATCCCTGGGAGCTTTGAATGACATCGCATACTATTATGGACCCACTACCATCATTCCTTAAACTCAGCCAAGAATGAAACCATCGCCATGTCTTTATCTCAGTTGTTGTATTATGTTGGGTGGGCACTTTTGTTGTAAGTTATTGAGAATTGACGAGAAGGGTAGTGGGAAACAACACTGTATTGAGGAAAATACTATATTGAGAATAACACATCATAGAGGATAACACCTTACTAAGTTGTGGCAC
Organism: Torreya grandis; assembly: GCA_037957365.1. NCBI lineage: Eukaryota > Viridiplantae > Streptophyta > Pinopsida > Cupressales > Taxaceae > Torreya > Torreya grandis. The sequence continues at coordinate 1,683,561 of JARHVA010001705.1, forward strand.
GTTATCATTTTATTGAGGTGAAGACTATATTGAGAATGGCATTGTATTGAAGATTTCATTTTGTCAAGGACAATATTGTAGTATAGACAAATATTTATTGAGGAAATCCATTTACCAAGGTCAAAAACTTACTAGATTCAATAATTTAGTAAGTACTTTTGTTTAGCAAATAAATGTTTTAGTGAATTGGTCTAGTCAAAAAAGGGTAGTGGGTTAATATATATATATATATATATATATATATGGTTAAATATATATTAATAAGGTTAGAGATTAGGTTTGAGGCTTAGCTTAATATAATGTTTATTATTTTGGTAAATCCCTAAATGAAATTTGTTGAGATAGATATAAATCAATTGCCCTATGACATGCAAGTTGGTTGTCAGCATTATTTTTAAACCTAGTAAGTAAACTGTTCAAGGGCAGGGGAAATGATATCATTACCCAATATAAGGATTTTTCTTGTATATCCAATGAAAACATTATAAAGCTTATGAGGAAATTATCAGAATATGTTGAAAATGATGATTTGTGACATTACATATTTTGTGTTATTTTAGAATTATGGGAAATAGGTAATTAGAGCTTTTCCTTAATTTTGTTGGTTTTAGGGGAAACCAAACTTAAACATTTTCATAAATGTCAAAAAGATATATGTTTCTTAAACATACTTTCTCTATATCAATAATTGAATTTTTCTTGAATTATCTCTTATAGATAAGATAATATAGAATTTTGTTGTCATTTTTGGTTGGCATGGTTTTCTCAATATATGTTTATTACATCAGATATTGCATGAGTGTGATTATGATGCTTAGATTAGTTTACCCAGATGGTGAGATTATGCTTTGAATTATTTATTTGTTATGAATATTATGGGGCCGCATTGATCATACCACCTAAGCAACAAGATGGTTTCTCAAGCCTGGTTAACCTCATCAATGATGGATATGGATAACCCAATAAAGTGATGTGTTATGAATTTGGCTGATCCGAATGATCTTTAGTCAAAGTAATGTAAGATTAACATTGTCAATTCATATGTATGAATTGCATATTGTGTGATATCATAATTGAAACATATTTTCTTTATGATACACTTTATGTAGTAGAATCTTATGGAACATGGATATATGAGCATGTCGATCAGTATTTATTGATATTTGCTATTACATGTATAATGTTAAGTCCTTTGATACATATACCCAGATGATATGGTTATATAAGGACTCTCAAATAAAAAACCATAGCATACTTACTCCATAGTTACATAACCCATCTATATGTAGATATTATACTTGAGAAGATAATATTATGATGTGGATTTACTTAGCGGCATGAAAAATATTTGATACCCTTTCTGTATCAGAGTTAAAATTCAGTATGGTAGTATAGGAGGACACGAGAATAATGTTGGACATCAATAGTCCTAGTGTATACCTATTTTATGTAAAGTGATAGGGTTGTAAATAGCATCACTTCTTCTCTCTGTAATAAAAGAATGTATTTATACATTTTCCTTGTATGCGTTTGTATGAGAAACTATTGAGTAAAAATTTATACTTTTAGTAACTAGCAGAACTACATCTAGCCCTGATTTTGTTTATGTAAGTGACATCACAAATATGTATGGCATCTTGATGAAAAAGCAAAGGAATAAGATCCAACCTTGATAGGTATTCTTTAGTGTGACATCTGTTTTAAATGCTAGTGAAAGCAAATATCCTTTTATAGCATAGTATTGTTATGCAAACTTATCAGTAGGATCAAGTTTGTCACATCTTGTAAAGATGAACACTGTATGTGATATAATTCATGAGAAAGTTAAAATGTGCAAGTGGCTAGACATTTTTATAATAGCATAGTGCTTCATGAGGTATGCCTTGAGATTATGTTCTCATTGGATTATTGTTGAATGTACATTTAGATAGTATAATCTTGACTTGATTTATTTATTATGGTTGGGTGAAGATTGTTGTTGGTGTTGAGTCAGATACTCAAACACAAATACTATGATAGTATGGGATGTCATAGTATTTTACAGTACAAAAAAATCCTAAATGGTATATACTGTAATTATTATGTCTTGACCCATACCTAAATAAACATAGATGTTAAGGTTGATAATATTAGGTAGAGTGATCATGAACTATGATAGTATGGGATATCATAAGATCCTTCAACTTAGATGTATATACCTGAATGGTACATATTGTAGCTGTATATATAGACTCTTACCTAAATTTACTGTTCAAATGATTTTATGATTATTACTTGAGTAATATATTTATATCAGTTAGTAGGACAAATTGTATGTGTGTGTATAATCTTGAGAGTATAATCAAATGATATGTTTGACTGTTATGTACTTTATGGCTAGCTTTGGTTTGAGTACTTAGCTTATTTCTAAGCCTAGCATGTGATTCTGTATAGAATTAGGAATGTAGATTCCTTCATCATTGATATTATCTAGGTTATGTGAGAGTGCTTGGGTAAGCACATAACCTTGGATAGTAAGGTGTTATATTTAAGTGTATCACTTAGCTGTGGGATTGTATACCTAAGATTTAGAAGCTCACCTATGTCATGAGTAGTTTGTTCCCTATTTGGCTTAGAGTGCCAACCCCTTTGGTGGTGACATCTCATGGAGGAGACCATCACAATTGAAAGGAGAACTACATTGGACCCTAATTCCATGCAGGAGATATGTAGGTTGCCCAAGTTGTGGTGGGGCATCGGGTCTAGATCCTTAGGCTAGGATAGGGTAGACTTGATTTCATAGCAATATGAACAAGTGGTTGATTATATGTTTAATTTTTAGTTTAAAGAAAAAAAACTTGTTGTATTTTCTAAGTTCAACTAGGAGGTTTGTTTCATATTCTGTGTTTATAGGGTTTCTTGATTGTGAAAATAGGGTTATTTCTAATTGACTATATATTGTCACTTTACCACTAAAAATTACATTCCAGTCCACTAATATAGAATCTAATTAATCGTAATCTTGTCCATGGACTACCATTTCAAATACAAATATAATCAATACCTTCAGTCACATCCATATATCCTCATTATTAATACTTATAGGCACATAACAGAATATATAGGCAGGGTTGTCTTTGGTCTGAGTTTCTCCATTGCTCATCATTCCATTCATTAAAAAAATATTCTTTCAAGTCTCACATGTTATATCACATAATTCCTTTCTCACAGTCCTCCTTAACTTCATTACAATCTCATTTCTTATGACTATCATTAACAATCCAATGTTCCTACCTGCAACCATACACAAAGCTTGACATGATCATGGCCTGAAGGCCTTACCCAGGAAATATAAAATTAAGATAATTCCAATATATCTATTCAAGGAGAAAATCACACAACAAAAAATGTTATTTTGTTCATTTGAATCCACATTTGTTACATTATAATCTATAAAGGGACTCTATGTAATCTACCAACTTTTCTTGAGAGGTTACACCCCTTTTTTTTCATTGATCCCTATTTCTCCTTCTTTTAGGTCTCTCTCTCTCACTTATCCTTCCATTCTATCATTCATCTACAAATATATTTTTCAAACAACTTCAACATTGGTTATGGTAGTTACTAGACAAAACTCTTTTACATTATAACTCAGTGTGAGGTTAGTGGTTATATCACTAAGCATGACTTCTTAACTTTATGACTTATACATGTGATTACTTAAAACACCCTTTACAATACTTATTATCCCTTTTGAACCAGTATTTACTCATCTAACCACATTAGACCATGTTTATGGTCATTCTTTACTTAGTTCTATATTTGAATTTTCAAATTATCATTTTTGGAGGGAAAACTCCAAACACCTATAAAACTCATTCCTATTGACCCACATTGACTTAAAAGACACAAATTTACCTTATAAGGTCCCTTATTCACATTAAAATCCCAAAATTGACCAACTTTGACCTTTTGACTGACATATGAGTGTTTAAGACTAAAGTTGGCTTTGATGGTTAGATGTTCCTGCATCATACTTCCTAGGAGGGAGAAAATTGAATGCTACAAATTATTTCTTGCCTTCCAATTCAATTTTTTAGGATCTTCCATGTTCATCTTTACGTTTATCCTCCTTTATTTCTCCTTTCTCTTCATTAGGTTATTGTATTTCTTCTTCTTCGCTTTATCTAGTCTTCTTATCAATGCATCCTCTACCTCTATGAGGTGTACCAACTATTGTAGATTCTTGTTTGTTGCATGTTCCATATTTTATAATTAAATTTTTCCTTAATAATATTCCATATCTAAAAAATGGTTCTTATTATTTTTTCTCACTCTTTCTATGTGGCTTCCTCCTTCATTTTTCTCACTTGATTTATGCATCTCTAGGTGTCTTTGCTCCTTAACATTGTTGACTCCTTCTTGATTGTAATCCAATGATCTCATATGCATGTCAACCTCTATCACTTGCTCAACTAGTATCTTTTTGGCTTCCTCTTATTCAAATTTCCTCACTTCTTGACGTGGCTTTACACAACCCTGTTCATCTTGCAAGAACAACTTCTTATCCCACTCATCTCCAACATAGTATAATGTTGATTGCCACCTTCTTAACTTTACATATTTATGCTTATCAACAATAAACTCAGATGTAACTTGACCAATTTAATAATTTATCTTATTGACTTGATTATCCTCCCTTTACTTGCTTGCTAGGATGATTGCTTGTGTCTTTGCTTGCAAAACTCCTTACTTCTCTTGTTGTACTTCACTTGCTTGCATCCCATTTGATGGACTAAGAATATTTTCTATCATCTCTATTTCTTCTTTCAACTTGATAGCATCCTCATCTTCACAACCTTCATCAAATTTTGGAGCATATTGTCCTTCACCTTCTTAGGCATCTTGATTCATGACTTGTCCTTGGACTTCCTCATTCATGAGAGTCAGATCAATCTCATTTTTATTCATACCATTTTTGTTAATCACTATTTGAGGTGCTTCATCTTCTCCTTGACTTTTCAAAAACCTATCCATCAATGTTATGGTTTCCTTATACAAATCTTCTTCATTACTTGAATCAACTTCATATACATCATCATAAATAACATTTTAAATCAAATCTTAAGAACACTTAACCTTTTCCCACTTGTCCTCCTATTTACACAGCTACACCTTCATCTCTTGGTCTTGGTTTATTTGTACCATCTCTCTTGTTTGCTTAGTAAACTTTCAATCTTCATCTATCTCCATGATTTCTTGGGATACACCTATAATATTATTCTCTTGTACCCTTTTCATGATTTTATTAGTCCATACCTTGCCTTGCATTTGTTTGGACTGAGTTGGGCTTCTTGCTTTACCTTCTTTTTGCTTCTTGGATTGATATCCCATCATACTAGCTTGATGCAATCTACCCTTTGATTATTTTCTCTGTATTTGTTCTTATCTTTCACTTGTATTCTTGATTTGATTGACCTCTTGATTGAGGTTCACATTCTTCATTCCATCACCTATTGTCTTGAGCCACTTAGGCCAAACATATCCATGTTCTTGTGCTCTCCTTGAGGGATGTACTTTTCTCTTTACTTATCCAATCTACATTTTAGTTTCTTATTCTTCTTATATACAATCATATTCAATGCTCAAACACTTATTTGAATCTATTATTGACCAATGCAAGCTCATTTCTTCATTATTGTCTTCATGGTTTGCTATCTCTTCTTCTTTGTATGCCTCTTCTCTTATTTCAGCTGCAATGCTTGGCAAGGCATCATGAAATTCCTCTTCTATCTCTTATGAAACATGTTAAATGCCTTCAATCTCTATCACTTTGTCTTCTACAATAGATTCTCTTTCCTTATCTTATTATTTATTCTTTATGGGTAATTTACTAGGCCCATCATTCACTAGCTTTAAGTCCTTTTGCTTGGCCTTCATCAAACTTATTTTCATACCTGCATACACAAATTTAAAAGCAACATTAGCATATAAAATGAGATATCACATAGTCTCCTTGACTGTCTCTTGTATATACATTCTTCTTTTCTCTTTGAATTTTCTCTCAAGTGATCCTCTTGGCACTTCTCTCTTACTCATGTTATCCTTAATGAGAACTCTCTTCTCAATCTCTTTATCTTGTTTCTCTCTTGGCAACTCTTCATCTCTCATTCCTCTATGGGTTGTCCTCTCTTTCTTATTCTCATTCCTCAAGACACTCATCTTGTGCCTTCTCTCTCTTAAGTATCTATAATATCCACTTCACCCTCTTATTTACATGATAATCAAGCCGTTGGCTTCCTTGACCCTTCAAGAGCTTCACTATGAGCTATACCTTCTCAATACTCTACCCCAACTCTCTTCTCATATCTTGCGCTTCTTTATCTACATCCATCTTCTCTATTTTTATTTGATTTATAGGCCTACTTAGACCTTCTTATAAATATTACCAATCATGCCTCTTATTGATCCAAAACTCAAAAGTTCTGGTTGACGAAGATTGCAATAACACAAAAACAACACAATAACAATGAACTCTCTCGAAAGAGACGTCATATTACTTACGGCTCGCAATACAAATGTAGGGTTATCTCTAAGAAGAGATGTCTTGCCAAAACATACGCTTATCTCTGAGAAGAGATGTTTGTGCTCCCCTTTTCGGGTTACAATATATTTATACATGTTTTGAAGGCCACCGCAGGAGATTGCGTGGCTCAAGGAATTAATGGTCACGATTGAACAAAATATCACACAAGGATATAGTCACTCCAGCATTAAAACAATATAATGCTCAAGGATATAATCGCTCACCACCAAAACAGAATGAACACAATACAACAGTTGAGGCACAGAAAGAAAACAAAACAACAGTCGAGGCGCTGACTGCCACTTGACTGCCATCAAGGACAAAATGTAAGAAAATAAAGCAAAAGTCGAGGCATTGACTGCCACCTAACTGCCGCTGAGTGGTCACCTCGAATGGTTGCCTGAGTTGCCTGGATCATTCCTCCCTCCTTGAAAAGCAATGGTCTCCATTGCGTCAAGATTCCCCGTCAGGTGGGGTAGTTGTGTCTTGATGTGATTCGCGGTGAGCCACTCACCTTGGTGGCTAAGCTGGCCTCACCTGACCACTCAATACAGTGGAATAGAGCATCCTCTTGTTGTCTTCATCCAAGTGTCCACAATTTGATCCTCTTCGACCAGAGCAAGACTCTATGGATCAAGCTCATTAATGTCTAATTGTTCTACCACAACTGAAGTGTCCAATAGAGGTGGGTGATATGGTTTGGCTACGACTTGCAGGCCCACACAGAAAGATTCAGCCTCTGTGATGGATTCCTGTGGCTTGACCACCATGCAAACAAATTTCTTGGTGCTAAGCAGAGAGACAGATGTGGAAGGTGGTACTTCTGGTACCCGATAGCACCGTGTTCCAAGAGTGAGAGTGATCCGTCTAGTTCTTGATTCGTATATACCATGTCGATCATACATGAATGGCTATCCAAAGAGTACATCACAAATATCTAGATTGACCACACCACATAAGACCTTATCTTGGAAAGGTTGTATTGCATATGAGAGAAGACATTGGTGGGTGACACAGAGGTCTCTTCCTGGGCTCAACCATCCAATACTATATGGTTTTGGGTGAGGCTCCATGGATAGATTTAGGCTTTTCACAACATTAGTAGAGATTAAATTCTTTTGACTTCCGCTATCAAGAATGAAATGCAGAGGCTTACCTTTCACCCATAACTTAGAGTGAAACAACCTTTCCTTGTCATCTAGCATCTCGTCATGTGTCTGTGATGAAGCTACAATGGCTTCAAGATTAGCATCTATAATTTCTTCCTCAACCTCTTCGACTGTAGGGTCTGTATGAGGTAGAGCAGTAGATGTTGAGGATGGTGACTCAGAAAGCAGTGATTTGATAGCTCGACATTCTTCTTTGGAGTGAGTTCCATATTTGTGATAACCACACCACTTCCTAGTCTTTCCTTCCTTTTGCTTCCAATTTTGACCTTCTTTATCACTTTTCCACTTTGCAGACTGATTCTTTATATCCATTATTCCATGCTTGTGCTCAATCTTTACTGTGAACTTGTATGCCTCACCGATGGTTTCCAAATTGAAGAGATCCATCTCCCCCTGGATATACCATTGTAGTCCACCACGATATTTGAGAGTTTTATGTTTCTCACTAACTTTAATGCCTAGTCTTGCAGACAAAGAATGAAAAGCGTCTGTGTAATCTTGCACAGATTGGTCCTTGCCTTGGCGGAGTTGTTGCCACTGTATGTACAGATCATCATACGCGCCGAGGGGATAGTATTCTTCTTTTACTGCTTCCGTAAAATCATCCCAAGTGGGTTCCACCCTAAGGCCAATGATATCTAAATTGAACCTCTTTTTGTACACGTCCCACCAGTTTTTCATGGGCAATGATGATTTCAGAAGGGCAAAAGTGATATTTTCTCCATCGGTGAACTTATTTACCGAGAAGCAGGACGACAGTTGGTCCAACCAGTTTTCCACCGCATCAGCATTGATTTTGCCTTCAAATGTGGGAATATCAAAATTTACCTGAACCTTGAAGGGTGTTGGGGCACTAAAAGGAAGCTCCCTCGATGAGGAGCCCGACTGTGTAGCTGCAGAGCCAGAATTTCCCATCGGGAGTGTTTGAAGAATCTGAGAAAATTGTTGGAGCATCTGTGTTTGTTGCCACTAGAGGGCTTCATTCACCATTTCCTTGAAAGGATCGGATGTCTCGGTGTTGTCCACCATTTGAGGTCATTTGGGGTGCACCGGGTGAGCGTCTGTAAGCTCTGTCGCTTTCCACCCAAGTCTCTTGTATCCTGACCTCGTCCTTGGGAACATACACTTATCAAGACACATCGCTCTGATACCAATGATCCAAAACTCAGAAGTTCTGGTTGACGAAGATTGCAATAGCACAGAAACAACACAATAACAATGAACTCTCTCGAAAGAGACATCGTATTACTTACGACTCGCAATACAAATGTAGGTTTATCTCTAAGAAGAGATGTCTTGCCAAAACATACACTTATCTCTGAGAAGAGATGTTTGTGCTCCCCTTTTCGGGTTACAATATATTTATACATGTTTTGAAGGACACCGCGGGAGATTGCATGGCTCGAGGAATAAATGGTCACGACTGAACAAAATATCACACGAGGATATAGTCACTCACAGCATTAAAACAATACAATGCTTTAGGATATAATCGCTCACCGCCAAAACAAAATGAACACAATACAATAGTCGAGGTGCAGAAAGAAAACAAAACAACAGTTGAGGCACTGACTGCCACTGAGGACAAAATGTAAGAAAACAAAGCAAAAGTTGAGGCACTGACTGCCACCTAACTGCCGCCGAGTGGTCACCTCGAATGGTTTCCTGAGTTTCCTAGATCACTTATACCTTTATTTGATCTTTTTTCTCTCTCTATTCCTCTATCTAGGACTCCTCTTATCCTTCTTGACTCTTTCTTGGAGTCTTTCCTCTTCTCTTTCTCACTTGAGATTCAATGATCTAGCTTCAATTCCTCCTCATTAGACTTTGAATATTTATAATCTTCTCTTTATCAACCTTCAATTCCTCTATTTTAACCTCATCATGTCATACCTGCACCATACTTCTCCCATAATACCCTAAAATGTTATCTCATACATTCCTCATAACAAGTTTTTGCCTATCTCAAATCAACAAGCTTGAACAACTCAAAACAAATGAAAACCAAGAGCTTACCTTGATCTAATACCAAATTATGTAGAGGTACTTGGGAAAATTCCCAAAAAACATCTTCCTAGCTCTTATCTTGCATATGATCTCATTTGATTGCTTAGCTTTGTTTAGTCTTCAATCTATGTCTTTACTCTTGTCACTAGGCTTTGTGACCTTCTTTGTTATTTTTATGTTTACTAAACCCATTGGATAAATTATTATATGTCATTATACCCCCTCTTAGATCTCAAATCTCATTGCCTCAACTCATTTCCATTCACAATTTCATCTCCTTTTACTCTTTACTCATCACTAGTTTTATTCTAGTCAAGCTCTTCAAGGTGTAAACACACCAATCTTATTATAGGTCTCATAAAGAAAATTTGATAGTATGGTTATCTCATGATCATATAACATATTACCTAACTCCTCTAAGCCTCTCAAGCTCACTCTATCACTCATTTCCATACCTCAAGATTATAATGGCACCCTTTGGCTAATAGCCTTTTTTTTACATTTCCTCTTGGTTTGAATAATATATGGACTCCCTTAAATATATAAGACAATTTTACACTACCCTCTATCTCCTTATAGGTCTCCATCAAGTTTCAATACCTAAATACACATCTAGATTGTACTTCCTTTGTAAGCCTCCTCTCAATTAGGCATATTAGCCCTCAAAGCACACCCACAATACTAGTTTTGTTCACTAGTTAGAACTCCCTATATTGGATTTTTGGTTTTGAAACTCTAGTTGACTACCTTTATAGGCTGAGAGCCTTCCCAATTCATCTTCTTATGCTTAATGAAATTTAAAGGGAGCCAATGACCATATCTAGGTATGTATTGATCTCCTCCATCTATCCAAATAGTTTAGTGACCTTATTCAATCCATTTAATGCTTAAAAATAATAAAAACATAGAGGATTGTGTGCTTTTAGTTGATTGCACAAGGTTATTGACAGTCAGTTTACATTTAAGAGAGTTTCAGGGGTTCCAAAAGGTTTATATCATATTTTTTTCACCTTCCTCACATGCCAACACTTCACAACACCATACATATCCTCTTCCTCAAGTACAAGCACTTCTTTCTTGGTGACTGACTATGTCAAAATAGGGTATAGACTATGTAAGGGCTTGAAATTTGTTTGCCTTCAAAAGGTTCTATGTCTCCTTATAAACTATTACTAAATCTTATCTTTTATCTATTTACATCAATAACTCATTAAGACAATGACCATTCCTTTCTCTAAACGTGTGTTCCTTCCATAACCTTCTAAAACAAGGGTTGTATTATGTGTTCACAGGGTTCCTTGATTATGAAAATAGGGTTATCTCTAACTGATTGTATATTTTTACTTTACCACTCAAACTTTCATTCCAATCCACTAATATACCTTCTCATTAATCATATACTTTTCCATGGACTACCATTTCAAATACAACTATAATCAATACCTTCACACACATCCACGTATCCTCATTATCGATACTTATAAGCATACAATAGAATATGTAGGTAGGGTTATCTTTGATTTGAGTTTCTCCATTCCTCATCATTCCATTCATTGACAAAAGAGTCTATTAGGTCTCACATGTTTTATCATATAATTCCTTTCTCACAGTCCTCCTTAACTTCATTACATTCTCCTTTCTTATGATTGTCATCAACAATCCAATGTTCCTACCTGAAACCATACACAAAGCTTGACATAATGAGGGCCTGAGGGCCTTACCCAGGAAATATATAATTAATATAAATCCAATATATCTTTTCAAGGAGAAAATCACACAACAAAAAACATTACTTTATTCATTTAAATCCACATTTGTTACATTACAATCCATAAAGGAACTCTATGGACTCTACCACCTTTTCTTGAGAGGTTACACCCATTTTTTTCATTGCTACCTGTTTATCATTCTTGGAGCTCTCTCTCAAACCTCTATCTCAGTTATCCTTCCATTATACCATTCATTTACAAATATATTTCTCAACCTACTTCAACATTGGTTATGGCAGTTACAAGACAAAGCTCTCTTAAATTATAACTCAATGTGAGGTTAGTGGTTATATCACTACGCATGACTTCTTAACTTAATGAATTATACATGTGATGAATTAAAACACCCTTTAAAATACTTATTGGCCCTTTTGAACCAATATTTCCTCATATAAACACCTTAGACCATGTTTATGGTCACTCTTGACTTAGTTCTATATTTGAATTTTCAAATTATCATTTTTTGAGGGAAAAATCCAAACACCTATAGAACTCATTATTATTGACCCACACTAACTTCAAAGACAAAAATTGACCTTAGAAGGTCCCTTACTCACATTTACATTCCAAAATTGACCAACTTTTGACCTTTTGACTAACATATGAGTGTTTAAGACTAAAATTAGCTTTGATGGTTAGATGTTCCTGCATCAATTACTCCTCATTTAAAAAAATAATGCCTAGATATCTTAGATAGGACCCTTCCCCATATCTCTTAAATAGCTTAGGTTCCCATGCAGAGGTTTCATGTGCCAATGAACACTTGAAAGTCCTTCTTGGGTTGAGAACCCTTCATTATGTGCAAACGATAGACCCCAAAACCACTTTTCATGCCTTATCATGAAAACCATGACCTCAAACCTCATGAACATGCTTGAAAAAAAATGTCATACCTCTATAAATGCTCACATACTCACACTTTCCTTTGAAATTGATACAGATACCCCATTAGATCATACTCTCTCTCTTTACTTGCTTGTACCTTCACTTGTAAACCACATTAGGCCTTGAAACTGACCTTCATGCCTCTTTCCATGTGATATACACCTAAATTACATGTTAAATCAACCTCTATCATGATTAAACACTATTTTACATCCTTCATATGCCTTTACAACACCTCATTAGGTCAGGTATGGTCTAGAACTAGTCTAGTTGCAAACCTAGACTTAAGGTCTTACCCCTGTAGGCTCACCTTTAAAATATCCTAAGTGCTCTAGTTTCATATGCATTCTCAAACAATATCATAGAGCCTCCTATGCCTATGTGCATCCATCTCACCAAGCCACCATACTCAAACCTTCTCACTAGGAATTTACAAGCTATGAGTAGTGCCATGACTAGGCTTCTCAACTACTTGAAACTTGAAAACTGGGCTTAAAACACTCCTTAATGCTTATATACCTTGATCCTTAGACAATATCATTCCTTTGTGCATACCTACATAAATATTCATGTTGATCATGTATATGCTCATGATATGACTATGCTTGTTATGATTAGGCTTATCAAGACACCTTGTACTCAAGGATTGGTACTCAAAACATGCTTACATTGAGAAATAAACTTTAGAAGAATCATTAGGTTGCCTTCAAATTCTCTCTCAATAAAGAGACATTAGATTGCCTTCAAATTCTCTCTTGTCACATGGCTTATATCTCACAAACCATTCACCATGCATCTTCCCCAGATGTACTTTGACATCAATGACATCAACCTTGACATAAATGACAACACTTCTCAACATAAAGGACCAAAATTTAGATACCATAAAGTTAATTCCTTTACCGCAAAAAAATTACACTTTTCCAGGCTGACAGAACAAAGGATTTTATTGACTAGGTGTTGTGGTAATAAATAATGCTTTGTAGAAACATAGGATGAGTGGATTATAGAAAAGGCATGTCTCACATAAACATTACCATTGAGTTTTTTTATATTGAGTCTGTATATATACTACAACATTTTAATAGAGTAGATATCGCATAGAATAAATAAGATATAGAGAAGAGTTATAAGAGATTACATAATAGAGTAACTTGTGTAATTGCATGCGATGGTAAAGTACAAAGAGATATCAAAACTTTATATTTGGTTGTGTGTGTGTGTGTGTGTGTGTGTGTGTGTGTGTGTGTGTGTGTGTAAATAAAATAAAAGTTAGAATAGGAATTACTTTGTACTATGTATTATGTGATTTATTATAAATATAGGCACTACTTATTTTTTAGTGAATTTAAGGATTCTAACCAATACTAACCCTTGTGTTACATTAGTATAACTAAAGTTAACCTATATCAACATAAACTATATGCAGCCAATAGCTTCAAATTTTATGTTAACAAAGAGGAGAAAAGAATGATCTATGAATAATGAGTGAAATTGGATAATGAATCCAACAGAAAACCAACATATGAAAGCATTAAAAAAAAATTAAGTGCCAAATTCAAAAAAAATATATGACAGAATTATAAAAAGCTAAAGGAAATGAAATTCCCAAGGGATAACAACAATAAGGCTGGAGGATGAAATAGAATTTTATTGAAATCCACATGCAAGACAGAGAAGAAAACAAGAAATAGAAATAAATATAATTATAAAAATATTATTAAATTTGGGGACATGGGGTTAGGAGGACAAGATAACTAATAAAATTGTCTAACAAACCATATTGTGTATAAGTGGATAATGTCATAATTTCATGATCTAGGTCTAGACATCTTGGGACATGTGAGTATCATAATTGGAAATATAGTAGTTATCATCATTAAAATAATTTGCATTGTAATCCTTGTTATTACATGTGGTTGTATTATTATTTTGTAAAGTTACACTTTACGTTATCCAAATAGAAAGCCATAATTGTTGGATTTTTGCTAGGTGTTTTATTTTGAATAGGCATAGAAGATTGTGATAATATTACTTTAGTCTATAGAGGAGTAGGTACTTACATTTAGATGTAATTTTTTGAGGTCTTATGATTAGATTCTAGGTAATTTTTTCGGTGGCACATCATATTGGACCTGTGTAGGAGGCTCATAAGTAGTACCTTTAGTGGTAATCACTTTATTATCATAGACAAAATTTAAACAATTATTTAGTGTTGACTTGTCACTTTATTTTTATTAAGATAGGGTTATCTAAGAAATATGTCATATGTCATAATATCTATCAATACATGAAACCAAAAAAATAAATTATTAAGACCAACAGTGGAAAGTAAGGTAAGTTCACTAAGGGGAATTGTAGTTATCCCATCATATCCTCTAATAATTATGGTTGTAATAACTAAATATCTATGTATATCCAAGATTTATAAAAATTACATTGTACACACATTGATGTTTGAACCATTATCCACCATAATTCTATTTATTAACCTCAAATGTGTATCCATGAAATCTTAAGTAAAAAATGGAACATTGTTAGAATCATTTGTGGGACTTGTTGACAATTTTGACCTCACAGTTCAAATTGCAACCCATATCATTCTAAACTTTGCATAAGCATGCTTCTTTGTCCAAACGTCAAGAATTGGGCTTGCTCAAATTTTTTGAAGGGATCTTATTTTTTAGAAAAAGTTCATCTCGAAGTTATAAGGGATCATTTCAAATTGTTCGAAGGTTTCTTTTACTTCAGAAAAGTCAGTTTCAATGGTTTGGGAAGGTCCATTTCACTAATATCGAAGGGTTCTTTTCATAAATCCCAAAGGGCATTTTTCAAAGAAAAGGGTCCTTTCCAGAATTCCCAACAGTGCATTTCAAAATTCTAAAGGCCTCTACAATTTTTTTGAAGACTATTTCACAGAGGCAAAAGGGGCTCTTTTCCTTTTAGAGAAGTCAATATTCAAAACTCTGAAGGTTCATTTAAGTTTTTTGAAGGACAAGAGGACTTTTTCAATATTTCCAAAGGTCATTTTCCATAAGGCCAAAGGGTTTTTTGTCTCAGAAAGTAGGGCAGATGGACCAAAAAAAAGTCTCGAAGGGTAGTTTTCCATTTGTCGAAGGGTTCATTCATTTTCTGAGGGGTTGATAACAAAAGTTTTGAAGAGCAAGTGGACCATTTCAAGTTTTCTGAAGGGCAAGTCAACTTTTATGAAGGTGCATTTACAAAAGTTTTAAAGGGTCATTTTCTTCAAAAAAGGACCATTGACAAATGCTCAAAGGGTAATTTTGAAAACTCGAAGGGACATTTGTATAAATTCTGAAGGGACATTCCTTTGAACAAATTGTCTGAAGGAATGTGTCAGACAAAAAAGCTGAAAGAAAGAGACATTTAAAAAGTCAAAGGGTTCAATGAATTGTTCGAAGGGACATTTCACAAAGTTCTAAAGGGTAGGTAGACTTTATAAATAATGTCGAAGGGTCACTGGTAAAATTTTTGAAGGGGTTGTTCCCTTCAAGAGGTTCTTTTCAAGGCAAAATGAGGCACTTTTCAAAGAGGAGGACCAAGTCAAAAACCCTGAAGGGCAATTTTCAAGGAAAGAATTCCTTATAAAAATTTTGTCTAAAGGAAGTTTATGAAGGAAAGGGCTTATCAAAAATCTTGAAAGACCTAAATCCTTCAGAATTTTTGTCTAAAATAATTATCTGAGATAAAATCTTGAAGACATAGAATTCCTTCAGACTTTTTGTCTAAAGGAATGGTTCAAGGAAAACCCTGAGATAATTACAAAAGACCAAACAAAAGAAGGAAATAATTTCGTTGGAAAATTTATCTAAAGGAAATGAAAGAGAAATAAATTAAAGGAATTGTCCAAGGCAAAAGAAAAAGAAACCAAACAGAAAAAGTGAAAGAAAGAGATAATCCACGAGAAAGAAAATCCAAAAGAAAGGAAAATCTAAGGAAAGAAGCTACAGACAATAAATCCAAAAACATGGATAAAATCAAATAGTCTACATGCAAGTGACCCAAACCCGAAGCAAAACATGCAAAAGTGAAGAGCACAAGAATAAGAGTTTAACATTGGATGGCTATTCAAGGAGAGCTTAACATGGAATTTAATGCATACACTCTTGGTTTTCATGCAATCCAAGCCTTTCAAAGCACTTCCAACTCAACTTCATGTGGAGTTATCAGTCTAAGATATGGCATGGCTTTCCATGTAAGAGTTTGACTTATCAAACTTGGGTCCACCTCATTCCTTCTATGCCAACATGGAATTTCATGCATGTGCTCTTATTTAGCTTATTGAAGGCTTTCAACATTCAAGTAGTTCAAGCAGAGTTCTAATTTCAGTTTTGGCATTGATTTCATGAAAATGAAATTATTCTCTTATTTCAGGTAGTTCAAGAGGAGTCTATATTTGAATATTGGTGTAGCATCATGCATGATGAGAGTTTTGACTCAAACTTGATCCCACCGTCCTTTTTTCCAACACCAAAGAGATTTTCATGCAAGGCATAAGACAAAAATATATTTTATTTGAAGGCTATGTGATCCAAAACTCAAAATATTTGGTTTAAATATAGTTCAAGAAACAAAAACAAGACAATTCAAATAATGCCATCTCTGAGAAGAGATGTTTTATTGATCAAATTTGCAAACCCAAACATATGCTTATCTCTGAGAAGAGATGTCTGATTTCTATTTCGGGTTACATCTTCATTTATACATGTTTTCTTCCTTTACAGCTTCTATGAAATCATCCTAGGTACGTTTTGCCTCAAGGCCAATATCATTTGCACTGAATCTCTTTTTGTACGCTTCCCACCAATTTTTGATAGGCAATGATGCTTTCAAAAGAGTAAAGGTGATCTTCTCTTTATCAGTGAATTTATTTATAGAAAAATAAGATGATAATTGATCCAAATAATTTTCTACTGCATCAGCATTGATTTTGCCTTCAAATGTAGGGATATCAAAATTCCCCTGAACCTTGAAGGGTGTGGGGCACTAAAAGGATGTGGGGGTGCATATGAGGAGCCAAAATTTTCCATCAAGATTTGTTGGAGAATTTGAGTGAATTTTTGTAGCATCTATGCTTTCTATTGTTGGAGGGCTTCATTCACCATTTCCTTGAAAGGATCGGATATCTCAGTATTGTCTGCCATTTAAAGTCATTTGGATCGAATAGGTGGATAGTCTGCTGGTTCTAATTTCCACCCAAGCTTCTTGTAATCTGACCTCGTCCTTGAGATCATACACTCTAAAGATAAACCACTATGATACCATTGATCCAAAACTCAAAATATTTGGTTGAAAGATAATTCAAGAAATAAAAACAAGACAATTCAAATAATGTTATCTTTGAGAAGAGATGTTTTATTGATCAAATTTGTAGACCCAAACATATGCTTATCTCTGAAAAGAGATGTTTGATTTCCATTTCAGGTTACATCTTCATTTATACATGTTTTTAAGGTGGGGTGAGGATGTGTAAGGTCACCAATCTTGAGGGAGATGAATTGGTTCTACTTCCATGATTTACAACAATACAAAATTCAAGGAATTACTATTTTTAGAAACTTACTATTTTTAGACTACACTACTAAAATTAAAATTTGGGTCACTTCTATTGGGTTTTCAGGGGTCAAACTTTATTGATTAGAGATCCATGCCATCTCACCATGTTATCCTCATTCTTAGCTTTCCAATGGTTTAAATGGTGAGTCAATTAGAGCTGCGATGCAAAAGTTATGGCTCCCAGAAGTTCTATCATCAATTAAAGTAGACCCATCACCTAAATTGTCGCCTGAATTATTGCCCAGATCACTATGATAGCACAAGTTGGACTAATTTGACCTCCTCTTCTATTTTTATCACCAACCTCTTGGTTGTTGTATCTTTTTCTATATAAGTTAGCTTTTTAGCCTTGATTTATATCCTCTTTTTGGCAAGACCATACTCTGCCAAAAATTTGTGTTGTGTAACCTTTTTAGATTAATAGAAGGATAGTTTTTAGATTCCAAGGTGTTGGTATAGCGTATTTATGTCAGTTATTTGCATATGTGATATAATTTTCTTCCTTGTCAAGTCCTAATTTTTACCTAGTTACTAGTTGATCAGATTACGTAGGTCATGTTTTGTGTTTAATATCTTTTCACTGAAGTCACAATGGATATAAGTGGCTGGTTAGACCTTAAATTATCTCTATTCCATCATTTTACTCAAGATTTGATCACAATATAGAACCTTTTCATGAAATACTAATGCGTAGGGGTCAATTGGGGTTAAAAATTTAGTTTGTTTATTATCTGATCAATGTTTATAGAAGCTCAAATTATGTGGATTAACCAAAATTCAGGTGTATCACCATCATTAGATAGGATTTCCTTTCAATTTTATCATTTTCCCTTTTTCCCAGTAGTTTTTAGTGTAGAGTAGAGATCCTAATTGATATACCAAAGGGAGCTAGCCCTTATAATCTAGAGATTCAATCCACTGATTAGGTTGCCTATAGCCTAAGATTGTTACCATGTTTTAGCAGAATGTGATGGCATGAAACTACCTTCACAAGGGTGTGAGTCTGATTGACAATAGTTTTTGGCATGCCCAGTGGGACATCAAAGAAACTATTTGCATATCTGAAGAAGTTTTGCAGTAGAAGAAGATATTCATTATCAACATCCAGTTGCAGAGCTCATAACATCATCCAAGCAATTCATTCTTGCCAAAGGTTACCAAAAGGTCAAAAATTAAAGGTATTCCTTTTGAATTTATATCTTATAAGAGATCAAGGTTTAGGAGGGCAAAACCATATCCTCAAAAGCAATATTTGTCTCCTGGTTATCCTACTGTTCTAATCACTACAACCCCCACTACCCAAATGGCCATCAGAAATCAAGTGTTTATTCAATTCAATAGAGGTAGCCCATTGAATTTAGCCCAGTTTGATGACATTCCATTGTCTACCCTTAATAGCATCCCATTATTCTTAGGATAAAATCAAACAACCCCTATTGAGCATATCTAAAATGTAGCTAATCTTTGTTCAGTCCATAATGTTGTCAAAAATAATGTTGCTATTAGATTGCTTGTTGCTTCCTTTAAAGGAAAAGCATTGAAATGGTATAAAAATCTCCCACTAAACTCCATTTCTACCTAGGATGAATTGGGTGTATCCTTATTCAAGCAATTTGAGGAGAAATCTGATCATCTGTCTTTAGTTGAGCAATTAACTGCCATAAATAGAGATCCTCATGAGTTCATGGTTGATTTTAACCTCAGATTCTAAAAGACATGGACTAGGATACTTGTGTTGATAAGGCCATCCCCTGAATATGCATTTATGTACTATTTGAAAACCCTTAATTCTAACATTAGTGTGATGATACAATCAATGGGTGGTACTACCTTACCAGATGCTTATGAGGTTACAATAAGGGCAGAAAATAGTTTGATACAAGCTAGTAAGCTTTCTCCAAGACCTCCAATGCCTATATTCCCATAATTAAATTTTATTTCAGCCCCTCAAATTCCATCCTTAGCTCCTATTCTATCACCTCAAGCTCAAATTGTAGCCCCTACTAGTCAAGCTAGTGAGATAGGAGAGTTGAAAAGCTTGCTACAGTCCTTTGGGAATGAAATAGTGAAACTCAAAAGGCAATAATTTTAGGCTAATAAGACCTATCAACAACAAAATAAGACCACCTATCAGCACTTCAAATATCAAAGGCCTCGTTATCAAGGTTTCAGAGAGAATAAACCACCTTATCAAACACAAAGATCCATAACTCTAGTTAAACCATTTGCTTCCCTTGATCCTAATGCTCCTTCCACTATAAAGTCTATTGTTCCCACCCCATCTCAAAACAACTTGATGCATGATTTAGGTTTGCAGTCTTCAAATCTCAATGATACTCAAAACCAAGCCTTGGTATCACATAACATCACTATGCCACAAATGACACAAGAAGAGTTTTCTTTTCAAGGAGGTCAGTACCAAGATATAGGTCTGGCATCACAAGGAGAGACTCAACAAGTTCAAGGGTAGCCTGATGCCATTAATGTAAATTGGCAAGTGGATGATCATGTTTTTTTTAATCAGGGTGTTAAAACTAACAATTCAAGTGGTCAAGTTGTAGCTGTAACTAGAGATAAAATAATAGCCATTAATGAGTTGTAGGAGGTGATAAAGGCTTCAAATAATTTTAATGATATTTATAAGAGTACAAAGAAATAATTTTCTGCCCCTACAACTTAGAAAAATCAGAATATAGAGGTTAGTAAAGTTCATCAACTACCTCTAGTTCGTGAACAACCGGTACTTCAAAAAGTACAACTAAAGGTTAGTGGATCTCATTTAAATATAGTGGATCAAATGAATAATTCTAATATCAACATTAGTATGTGGGATTTTCTTTCCATTCTAAGACAAAAATATATGCTCATCCAAGAGCTTTCAACTCTCAAGTTGTCTCTAAAACTAGTTGAGAAAGAAGGCATTGTCTTGACTAATTCAGATCAGCCAACTAAGCAACAGGTACATCAAGTAAATAAGATAGCAAAGATGGAAAAAACTAAGGTAAAATCAAAGAAAACTCCTCCTTTTTACCTTTCTTTGATAGTAGGTGATAATTTAGTTCATAATTATATGGTAGATAGTGGAGCTAGTAGTACATTCGTGCCTAAACAGATTACAGACAAGCTCGACCTTGTTTATGAGCTAAATACTAAAGGGGTATTGTAGTTGGACAGGTCACCAAAAAATATGGTAGGCATCATCAAAGATCTGAATTTAATGGTGCATGCTTGTCCCAATGTTACTATTCAACAGGATGTTGTTGTGGTAGAATTGTCTCCTTACTTTGTTATGTGCCTTTCAAGGGACTTCACCTCAAAGATTAGAGGATATTTATCAGTTGATTGAACTTATTTAATGTTCAGAACCAGTTATGGTACCAAGGTAACAATTCATTCTAAACTTATTGCATATTTTCATATGGAGCCATATATGCCAAGTGTTGTGAATACTAACTATATCATCTTGGATGATGTACTAAAAATTAGTGGAGTAGAAAATGGATCACCTTTGGATGGAGTTCTATATTTTTTCCTTGATGAGTGGGCTTCCACTTTTCATGAGCATTATTCTTATAGTTTTATTGAAGAAGAAGGACTTGGTGTGTATTGCCTTCATGAGAATGATGCACCAATTCCAGCCATGGTTAAGGATGATGAGTCTAGTGAAGGTCTATGGCAATTGTAGTTTGATGGATCAAGGAATAAGCATGGAACTAGAGCTGGAATGATGTTTTTTTCTCCAACAAAGCAAAATAATTTCTCTTATATTAAATTTTAGTTTAGTTGTTCAAACAATTTTGCTAAGTATGAAGCACTAGTTCACAGTTTGCAGTGGGCTATGAAGATGAAAGTCAATTCTTTGCAAGTGTTTGGTGATAGTGAGTTTTTAGTTCACCAAGTAAGAGGTTTAAATGTATGTAAATTTTTTTTGCTTAAATCTTGCAATCATATAATATGGGACTTACTTGAATATTTTCAAGCTTTTAGCATTCAGGGAATACCAAGAGGCAAGAATAAACATGCAGATAGGTTGGCTGCCATTGGATCACAATTTAGTATCCTAGATGATGTAAAAAATGAAAAAAATTAGTCACATATAAAGGTGGTTGTAAGGCCTTCTGTTCCAGATAATCATGAGAATTGGTAGGTTTTTAAAGAGGACAATCAAATTATGAGATTCTTGCAAGAAGAGGCTAAGTTTTCTTCCAAAAACCTATCAAAATATTCACAATAGTATAGTGATTAGATTATGCAAATAAAAATAAATAAGTTTCCCAAGGGATTGGTCACATTTGAGAACATTTTCAGTGGTGATGACGAGTTAAGAAAAGAGAAGTCATCCTTGTCAACAAAAGAAGAATATTATACCAATGTAGAGATTATAGCTGGTAAGATTTTAAAGTTGGGAAAGGTATGCACTCCTTCACAAAAAGAAGCTTTCATTGAGTTATGCATAAGTTTTGTTGATATATTTACTTGGAAATATAGTGATCTCAAGGGGTTTGACCCAAGTCTATCTCAACACACCATTGAGTTAGAAGCTAAAACTAAACCAGTGAGACAAAGACAAAGGCCCATCAATCCTAAGCTTGAGACTTTGATGAGAGCTGAGCTTTATAAGCTCATAGAGTTAGATATTATATTTCCAATCAAGCACTCAACTTGGGTGGTAAATATTTTTCTAGTATGGAAAAATAATAGTGAGATTAGATTGTGTGTTGACTTTCATGATTTGAACAAGGCTTCACTTAAAGATCACTATCTATTTCCATCAATGGAACAAATTTTACAGCTGGTTGTAGTTTTAAAGAAGTTTCCTTTGTTGGATGGATATAGTGGCTACAATCAAATTTTAGTCAAAGAAGAGGACCAATTTAAGACAACCTTCACAACCAAGTGGGGGACATTTGCATACGGAAAGATGCCATTTGGTTTATATAATACTAGAGCAACCTTTGAAAGAGCCATGGACATGGCAATCCAAGGCCTTCTTAACAAGTTTGTACTTGTTTATTTGGATGATATAACAATGTTTTCAAAGAGTGAAGAAGATCACATGGTTCATCTCAAGCAAGTGTTCGAAATGTGTAGGCAATTTGGAGTATCTCTAAATCCCAAAAAGTGTGTCTTCTCAGTTTATGAAGGTAAGCTTCTTGGACATGTTTTTCAAAATCATGGTTTAAGCATAGATTATAAAAGGATAGACTCCATTCTTGCACTCTCTTTGCCTAAGCATGAAAAGGATATGCAAAGCTTCCTTGGGAAGATCAACTTCATAAGGAGATATATTTCAGATTTTGCCATTTTAGCTAAGCCACTTACAACCATGCTAAAGAAGAATTAGAGCTTTAGCTAGTCCAAAGAAGGAGTAAAGGGTTTTGAAGATATTAAAAAGTCCATAGCTAGTGCTCCTGCACTTATAAATCTAGATTTCATAAAATATTTTATCATGTATACTTATGCTAACATGGACACCATTTCAGGTATTCTTATGCAACAAAATCATGAGGCTTTGGA
Source organism: Torreya grandis (assembly GCA_037957365.1). Taxonomy (NCBI): domain Eukaryota; kingdom Viridiplantae; phylum Streptophyta; class Pinopsida; order Cupressales; family Taxaceae; genus Torreya; species Torreya grandis. The sequence continues at coordinate 1,707,050 of JARHVA010001705.1, forward strand.
GGAGCCAATATCCTTCTTTAGTCAAGGCTTGGAAGAAAATGAAATAATGTACTCTTTTGTTAAAAAACATGTACTTTTAGCTATAAGGTCTCTTAAAAAGTTTAGTTACGTATTGTCTAACAATAAGATATACCTAATGGTTGCCCATCCAAGCATCAAAGATTTCCTTTTGAACAAAGATATAAATGAAAAGAGAGCTGTTTGGATATCCAAATTAATGGAATACGATGTGGAAATTAAGGTCACAAAGCTGATTAGAGGCAAAGGACTTTTCGAACATCTAGCTCAAGACTTGCAAGAGACTAATGAGGTTGTTTTGGTGTCAAATGATGAAGAGGTTGTAGCTGGTCATATCTCACCTTCCAATTGGTTTCATGAATTGGTAAGCTATCTTTAAGATGGTATTTATCCCTCTCATCTAAGTGCTTCAAAAATAAGATATTTCAAGTTGCAATCAATTCCATTTTTGCTTATTGATGGTGTTTTGTTCAAGAAAGATATGAATGGCATGTTGCTAAGATGTATAGAGCCAAGCCAACTCAAAAATTGCTTGAAGAATTTCATGATGGACATGGTGTAAGACATTTTTTTCAAGAACTAAATTCCTTAAGATCATGAGAGGTGGGTACTATTGGCCTAGTTTATTTAATGATTGCCATGCATGGGTTAGAAAGTGCAAACAATATGTTATGTTTGTAGGAAAAGTGAAACTTGCAGTCTTCCCTCTTCAACCAATTACGGTGGATCCGTCATTTGTCCAATGGGGATTGGACTTTATTGGTCTCATTAATCCTCCTTCAATTTCAATACATAAATGGATTCTAACTGCTACAAATTATTTCACACGTTGGACAGAAGTAGTAGCATTGAAAGAAGCAAATGAAACTAATGTTCTAGATTTCTGTGAAGTTTTGCTTACTAGATTTGAAGTTCCTTCAACTATTATTTTTGATAATGCAATGGATTTTATGGGATCTAGGATCAATCAATGCATTGTCCAACATGGAATTTATCGTAGTACTTCATCAAACTATTAACCAAAGGCAATGGCCTTGCTGAGTCAACAAATAATAACCTATTAAAGATCATAAGAAGGAATATTGAAGATAATTAGATATCATGGCATCTCAATTTGAAGTCATCTCTGTGGGGTGATAGAATTACCTACAAAATATCAATAGCCAACTCTCCATACAAGCTGGTATATGGTAAGGAAGCAAGGTTATCCATTTCTCTTGAATTTTCTACTCTGGAACTAATGCATCAGCTTGAGTTGTTGGAGAATGGGCCTATAGAGATTAGGTATGTTGAGCTTATGGAGTTGGAAGAGACAAGAAATCAGTCCATGCTAACGATGGAAATTCATCAAGCACAAGTGAAGAGAGCTTTTGACAAAGGAGCTTCTTCACGAAGTTTCAAAGAAGGAGATTTGGTCCTCAAGTGGGATGAGGATAGAGCTAAACCAAGAAGGCACACAAAGTTTGATTCCCTTTGAAGTGGCCCATACACAATCTCCAGCTGCAAATTCCACAATGCCTTCCAACTTGCAAAGATGGATGGTGACAAGCTTCCAATCCCAATAAATGGGATACATTTAAAACATTGCTACTGAAGAGCAAAGATCCTTGTACATAGTTAGTTTGTGTTGCTTTCCTCCAAGTGATGTTCAAGCACAGTAGTTTTTTTTAATTTTATTCCAAATAAGTGCTTGTTTGCACATCTACATTTTAGTTAGTTTTCCTGCTTTGTATGTTTACCTTCTTATTTTGCAGGATGATGGTTGTTTTTTTCAAATCAAAGGTTGTACTTACAGTCATGAACTAGATTTACCATTGTTTTATGAGATCAATGTTATGTAAATGGTCTGGTTCTTAAGCATAGCAGGCATGCTTCCCAGTTGAGTCACCAAAATGTTGACAATTTTGACCTCACGAGTCAAATTGCCACCCTTATCATTCTAAACTTTTCATAAGCATGCTTCTTTGTCCAAATGTCAAGAATTGGGCTTGTTAAATTTTTTTGAAGGGCTCTTATTCTTTCAATAAAGTTCATCTTGAAGTTTCAAGGGATCATTTCAAATTGTCTGAAGGTTTCTTTTACTTCAAAAAATTCAGTTTCAAAGGTTTGAGAAATTCCATTTCACTAATGCTGAAGGGTTCTTTTCATAAATCTTGAAGAGCATTTTTCAAAGAAAAGGGTCTTTTTTCAGACTTTTGAATGGTGCATTTCAAAATTATAAAGGCCTCTACAAATTTTCCAAAGACTATTTCACAGAGGCAAAAGGAGCTCTTTTCCTTTAGGAAAAGTCAATATTCAAAATTCTGAAGGTTCATTTAAGTTTTACGAAGGACAGGAGGACTTTTTCAATATTTTGAAAGGTCATTTTCCATAAGGCTGAAGGGTTTTTTGTCTTGGCAAGCAAGGCAGATGGACCAAACAAAAGTCCCAAAGGGCAGTTTTCCATATGCCAAAGGGTTCGTTCATTTTTTGAGGGGTTGATAACAAAAGTTCCGAAGAGCAAGTGGACCATTTCAAGTTTTCTTAAGGGCAAGTCAACTTTTTCGAAGGTGCATTTACAAAAATTTTGAAGGGTCATTTTCTTTAGAAAAGGACCATTGACAAAAGCCCAAAGGGCAGTTTCAAAAACTTGAAGGGACATTTGTATAAAGACTGAAGGGACATTCTTTCAGACAAATTGTCCAAAGGAATGTGTTGGATGAAAAAGCTAAAAGAAAGAGACATGTAAAAAGCTTAAGGTTTCATTGAATTGTTTGAAGGGACATTTCACAAAGTATCAAAGGATAAGTAGACTTTACAAATAATGTCAAAGGGTCACTAGAAAAAAGTTTGAAGGGGTTATTCCCTTCGGGAGGTTCTTTTCAAGGTAAAATGGGGTACTTTTCAAAGAGGAAGACCATATCAAAAACCCTGATGGGCAATTTTTAAGGAAAGAATTCCTTTGAACTTTTGTCTAAAGGAAGTTTACAAAGGAAAGGGATTGTCAAAAAGCCCAAAAGACCTAATTCCTTCAGACTTTTTGTCTGAAGGAATTATCCGAGATAAAATCCTGAAGACATAGAATTCCTTCAAACTTTTTGTCCAAAGGAATGGTTCATGGAAAAGTGAGAGACAATTACAAAGGACCAAACAAAAGAAGGAAACAATTCCTTTAGACAATTTGTTTGAAGAAAATGAAAGAGAAATAAATCAAAGGAATTGTCCAAGGCAAAAAAAAAAGAAACCAAGCAGAAAAGGTGAAAGAAAGAGATAATCCATGGGAAATAAAGTTTGAAAGAAAGGAAAATCTAAGGAAATAAGCCATGGATAATAAATCCAAAAATAGGGATAGAAGTAAACAGTCTACATGCAAGTGACCCAAGCTTGAATTAAAACATGCAGAAGTGAAGAGCACAAGAACAAGATTTTATTATTGGATGGCTATTCAAGGAGATCTTAACATGGAATTTCATGCATACACTCTTGGTTTTCATGCAATCCAATCATTTCAAAGCACTTCCAACTCAACTTCAAGTGGAGTTATCAGTCCAAGATATGGCATGGATTTCCATGCAAGAGTTTGACTTGTCAAACTTGGGTCCACCTCATCCCTTCTACGCCAACATAGAATTTCATACATGTGCTCTTGTTTAGCTTGTTGAAGGCTTTCAATGTTTTAGTAGTTCAAGTGAAGTTCTAACTTTAATTTTGGTGTTGATTTCATACAAAGGAAATTATTCTCTTATTCTAGGCAGTTCAAGAAGAGTCTATATTTGAAGATTGGTATAACATCATGCATGATGAGGTTTTTGACTCAAACATGAGCCCACTGTCCTTTTTTCCAATGCCAAAGACATTTTCATGCAAGGCATAAGTCAAAAATAGATTTTATTTGAAGGTTGTGATATCACATAGTTGGACTGAGTTAACCTCCTCTTCTATTTTTAGTGCCAACCCCTTGGCTATTGTATCTTTTTCTATATAAGTTGGCTTTTCAGCGTTGATTTGTAACCTCTTTTTGGCAAGACCATACTCTGCCAAAAATTTATGTTGTGTAACCTTTTCAGATTAATAGAAGGATAGTTTTCAAACTCCAAGGTGTTGTTATAGTGTATTTATGTCAATGATTTGCATACGTGATAGAATTTTCTTCCTTATCAAGTCCTAATTCTTACCTAGTTACTAGTTGATCAGATTATGCAAGTCATGTTCTGTGTTTAATATCTTTTGGTTGAAGTTACAGTGGATATAATTGGTTATTTAGTGTCTTGAATTAGGCCTATTCCATCATTTCCCTCAAGATTTGATCATAAGATAGAACCTTTTCATGAAATACTGATGTAAAGGGGTCAATTGGGATTAAAAATTAAGTTTTTTTATTGTTTGATCAGTGTTAATAAGCTCAAATTGTGTGGATCAAACAAAATTCAAGTGTATCACCATTATTAGATAGGATTTCCTTTCAAGTTTCCCCTTTTCCCTTTTCCCCAGTAGTTTGTAGTGTAGAGTAGAGATCCTAATTAATACACCAAAGGGAGCTAGCCCTTACAATCTATAGATTCAATCCACTGAATAGGTTACCCACAACCTAGGATTGTTTCAATGTTTTAGCAGACTGTGAAAGCCTGAAACTACCTTCACAAGGGTGTGAATCTGATTGACAACAGGACTTTCATTTCCATAAAATTTAATTAGAGAAGGCTTATTATGTGTATCATTGACCACAACTATAAATCCATTAAGGGTATGATCATTGTCAATTAGTGGAGGTTAGTTTTGAGCTATCATATGAACATCATCTTGATTTTTAGATTGATTAGCATGATTTGGCATAGGTTCAGTAAACATATTCAAATACTAATTGGGTTTATAAACTAATCCATGCAAAGTATTGTTGTGACCTTCTTAGATTTGTTGGTTTTTTTTATCAATGCTTGGATCTTATGCTTTAAAGTTATGCATTTTTTGTAGAATGTACTTTATGATAATCGTAATATTCATTGACACCATAGTTCTTAGGTAAGATCCTTTATGGGTAAAATTATGTTTGGGGAGGAAAAGATATCATATTACATTTAATAAATCATTCGAGACCTTTTGAGGACTCTCATTCACCTGTGTAAATTGTATTTGCTCTCTTTTTTTAGGAGAGGACTATCATGTTTGATGGTTGATCTACTACATTGACTACATTATTGATGTCATTTGTGAGTTGGAAATATTATCATTATCCTTATCATTAAATTTTGATTTACATTACTATTTAACTCTGCTAAATTTAGGGAAATTAGTCTCACCTTTGAGCGTATTTACCTCTAAAACATTGTTCTCATAGCTCATAACCACGTCAAAAAGTTCATTGAAATATTGGTATGATTTTAAGACCATTATGTATTTAATGGTCTAGATTAAACTCTAAGATAATATGATTGTTAATTTACTATCATGCAATTGGTGATTCATAGTAATCTTTGTAACCATGGTTTTTAATTTGAGAACATACTCACTAAGACTCTCATTAGGTCCTTGTTTAAGTTGGTAAATATGTGAAAACATGACCTTCATACTAATGTTGATTGAAAACTGAGATAAGCAAGTATCAACCAAAGAATTTAAAGTGTCTGAATCTAAATGGAAAACCATAAAACCAATCATAAAACTAGTCCTTAAGGCTTGTAGGAAATATCTTTGTAAATAGCTTATCTTTATGCACAAAGTCAAGAGATGAATCTTGGAAAGACTTAATAAGGTGCAAAGGATCACCCTTACCACATAATAATTTAAACTTATGAAGAACAAAGTCAGTAGGAAAAGGATAGGAAAATTACTCATTTGCCAAAGGTTTAAGTAAGATATCGTGTGAATTGAATGTTATGACATGGTTTTTTAGACCCTTTGGAAAATAATTGAATATGGTGTTGCATTGCTTGCATGGCTTGCATAGTTTATTGGATTGTAGCTTCCAGATTTAAAATCAAATTAATAGTGCCATAGGCATGAATGGATACATTAGCCTTTAAAGAAACACCATGGATAAGAGAGAAAGGTTGAAAAATAAGTTGATATGGTTTAGGATCTTGACGAGCTATACCTGAATCGTTAAGAACAATCTAAGAAGGAAAAGGAAAAACAATATGAGTGGAAGAAGGACAAGGAAGAAAAATAGTAAAATAAATGTGTGACAACCACAATGGTTGATATAGGATGGGAAACTCTACAAGGTGGAATATTATTACAAGCATTCAAATATCCATGATTATTTGTGAAAGTTACCTCCTTAGCTATAATCTCTTTAGCTAGGGCTTATTTTTTCACATCTCTTAACACATGACATCGGATCAATTTAATTAGTATATTTTTAAATGTATTATTGAAACAAATAAATATAAGTATCATTCATAGCATTAGCATCCAATTTTTTTTGCATTCTCATCATTCATATACTTTTCATTATTATCTACATGTGTATCAATTATATAAAAATTAATCTTATTAACAATTTCCATTTTCTTTTTCCAGTGAACATGATTAGTTGTAAAAGGAAACTCAAAAACATTAAATGGTATTGAACTCAATCTATCACTTTGCCTAATTGGGGTCCTAGATCTAATCTCCATAAGTGGCATAAGATAGAAGCATATATAACATACAAATACTAGTATTCAACAACACACAAAGAGCTAGAGATAATGATGTAAAAGAAAGTAATTTCAACCCTAGACAAATCATATATATAATAGGAATGGGATAACCCTATAAGGGAAGGAATCATGCAAATCAAATAAGGTTGATGGAAACCCTAGGAATAATTGGATCCAATATGTAATATAATATATCATCTAACCTTAGAAGGAAAAAGAGCAATTTTTGGCCCAAGATAACATGGGTTCACCCAAATGTTTTATTATTAAAGTAAACAGGTGGGGTTCTAGGCTAACCAAAGTACACTACATCATAAAATGGGTTGCATAAGATAAATATGACCTAAAGAAAACAATATAGAAATAAAAAAGATTTAAAATGTGTACAAATAGATATTAAAGTGATTGAAACTTGACTAATGGATTATGTAAAGAAATACATAAATGTTGACTTACCTATGCAGTGCTAAAAATAGATGAAAACAAGTCTAAAATTTATCAGAAAGTAAACCCAAAAAAATTGTGCAGATCATAGAAATTAGTAAAAATAACCAATATTGAACTAGTTGATCTTGATCATGATTAGGGTCATTGGGTCAATCTTAGTAGGCTTAAGTTTGACCCTAGTCACTCTCACAAATCTTTGTAGCTAATGTCAGATTATAATGAAAATTCTAAGTGACTCTGTCTAATATTGCTTGTCAAAACCTCTTAAAAATTATCAATTTGAGTTTTGGATCTCCTGAAATTGCTTCTTCTTCTCAAAAATGTTAATTCACTCTAAGAGACCTTGCAAGAGCATAAATAAATGGGTGTATTTATGAGATTATTGCATTAATCAGACGTATGTTCTTGGACAGTTTATAAATCAATACTCATGCAATCAAGCAAGCAGTCTTGTGCAATATGAATATACTGACTCTTACACTTGTTAATAAAATTTAAATAACTAGTAGATTCCATATTTTCTTCTACTAATCCTTCAAATTTTGATACAATGGGTGCATATACTTCAATATATGGTAGATAGTAATAAAATGATTTGTGCATCCTTGGATATGAATTCCAATCTTTAGTCATATCCCCATGCTTTTATACTCATAGACTTATTAAATCCAATTTAAGACTTTATTGGCATGAAAGCCAACAATAAAAAATACAGGAAAGCTAAAAAAGAAGGCATAAAAACCATTAAAATTTTGAATAAAGGTCAAGGGATCCAACAATAAAAATGATTGGGATCACTGGAAAGATTGTGACAAGTTGACCATGAAACTCTAAAACAATGTTTTAGGCATTATGGGAGCATCTAGGGTCTTATCGAGGCAAATAAATAGTTAATATGTGGGCTTTCAGGCATTCCAAATTAAATGGCAGTATTATTATTGACCAAAAATGAACTGAAAGTAAAATTTGAAGGATAACATAAAGTAAGGGAAGACAATATAGATCCAACATAAGCGAAAATAGACCAATAAGAGTCTAATCTAAACCAATGATCCATATGCACAAAAACACACTAATAAGATATAGATAACTAGTCTTTTATGAAAATTAAATATATACACATACTATATATGCTTTTTCATTGTCAACATATTGAAAAAAAAACACGCGTTTATAAAGATGGTGAGCAACATTATGAGTTTGTGTGAATACATGGTTTCTGCATTCATATTGTTGTATACTTTATGTTTATCAAATTTGTCTTTGTTAAACATATTCAATGAGATTATTAAATATGTACATCAGCCTATCTCAATAAAATCTTTCATTAAATTCATTATCATAGAAAATGTCTAGGAACTTGATCTTCCCTACTTTAAAAAGAGCATTGATAGCCTTCTATAGTATAACATTCGTGTTCTCACACTTTTAGAGCTTTACATATTCAGATAATGGTTGGTCCTTGTTGGGTAAGGTTCATATTAATGTAGAGATTTGAGAAGATACCATATACATGAACTTGTTTGAACTTATTTTGGATTTAAGTGGATCTGAATAAGCCAAAACTATTTAAATTTATATTGCATAAAATAGGGATTTCCACATACAAATATGAATTGTTAAACATAGATTGATTGCACTTATTGAATATATAAATGACTAAGAGAGAAGCAACTTAGCTGATATTATGCCCTATATAGCTCACTACCTATGTACAATCCATTAAAATACTCTAAAATAGCTTTGTGACTACTCAACTTAAGAAAAATACTATCTAAATCTACCAAGATGTTATCATCGAATGCTTAGACACCTGTGATAAGCAAGTTACTATCCGCTATCTACCAACTTAGTCCAGGTTGACTTTGTCAGTATGTTCTACCATAGATCATTGTGCTTGTCTTTTTAAATAATTTATATATGATTTATTGACCTCAATCCTATATGCAAATGTATATTTTGTTTTTCTTTTCTTTGAAACCCTAGCTTCACTTTTGACACAATATAAACATGGAAAGTGTGATTAGAAAGATAGGTTAGATAGGTCTAAACACTCCTTGTTGAGTGTTTGAGTATTGTCTACGTTTCAATACTATGAAGAGGGCTCAAACCACACACAGTTCTCCTAACTAGGTTTATGCATTTTCAATCATGATCTATTAGAATGCAATGCTTTGGCTTTGACACTTGCCAACATGCAACTTTGACCTTGTGTTACTATTAAAAATTGTCTTTAGAGATGCTTCTTTGAAGGGTATTTAGATGTGAATACTTTTTAATAATGTCTCAATGATGTGCCAATAGATTTCTCAAACCTGTGAGGTGTTTCCAAGATGAGTGTTCAAGTTAGCCCATATGAATGTTAGGATGGTATAACATTAGGATTAATATATATTTATAGACAATTCTTTGATATTTCCCTCCATAATCAACATAGGATATGTGTTTAGGCTGACCCAAAGGAGATGTTTGAATTTAAAACCTAATTGTTAGAGGCTTCTAGACACTATTAGCGAAGACAAACACACAAACACCCATGGTAACTGAAATCTATTTGTTGCAAAATTGTATAGAGAGGAAAAGTCAATGATCTAGAATATGGAAACAGTCTGCTTTAGATTATAGAATGTTCAAGCACATACTAAGGATATCCTAAATATGAATAGTATAAAATTGGGTTGCCCAAGTCAATAGATACATAAACAAATATAGTAAAGTGTATACAAGAGTCAAAAATGTATATACAAATCATATATATCAAATATATGTTAAAACTAATATTTTCAAATACTTAATACATAACTTATATATCTACATAACTCTTTTCTTTCTCATTTTAAACATCTTATAAATATTTGAGTTTATGACCTTCTACAAACTTTGTATCAGCTTCTTCTTATATTTTATAGAAATTTTGAACACAATATATAATTCTTACTACATCTATTTATCTTGTATTATCAATAAAACAAAAAATGATGATGTTTTTCCTTTTAAATGATATGCTAGTTAGAGATGTTTTCATTTTCTAATTTATGCATTGCTCTATTATAAAGATGGCAATGCACATCTATGTTATACATTTTCACTATATAATGTTACTCTCACAACTTTCCCTTCTCTATTTCCTTTTTGTATGCATGTCAATGGCACTTTTGTTTTATTTGTGAACGATTTTTTCATTTAAAAACAATAGACCTATTTCACATCATATTAATTTTTCAATTCATAAATGCACTTGTTCATATGAGACCTTTCGTTTATTCATGCCTATCAAAATTCCATTGCACCTTTGGCAGCAACTAATAATGAATTAATTATGATGGAATACCTGCTTGTACATTTCTAATTTATTTACAATTATTAGAATTCTCTCAAATATTTAAGTACTATAACATTAAAATATGAATCAAAATAGTAAAACCCATTATGCCAAACATTTGTAATTTATTGACAAACACTATAACACTCAAATATTTAAGTACTGTAACATCAAAATATGAATCAAAGTGGTAAAACCCATTATGCCATTATACATCTCAATTTTATTGCAACCTCGATGCTATGCTGAAACACCCACCTTCCTCACTTAAAAAGCATTGGCTTATAATCAATAACAATGAATTTCTCCATTGCTGGCAGCATCAGCTTACCGAATTCTAAGTGAGCAGGGTGGGTTACATAGACATCACGACCCTCAAGATTGTCAAATGTACATTCAAAAACATGCGTGAAACCTTGTTGCATATTTCCTGTGCTAACATCCTCTCCCCTGAAAGGAAAAAAAATGTAAATCATTGTGATCCATATATCTTCATTTCCATGCAGATAGAATTGTCTAAGCACAAAAGTGGAAGCCATTCTACTATACTAAGAGAAACTTAGCTTGAAATTTTTTAGCTTTTTAATGTAATAATTGGCTGGATGGGATTTGGATGAAATGAAATGTTTTTAGTTCTGTTCATGTAATTTAATAGTTTATCGTTTATGGGACAATAGTTTATTTTAGTACAATAATCAGATGAGTTTAGATTTCTATAAACCTGATCCATAATATTTTGGTACAATAATCAAAATACTATCTATATTTCTATACAAAACACATTAAAATTCATATATAGAATAAAGTTATTTATCTTAAACATTGTCCGATAAATTGTTTAGGGGTAAAATAAATATATATATATAGATTGACCTCAACAATCCTCCATGAATTTAACAACCAATAAATATCAACCTCAAAAAATAAGAAGCAAACATTTTTTTACCTCCAACATCTTTGAAGCAGTAATAATGATTACATTAAATTTCAAAACACTTATATAATTAAAATATAAAATGATCCTCTAACTTAACCTCATGTATTGAACAGATATATTTGAACTATTGCCATTAGTGCACAGTAGTGGTATAGGTACAGGTCCATTTGAACTATTTGATGCCATCTGAAATAAGCTGATCGGATCATACCCTCAATCGCCTTAATTCAATTTTTTCAATCTCCATCTATGTTTTTTAAGATTATGAATTTATTTTTTCAACGGAAAGGGATAAAAGTGCATACCATTTAAAGGATTTGAGGGGTTCAATAAGATTGACGAGGTTGGCAAATCCTTTGATGATATTCTCAATAAATGCAGGCGTAATGTCTGCCTTGAATTTCACCAGCACGATATGATTCACTACACCCATCGACTCCATTTCAGCTTCACGCTTCACGCTGCCTCCCTCTTCCCTGTGCGAGACAAAAGGAGCATCATGGCATATAATACATGCTGGCTCAAGCCAAGCCAAGTCAAGTCAAAGAATCCCTAATCTCATTCAAATATAATTAGAAGTAATTAGAAAATGTATTACATCACACATATTTTTATATATTATAAGTTGGAGAAAATATATGATATATACTCGGTCAAAGATAATGGCATAAGTGTGCACTCTTGACTAAAAATGTAATATAAATTTATAAACTATTTATGAGAAATAAATAGTCAAGGTCTATAATTAAATAATAGAAGAAATTGAGATTGCTTGATAAGTCGTTTGTCCATAACCATCACTTCCTTTTTTTATAATTATTAGTTTTTGATTGGTATAAAAATATATAATATATCTTAAATTAAAAAGATGAGTGGTATGAAAACACACTTCAAAAAAAACTCTGATAACAATTTTAAAATAAATAAATAAATATAAAATATCAAGATTCAAACTAATTAATATACAAATATTAAATTTTAAAGAGATATCATTTCTTGAAAGAATATGTAACTTATTTAACCCAACTTTCATTTTTTACTTTTAATTTAAATTGTTGCTCTTTTGGAGTTTCTATATCGTTGTGAGAGGAAAAATTGCTCTGCTAGGGTTTCTTCCATGCTTATCATTGAGTTGGTCCTTATTTTTCTGCCTTATCAACGTTCTGTCATACCACGGCCTTAATCACCTACAAGACTTGCATTTATTGTCATTTTAGGGTTTCTCACATTTGAGCGAGGCCAGAGTTTATAATGACCTCTCCTCCTATCCCGATTATTTTAGTTGCAGAGAAGAACAGTAGAGTGTTGAGCAATGGCTCTCTGTAAGCGTCTGAGGAAGTTTGTCCCGAATGTATACCACGAGTTAATGCTTCAGAACCTGATGTTATGTTGCCTATTCCTTAATTTAATTATGCATGTCAATTGTTAGAGCATTTTTGTTTAATAGGCTATTTTGTAGGGGGAATCCCCTCTGAAAGTATGCTTTGGTTTTGGGTTCAAACTCACTGGGCAGCTCAAGGCATTAAGCTGGAGAGCATCCAGAATATGACTAAGGGTTTTTTCTTTTTCACTTTTCTGACCCTTGTCATGCAAGTGGAATCCTCCATAGGTCGGCCACTCGATATGTCAGGAACTTTTTTATGGTTCTCTCCCCCTGGGCATGATACTTTGTGGTCTCAGAGCACACTGCTCTTAAAGTCCCTGTTTGAGTTGAATTCCCTAGTCTTTCGCTCCCTTGCTAGCACTTTATTCACTAGATAGCATCCTCCATAGGCCAGGTGGTTTGTCATGAACAAAACTGATTCTACTCAACTAGACCACAAAAAAGAGTCTGTGTAGAAGTTGACCTTTCTCGGGACCTCAAGGAGTTTATGAAAATCCAAGTCAAGGATGTGAGGCACTCCCAACGAGCCTTATACTTCAATTTGCCTAACACTTACTTTCATTTCCAAGCTACATACCATAAGATATGGGATTATCCCCTTCAGTTGGCTCGTAATAATGCATCCAATCGTTCATCCTCTCCCCCCAAGCCCTCTCCTGAAGTTAATAGGAAGACAGTTGAATTTAGATGGACCATGATAGGGAAAAAGAATACTCACCCCAAAGCCACAACCATAGTTTCTGCTCCTAAAGGAGGAAAGCCATCTTTGAGAAATGGCCCATAGGAGCAGGCTCCTATTGTGAAAGAGCCCTCGCCAACTGAAGCCCCAAAATTGGTAGAGAAGTCTAGGGTGTTTAACACCCCTCTATTTTCAAATGTTTTGTCCCAAGGTTTTGAGGCCTTTGTGCCCAATTTTTCTAGATTTTTAGACTCACAGGCAGCCACTATTCCACTTCCTGCTCGGCAGGAAATGCCTGAATGCTCTTGTATCCCTCCTCAGAGGAGTGATGAGCCAGAGGAAGGAAAGTATTAGGTTGACCTTACTGTGATGAAGTAATTTGATGATTTCTTGAGTGCCAACAGTGGGCACTTTATGCAGAACCAGTATGACACCTTGGAGGCGTTGGACTCGGAGGACATGTCCCTTGACACCCATCATCTATGAATTATTTTGCATAGAATGTTCGAGGTCTCATGGATCCAAAATGCAAGTTTATTATGCATAATTTCATAAGGAAATTTCTTGAGATGGACATTCTCTGTCTACAGGAAGTCAAGGTGGTAGATTTCTTATTAACGATTTTTAATGATTCCATCTGGCACGACACTATCATTCTTCATAGTAATCATGCCGTAGGATGTGGAGGGATGATCACTTTCATCTCTCTAAGGTGGCAGCGACAATTAGTGCAATCTAGCATGGGCCTCACCAACCGGTTAGTATGGACTTTTTTTAGCATTAAAATCCATTCTTTTGGTTTTATTAATATTTATGTCTCAAATGATGCTTTGGAGCGTACTCATTTATGGTGATGGATTATGAATGATCTTCGTGATACCCATTGGGTGTTATGTGGTGACTTTAATATGGTGGCATCTCCCAAGGACAAGTTAGGTCACTTGCTTATGAGGTGGGCAGCTGGAGAAAAGGAGGCATGGTTTTACATGTGCACTAATGGGGCCTTTATGACCCCAACATAACCTGTCAACCTACAGAGAGAGTTTGATAAACCTAGAGTAATTATAGGGAAGGTCCCACTCGAATTATGAAGCATCTAGATAGGGCAATGATGTCCTGGCATGGGCCCACGATGGCACACATTATGAGAGTTTGGAATTTAGATACATGCCCCTACCAAAACTCTAGTTGGATTCTTTGGTGAGATGACGCCATCAGATGAACCTCTCACTTTCTATGGATTTATGACTGCTAACTTGCCAAAATATAGAGACACTCCTGCTCTGCTACTTCTTATGAGCTAAGTTGTATGGCCCTAGCCTTGGAAAAAGATCCCTTTAATGAGATTTGGCAAGTAAGAGTTGCTTCCTTATGGAACCGCATCTAGATTGCAGACAACTACAATTCTTGGGGAGCCCAAATCAAAGCTAGACTTTATTGGCTCAAGATAGGGGACAAAGCTTCCAAGGAGTTTTTCCAAATACTACGAGCTAAAAACTCAAAACAATAGATACAAGTCATTTTTAAGGCTAGTAACAGGGTCACAAAGACTCCACTAATAGTGTAAGCTTTTGTCCACCATTATTAACAAGTGTTTAAATTCCAAGCATCTTCGATTGACCGTGAATCCACCCTTCAATAATGCTTTTCAGTGGTGTTTTGTAAACTCACTCCTACCCAGTATGTGGTTTATGACAAGCCCCTCTCTGTTGATGACTTGCATGAAGTAGTGTCTCACATGGCTAGTGACAAAGCCCCTGGCATTGATGACTTCCCCTACAAATTGTATAAAACACTTTGGGACCTTATGGGTAGTGACTTGCATAAGGTTTATCAAGAAGTGTTTTGCAAGCATTCCCTGTATACAAATATAAATAAATGAAATATCAAATTCATACCTAAATAAGGAGATCTTGAGTTGATCTACAATTGACAGCCCATCACCCTCCTGAATGTTTCTTATAAGGTCATTGCCAAGGCTTTAAAAATTTGCATACGTAATATGTTGCCTCTCATTGTGCATTCAGAACAAACAGGGCTCATCAGAAGCTGCTATATTTTGGATAACATCATTGTCATCTGGGAAGGCATGGATTGGGCTAGATGATCTAAGTAACAAGCTATGTTCATCAAAATTGATTTTAAAAAATCCTATGATCGCATCGACTGGCCATTCATTCTTGCCATGCTTTAGGCCCTGGCCTTCAGGCCCATATTCATCCAAACCATTCAGGTGATTTACTCAAATGCATCAGTTGTCATCTCCATTAATGGAGTCACCTCTAAGCACTTTAGTTTCTTCCATTCCATTAATCAAGGGTGTCCTTTGGCTCCTTCCCTTTATGTGTTTATTGCTGAGTGTTTTGGATATCTCTTAGCAATGCCTAAGTTATGGGCCTTATTAAGGGAATTTATCTCCCTCTTGATGCCACGAACCCACATAAAGATATGCAACTGCTCAATGGTCACTTTACGGATGACTCCTTTCTTACTCTCATTTAGGATGAAACCAATGTGGGTAACACCTTGCAGTGTCTCGACACCTTTTGCCTGGCCTCTGACTTTAGCATCCAATGGTAGAAAACTCATTATTGTAGACAACCTTACCTCCCTCCATTGATGTGGGTTGCTAAGTTTGATTGGAAGTGGATCAAGCATGACAAAACCTTTAAATTTCTTGGCATCCCCTTTGTTTTTTATGCCTCACCACCTTTTTTGTGGTAATATGTTGTTGACAGAGTTGCTAAGAAGTTAGAATTCTGGGTGACCAAGTCTCTTTCGTTATTAGGGAAATCTCAAATCTGCTCAAAAATTATTTCAACCACCCATGTATACCACTCGTCATGTTGGGTGCCTTCCAAAAAATATTACCAAAAGTTAGAGAAGTTGCTCAAAATTTTCCTTTGGGCCAATTCCCTGCAAGGTAAAGGATTCCACAGGGTGGCCTGGGAATATTATTGCCTCACACATGATGGTGGAGGAATGGGGATCATCGATATAGCTCGATAAGGAATTGTCTTATGTGCCAAATGGATTATGTGGGTCATTGAGGGCTAAGAAGCTTGTAAGGTATTATTTAGATACGGTATATCCTCAGGCTTGCCCAAGGGCAAGAAGGCTTGTAAAGGGCTAGGCTTCCCCAATTTACTCTTCATTTAGTATCATGTCCAAATCATAGGGTCCATCATGGGCAAAAACATATGGAAAGCCTGGGAAAAGATTAAATCATGGCTTCTCAAGAATGGATCCAAATTTTGGATTGGGCTCTCTACTAACTCCCATTCTCTTTGGTGGTCACCCATTTTCTCTCATAATGAGATGCCCCTAGCAGAGGTCCCTTAGGTCAATGCTCTTAAGCTCTACCACAGAGGAATTCATATCATCCATGATATATTTTATAGGTGCTTTTGCTCTTGGTTATCCTAGGAGGAGGTGAAATCTAAATTCAGGCTAGCCAATGCGATCCAAGAATCCTATCAAGAGATCCTCAATGTCGTCCCAGCTTCCATGCTCCACAAAATCTTGGTCCATTCCACTCAGTCATGGTAGAAGGACTAGAAATGGTATGATGAGACCCCTTTTCATAATTATACCCCTTAGCTTGGCTACACATGGCTCACTCCCAATTTGCCCATGGTTGACAAGCTTAATGCCCGTTGGGGGCTGCAATCATTTGTTAAAACGTGGAGCTTTCTCTTCAACACTATTTGGGAGGCTTGTGTGGAGCCCAAACTTCCTCATTTTTCTTGGTGTATATTGCACCAAGGCTTGCCTATTATTAGAAGACTTGTCCAACTTGGAGTCCACCTACCTACTTGCCCCTTTTGTGGCCACCTTGAAATGCTTCCTCATCTCAGCTTCACACTTCACGTTGCCTCCCTCTTCCCTCTATGAGACAAAAGGAGCATCATGGCATATAATAGATGTTGGTTGAAGCCAAGTCAAAGAATCCCTAATCTCATTAAAATAAAATTATAAGTAATTAAAAAATGTATCACATTCAAACATTACATGTATCTTTATGTATTATAAGTTGGAGAAAATATGGAATATATACTCGAAAAAAAAGAATGGCATGAGAGTAAATTCTAAGAAAAAATGTAATATAAATCTATAAATTATTCATTAGAAATAAATAGTCAAGGTCTATAATTAAATAATAGAAGAATTGAGAAAGAATAAGAAGAAGAAGATGATTGAGAACCTATACTTGATAAGTCGTATGTCCATAACCACCACCTCCTCTTTTTACAAGGTTGGTTGTCTAAAGACTTTATTTTTTATAGTTATTATTATTTGATTGGTATGCAATATATTTTTAAAGGTAAAAATATATAATATATGTTAAATTAAAAAGATGAGTGGTATGAAAGCATATCTCAAAAAAAAGGTTTGATCAACAATTTGAAAATAAATAAATATAAAATACCAAGATTTAAAACCAAATAATATATAAATATTAAATCTTAAAGAGACATTATTTCTTGAGAGAATGTGTAACTTATTTAACTCAACTTTCATTTTTTAGCTTTAACTTAAATTGTTGCTCTTTTGGAGTTTTTATATCATTATGAGAGAAAAAATCGCTCTGCTAGGGTTTCCTCCATGCTTGCCATTGAGTTGGCCCTTGTTTTTCTATCTTCCTAGCCTTGTGTCATAGCATGGCATTAGTCACCTACAAGACTTGCATTTATTGTCATTTTAGGGTTTCTCACCTTCAAGGGTGGCCAGCCTTTATAATGACATCTCTTCTTTCTATTTGGGATATTTTAACAACGAAGAAGAACGATGTAGCGTCGAGTAATGGACCTCTGTAAGCATCTAAGGAAGTTTGTGATGAATGTATACCATGAGGTAATGCTTCAGAACCTGATGTTATATTACCTATTCTTGAATTTAATTATGCATGTTAATGGTTAGAGCAATTCTTTTTAATAAGCTATTTTGTAGAGAGAATCCCTTGTGAAAGTATGCTTTGGTCTTGGGTTCAAACTCACTAGGCAGCTCACAACATTAATTTGGAGAGCATCCAAAATATGACTAAGGGGTTTTTTATTTTTCACTTTTTTGGCCCTTCCCATACAGGAGGAATCCCCCATAGGTTGGCCACTTGGTACATCAAGAACTCACTTATGGTTCTCTACCCCTGGACATGAAACTTTGTTGTCTCAGAGCACACCACTCTTAAAGTCCCAGTCTAGGTTGAATTCACTGGTCTCCCTCTCCCCTATTGGCACTTTATTCACTAGATAGCATCCTCTATAGGCCAAGTGGTTTGTCGTGAACAAAACTAGTTATACTCAACTAAATTACAAAAAAAGGCTCTGTGTAGAAGTTAACCTTTCCCAAGACCTGAAAGAGTTTGTGAAAATCCAAGTCAGGGATGTGAGGCACTCCCAGTGAGTCTTGTACATCAATTTGCCTAACACTTGATTTCACTTCCAAGCCATAGACCATAAGATATGGGATTATCCCCTTCAGTTGAATCGTAATAATGCATCCAATCATTTAGCCTCTCCCCCTAAGCCCTCTCCTGAAGTTAACAAGAAGATAGCTAAAGATAGATGGGCCATGATAGGTAAAAAAACACTCACCCCAAAGCTACAACCACAATTGTTGCTCCCAAAAGAGGCAAGCCATCTTTGATCAATGCCCTGTGGGAGCAAGCTCTTGTTGTAAAAGAGCCCTCACTGATTGAAGCCTTGAAATTGGTAGAGAAGCATAGGGTGATCAACACCCCTCTAGCTACTCATATTTTGTCCCAAGGTTTCAAGGCCTCTGTACCTAGTTCTTCTAGATTTTTAGACTCATAGCCAACCAGTATTCCACTTCCTACTCAACGAGAAATGCCCAAACACTTTCATAACCCTCCTTGGAGGAGTGATGAGGTGGAGGAAGGAGAGTATCAGGTTGACCCTACTATGAGGAAGTAATTGTTGACAATTTTGACACCACAGGTCAAATTGCCACCCTTATCATTTGAAGCCTTTCATGTCATTGCCAATTTGCTTTAACTCAGAGCAATTATAAAGGGATAGTCAGAATACTTTGGGTTTTCACAAAGCACATGAAATACTTTGGGTTTTCATGGAAGGAATACTTTAGGTTTTGTCTAAATATCAGAATTATTTTAGACTTTTTGTCTGAAACAACTTTTTCAAGGACCATCACATAGTTTTCCTAAGGACACTTTCATTTTCTTGAAGGGTATATGCCTTTCAAAAAAAGGCAATTCAAAAGGGAAAGTGGACTATTCAATTTCTCCGAAAGGTGCAAGACAAAAGCCTGAAGGGTCATTTTCTTCGAGAAGGGCCATTTTAAGAATTCCATTAGACTTTTTGTTCGAAGGAAATAAACAAGGTGATGGGACCACTTCACTTTATCTGAAAGGCTCTTTTTATTCGACAGTGGTCTATTTTTCACTTTCCCGAAGGACTATTACAATTTTTTTGCAGGGTCTATTGCAAAATCTTGAAAGGCACTTTACAAAGCGAAGGGTCTATTTCACTTTTACCGAAAGGTGCATTTACAAAGTTCCAAAGTTATCTTACCTTTCAGATGGATCATTTGCAAAAACTTGAAGGGTTCTTTCACAGGTCTGCGAGTTATTTTCAAAGGATAAAGGACTATTTCAAAACAAAACAAAAAACCTGAAGGGTCACTTGGAAAATGTCGAAGGGACACTTTGAAGAAATTCGAGGGACACTTGGAAAGGGTGAAAGGACCCTTACAATTTTTTTGAAGGGTCACTTTCACTTCAGGAAAGTTCACTTTGAAAATTTTTGAAGGGCTTTTCCAAGAAGCCTGAAAGGCTGAAAGGACACTCTACACAAAACCCAAAGGGTAGAATCCCTTTGAGAAAGTTATTATCAAAAACGCTGCAAGAAAATCCAAGGGTCACTTGAAAAGCTGAAGGACAGTTTCAGAAAGCCTGAAGGGCAATTTGCAAAGGAATTGTTTGAGAGGAGAATCCCAAAGACATGAATTCCTTCAGACTTTTTATCCAAAGGAAATGAATGGGAATGGTTCAAGGAAAAGCTCTAAAAGAAAGGAACAAATAGAATTTCTTTGGAATATTTGTCTGAAGGAAATGGATAGAAATTAAAGCCTAAAAAAATTACGAAGGACCAAAAAAAAAAGGAAACAATTCCTTCAAACAATTTGTCTGAAGGAAATGAAAGAGAGAGACAATTCCCGTGAACAATTTGTTTGTGGGAAAATGACAAAAATAAAGGCCCAAAGGAAATGAATGGCAAATAAGCCTATTGAAATAAACAAGGATAGAAAGAAAAGCCAAAAGAAATTCGACAAAATTGGTCAAAGGAATACATGCACGAGAGTAAGAGACCGATGGTTGTCTAAGGAGTTGACATAAAATTTCATGCATGCTTCTCAATCTTCAAGAGCTTTTCATGCAAAAGAGAGGAAGTTGGAGTTAACTAAACCTTGCACTTAGGTTGACTACTTGATAAGCCATGCTCTTCTCCTTAGTTTTCATGCAATCTGAGCCTTTTAAGCACTTCTAGATCAGCTTCAAGCAGAGTTCTCAGTCTAAGATGTGGCATGGCTTTCCATGCAAGAGTTTGACTTGTCAAACTTGGTTCCACCTCATCCCTTCTACGCTAACATGGAATTTCATGCATGCATTTTTTTTTAGCTTGTTGAAAGCTTTCGTCATTCCAGAAGTTAAAGTAGAGTTTTAAATTCAGTTTTGGTGTAGCATCATGCAAGACCCATGCACGTTGATCAATCTTGAAGAATTTAATCTTTGTTCTAAATAAGGATTATGAAATGGGCTCTCCCTCATTTTCAATGCCAAAGAGATTTTCATGCAAGGCATAAGACAAAAATAGATTTTATTTGAATGTTTTGATAGCACAAGTGGGACTGAGTTGACCTCCTCTTCTATTTTCAGTGCCAATCTCTTGGTTGTTATATCTTTTCTATATAAGTTGGCTTTTTAGCCTTGATTTGTATCCTCTTTTTGGCAAGACCATACTTTGCCAAAATTTGTGTTTTGTAACCTTTTCAAATTAATAGAAGGATAGTTTTCAGACTCCAAGGTGTTGGTATAGTGTATTTATGTCAGTGATTTGCATATGTGATAGATTTTTTTTCCTTGTCAAGTCTTGATTCTTACCTAGTTACTAGTTGATCAGATTATGTAGGTTATGTTCTATGTTTAATATCTTTTGGTTGAATTTATAGTGGATATAAGTGGTTGGTTAGTGCCTTGAATTAGGCTTATTCCATCATTTCCCTCAAGCTTTGATCACAAGATAGAACCTTTTCATGAAATATTGATGTGTAGTGGTCAATTGGGGTGAAAATTTTAGTTTGTTTATTGTTTGATCAGTGTTGTTAGAAGCTCAAATTGTGTGGATCAATCAAAATTCAGGTGTATCAGCATCATTAAATAGGATTTCCTTTAAATTTTCCCCTTTCCCCTTTTCCCCAGTAGTTTGTAGCGTAGAGTAGAGATCCTAATTGATACACCAAAGGGAGCTAGCCCTTACAATCTAGAGATTCAATCTACTAATTAGGTTATCCACAGCCTAGGCTTATTTTTATGTTTTAGCAGACTGTGAAGGCCTAAAACTACCTTCACAAGGGTGTGAGTTTGATTGACAATAGTAATTTGATGATTTCTTGAGTGCCAACAATGGGCACTTTTGTAGAACCAATATGATGCCCTAGAGGGGTTGGACTCGGAGGACATGTCCCTTGACACCCATCATCTATGAATTGTTTTTTATGGAATGTTTGGGGTCTCATGGACCCAAAACACAAGTTTTTTGTGCATGATTTCAGAAGGAAATTTCTCGAGATAGATATTCTCTATCTACAAGAAGCCAAGGTGGCAGATTTCTTGTTGATGATTGTCAATAATTTCATCTGGCATGACAGTATCATTCTTCATAGCAATCATGCCACAGAACTGGAGGGGTGATCACTTTCATCTCTCCAAGGTGGCGACCACACTTAGTGCAATCCAGTGCGGACCCCACCAACTAGTTAGTATGGACTCTTTTTAGCATTGAAAGTTATTCTTTTGGTTTTATTAATATTTATGCCTTAAATGACACTTCAGAGCGTACCCATTTATGATGATGGATTGTGGATGATCTCCCTGAGACCCATTGGGTATTATGTGGTGATTTTAATATGGTGGAGTCTCCAAAAGACAAGTTGGGCCACTTGCCTATGAGGTGGGCAATTGGAGAAAGGGAGGTGTAGTTTTACATATGCACTAAATGGAGCCTTTATGACCCCAACATAACCTGTCGGCCTCTAAATGGAGTTTCGTACACCTGGAGTAATTCCAGGGGAGGTTCCACTCAAATTTTGAAGTGTCTAGATAGGGAAATGATGTCCTCCCAACCATACTTCTCTTTTGATAACAAAATTTTTTCCTCCGGTGTAGGTGTTATCAAACTTTGTGCTTTTTTATCACTCCTCGATTAGGTTCCGAGTGACATGACAGTTCATGAAACCCAAATGTTACCATATTATTTTAAATACCTTGGGTTATTGACTAAGGTATATTATCTATGCACCTTGGTTAGTTGTTTTAACCACTTGGGTTAATAGGTTAGTTTGTTTTTGTGGGCTTAACTATTTTATGCTACTCGATTCTTGTGGTTGCTCCCACCCCCTATTTTCTAAGGTGGCTCTTTTGCTTATTTAATAGGCCTCTCATGTATTGTTTAGTATGCTGATTAATTATATTTTTCAATCTCTTTGCTAAATCTAATATGGTATCAGAGCTTACAGTGTAGGAATCTTGGGAGGGAGCTTATGGAGTAAGAGAGGAGTAGTCTTGTCAGGGAAGAGCATAAAACACCCAAGGGAGAGACCTGAAGAGAAAAAAAAATCCAATGACCAGCAGGAAAGCCAGTAATTAGGGGAGAAGCATTAGGAGACATGTTTCAGCAAAAGAAAAGTGGTAGGAGGTAGCAAAAGAGGCTCACATGTTTGTTTTTTATTTTTTCTATGTTTTTTGGGTGGCCATTTCCATTTTTTTTGAAAAGTGACTATATTTTCATTGGACACTATTTTTGACAAGTGAGGCATCTAAAAATTTCTATTTTCTGAGAGAAGATGATAGGAATTGACAGAATTCAGTTTGGCTTAGTATTTCTCCTAGAATCTACATCTAAAGTTTTGCAGGTAGGCCAATTTTTTTATTGACTAATTATTTTTATGAAAATTTTAATCTAAAGTTTTATTATTTCAAGTAGTTTTAATTTTTAAATTGAAATAATTTGAAACTTTAGCTTATAAGGGTTATTGGGGACCTACTGGTGACTAATTATCTCGAAAAAGTTATGGAAGGTAAAAAATTTACCATTTTTTTGGTTTTTAATCTGGATGTTGGCGGAAAAAAAAAATTAATTGGAATTGTAGATCTCTAGATAAAATTGTTTTTATCCATTTTTTGGTGTTTTTAAAGATGAAAAATTTAAAATTTTCCAAACGATGTGGTGTTTTTTTGCTGAAAACTAAAGGTATTAACCAGTTTATGATTTGAGTGCATGGGTAGGACAAATTTTATGTGAAGTCATTATAATTTTTATGATATATTCATTTTTAGAAAAACTACGTCAAAATGGCTAGTTTACAACACATCTTGTTGCCAAATTCACAAAAATTGACAGGGAAAAATTTTAGTTTGTGAAGTCACAAGGTTTTGACGATATATGAATATTAGAATCTTGATCAAATAGTGCTCAGTAAAGAGCAAATGCCTGCCATAAGTACCAATGACTATGATAAATGTTATCATGAGGCTCTTATGTTGTAAAAATGTCAGTAACATATAATCTAATCTCAGAGGTTAGAAATACAACTATTGCATCAGTTTTGTAGACTAGTCTTACTTCTAAATACCAAGCTTCTAAAGTCAATAGGGTATTGTATTTGAATAATTTGTTGTTTTCTACTAAGATGTAGGAAGGTGGCTTCATTTATGAGTTTTTATTATAGATCAAGGACATCAATGATTAGTTGAAGGTTGTGTAGAAGCCTATTGATGAGCAAGATTTGATTGCTCTTCCACATTCATTTGAGTCATTTGTAGAGTCCTTGCACATGATTGCTGAGATGCAGACTTTAGACTTTGAAAAGTTGTCCACATTGTTATTGCAGAAGGAGAGACGAGAGGAATAAACAATGTTGTCTACATATACTTCTACAAAGAGTGTATTATTCATCAAGGGAAAGAGTAAGCAGTTTTGTAAAATTACTAGTTCTCCAACAAAAACTTCACAAGTAAGTGGTTCTAATAAGAGATCTAAGTGGAAATGTTTTTACTATAATCAACCAGGTCACCTTAAGAAAGATTGCAAAAAAAGATAATTGGATATGGCTAACCCTAGAAAGAAAGCTCATCATGCAAATGTAGCTGAATGTGAAGGTGATAAATCATCTCCTTATTTTAATTTCATGGCTTCTAGTGGTAATTTTGGGGTATATCAAGCTTGGTACTTTGATTCATGGGCATCTCACTATTATACATGCCATAAAGACTGGTATGTGGATTTTGTTGAAAATGATAGTAATAATGACTGCATCTATAGGAGATGGTAGGACTCATTTTGTGAAAGGATATGATAATGTTCAGATTAATGTTAATGGCGCAGTTCAGTATACATTTAAGAATGTTAAGTATGTGCCTAATATGAACAAAAATTTGCTTTTCATTATTGAGATCACTTCAAAATCTGAATTTGTTGTAAAGTTTCAAGGACAACAATGTTTGGTCACTACCAGAGATAACAAGATTATTGTTGTTGGGATTGGTGAGAAAGGATTGTATAAGCTTGCAGATCTACAGAGGCCAAAGGAAAGTGCACTTATAGTGGTTGATAGCAAAATTTCACTATGACATGAAAGGCATGGGCATTTGAATTTCCAATATTTGACTACATTGAGTAAGAATAAGATGGTTAAGGAGATTCTTTCTATTTGAGAAAGTTATCATGTATGTATTGGATGTCAATTGGAGAAGCAAGTCAGACATTCATTTGATGTTGGTAAAGCTTCAAGAGCTAAGGGAGTATTAGATCTAGTACATTTGGATTTACAATGTCCAATGTAGACACCTATCCCTTCTGGAACCTATTATTTTATGTTGTTGGTTGATGATTTCTCTAGAAAAAAGTGGGTATACTTTCTAGTGAAGAAATATGATTATTTTTATAACTTCCTTACTTGGAAAGCTATGGTTGAAAAATAGGCAAGAACGTTAGTGAAATCTCTTAGAACGGATAATGGGGGTGAGTTCATCTCAAAATAGTTCAAGAAGTTTTGTGCCACTAAAGGCATACACAGACATTATACCACCCCTTACACTCTCCAGCAAAATAGAGTTGTGGAAAGGCAAAATAAGATGGTGATGGACATGGCTCGTTGTATGGTCCAAAGCAAAAATGTCCCATATAAATATTGGGCAAAAGTAGTGAATACGGTAGTGTACATCCTCAACAAAAGTCCTACAGAATCATTAGAGATAATGACTGTAGAGGAGACTTGGTCAGGTCGAACTCCAAATGTAAGTGTTTTTCAAATTTTTGGTTGTGTAGCTTTTATAGTTATTCCTAGTCAAAAGAGAAGTAACTTGGATGAAAAAATCAAAGCATACATGTTTGTTGGGTATAGTGAGCAATCAAAGGCTCACAGATTACTTGATGTTTCTACTAACAAATTTATGGTAAATAAATATGTCATAGTAAATGAATAGTTGCCATTCCTCATAGTAACTGATACAGTTTCAGATAGTGAGTCATTTTTTTCTTCTAATGATTCTATTATAAGTTGTATTGTGAAAGTTGAGCAGGGTTCTAATTCATCAGTGGAATCACATTCTAGGGAGGGAATTGATGCAGGTCATTGTGAGGTTCCAATAGAACAACCAAAGAAGCCAAAGTGGTATTCTGCCACAATGGAAGCACTAAAGGAGGGAGACTTGCCACAGGGTGTGGAAGGAAGAAGATTGAGATCAAGAAAGCAGTTTGGTAATAGAGGTGAGCATGACAATTTTGTTTTAACAACTGTTATTTCACATGTATTTGAGCCTAATTATTTTTTAGAGGCCAAAGGGAAGCATGAGTGGGAATCATCCATACAACTGGACTATGATTACTTGATGAAAAATAAGAATTGAGAACTCATGGAGATACCACCAAAAAAGAAATCCATTAGTTGTAAATGGATTTACAAGGTAAAATGCAAAGTAGATGGTTCCTTGGATAAACACAAAGCTATAATTGTTGCAAAAGGTTATGCACAAGAGGAAGGGGTTGATTATGAGAATACTTCTGATCCTACTACAAAGATGGTAACTTTTTGTTTGATTGTTGCTATTGTTGCTTAGTTTAGATGGTAGGTACACCAAATGGATGTCAAGAGTGCTTTCTTGAATGGAGATATGGGGAAGTAAGTCTACATCATTCAACCATAGGGTTTTTAGGTTCTTAGTAAGGAACATATTCTTTGCAGGTTGATCAAATCCTTGTATAGGCTTAAGCAGGCTCCTCAAGCCTGGTATATGAAGATAGATACATACCTTAGGGAGTCTGGATTCAAAAGGTGTAACTCTAAACCAACTCTATATGTAAAGGTGTCTGGTGATGATATCTTGATTCTCATTGTATATGTTGATGATTTAGTCATCACTAGGAGTAGTGCTAGTCTCATTCAGTAGATGAAGGTTGACATTTATTGTACTTTTGACATGACAGACTTAGGACTGAAATATTGTTTAGGTGTTGAGTTTTGGCAAGGTGATTGTGTTATATTCATGTCACAAAATAAGTATGCCAAATCATTACTAGAAAGGTTTAGAATGATGGATTATAATCCAACTCACTCACCTATGGAAGTTAGAGATAAATTTTTAACTAACATTGATTCACCTCTAATCAATAAAATAGTGTATCGACAACTAGTGAGTAGTCTCATTTACGTCACCAGCACTAGATCAGATATTTGTTTTACAGTGATTATTCTATCTTGATTCATGTCTAAACCACATGAATTACATTGGTTAGTTGTAAAATGGGTATTAAGATATGTCAAAGGTACTCTTGACTTTGGCATATTATATGAGAAGTCTATAGATTTTGAGCTTTCAGGATATTTTGACTCTGATTAGGCAAGATCAATAGATTCACAAAAATTTACAATAGGGTATGTATTCACTCTTGGTTCAGGATTTTTCTCATGGCAGAGCAAACTACAAACTATAGTGGTATTATCTTCAACAAAATTAGAGTATAGAGTTATGGTCAGTGCAGGTTGTGAAACTATGTGGATAAAGAAAATCTTGGAGGATCTTCAATTCAAGTCATCAAAGCTTACTCTATTTTTTTGTGACAACCAAAGTATTATAAAGATGGTGAAGAATCAAGTATTCCATGTCAGGACCAAACACGTTGAGGTTCACCATCATTACATCTAATGGTTATAAATGAAGACATCAGTCTCTTCTACTACCCAACTGTAGAGCAACCAACTGATATAATGACCAAACCACTTGGTACAGACAAGTTCACAACATTTAGAGATAAACTTGGTCTTGTTTTTGGTTTAGTCATTAAGGGAGAGTGTTAGCATATTATTGTAAATATGTTTGATTATTGATTAAGGTATATCATCTATGCACCTCAGTTGTTTTGTCTACTTGGGTTAACAGGTTAGTTTGTTTTTATGGGCTTAGCTATTTTATGTTACCTAATGCTTGCAGTTGCTCCCACCCCTTATTCTCTCAGGTGCCTCTTTTGTGTATTTAATAGGCTTCTCATGTACTATTTAGTATGTTGGTTAATTACATTTCTTAATCTCTTTGTTGAATATAATATCAAAGTCGACAAAATGCAAATTTTCCTTAACACCTCCTTACTCAAGTATGGGCCCAGGGTGGCACACATTAGGAGAGTTAGGAATTTAGATCCATACCCCTCCAATAATATGGTTGGATTCTTTGGTGGGATGATGGCATCAAAAAAACTTCTCACTTTTTTCAGATCTATGCCAACCAACTTGTAGAAAGTTTGGAGACACTCCTACTTTGCCGCTTCCTCCAAGCTAAGTCATGTGGATCTAGGCTTGGAAAAAGATCCCTTTAATGAGATCTTGCAAGTAAGAATTACTTCCTTACGGTACAACATTCATATTGCAAACAACTATAATTCCCAAGGAGCCCAAATAAAATCTAGGCTTCATTCGCTCAAGATAGGGAACAAATCTTCTAAGGAGTATTCCAAATGCTGTGAGCCAAAAAATTAAAACATCAAATACAAGTCATTTTTTAGGCTTGAAATAGGCTCACAAAGAATCCACTAATAGTCTAAGCTTTTATTTTCCATTATCAATAAGTGTTCAAAGCCCAAGCATCTTCGACTGAGCGTGAATCTACCTTTCAGTTATGCCTTTTAGTGGTGTCTTCTAAACTCACTCCTATCTAGTGGGTGGTTTGCGACAGGCCTCTCTCTGTTGATGACTTGAATGAAGTAGTGTCTCACATGGCTAATGACAAAGCCCTTGGCATTGACGACTT
The DNA here is from genome assembly GCA_037957365.1 of Torreya grandis. Taxonomy (NCBI): domain Eukaryota; kingdom Viridiplantae; phylum Streptophyta; class Pinopsida; order Cupressales; family Taxaceae; genus Torreya; species Torreya grandis. The sequence continues at coordinate 1,736,016 of JARHVA010001705.1, forward strand.
CCCCTAAAAATTATATAAAATGCTTTGGGACCTTGTGGGTAATGACTTGCATAAGGTTTATCAAGAAGTATTTCGCAATCATTCCCTAGGTACAAATATAAATAAAAGAGATATTGAATTCATACCTAAACAGGGAGATCTTGAGTTGATCTTCAACTAGCGGCCCATCACCCTTCTGAATGTTTCTTATAAGATCATTGCCAAGGCTTTGGAAATTTGTCTACATAATATGTTGCCTCTCATTATGCATCTAAAATAAATGGGCTTCATCAGAAGCCGCTATATTTTGAATAACATCATTGACATCTAGGAAGGCATGGATTGGTCTAAACAATCTAAGCAATAAGCCATGTTCATCAAAATTGATTTTGAAAAAGCCTATGATCGCATCAAATGGCCATTTATTCTTGCCATGCTTCAAGCCTTAGGATTTAGGCTTATATTCATCTAAACCATTCAAATGTTTTTCTTAGATGCCTCGGTTGTCCTCTCTATTAATGGAGTCACCTCTGAGCAATTTGGCTTGTTTTGTTCTATTCGACAAGGGTTCCCTTTGTCTCCTACCCTTTATGTGATTATTGATGAGGGTTTTGGATATCTTCTTATCAATGCCCAAGCTATGTGCCTTGTTAAGGGAATTTATCTCCCTCCTAATGGAAGACAAGTCTGTACTAATGGACAAGTGCACAATGCACTCATGTTTGCCTAGTGCACACTTGTCCTAAATGAACAAAGGATTATGAAACAAGAGTGATAATAAAGTATATGTTGATCATTTCTTAGTCTCTTTTGAAATTATTTTGGATATGACTCCCCTTTTTTGTCCTTTCAAGTTTAAATTGATGCTGTTATGTGATCCATGCAATTTCAAGGAATTGGTGAATTGGTGGCATTATGCTCCAACTATAAATGGAATTAAGATGTTTATCTTGGACAAGAAACTCTCTCATGTAAATAATTATTTGAAATCTTGTAATAAGGGCGTCTTAAAAAAATAAAAAATAAAAAAACCTATGTAGAAGCATAATTGAGTGCATTAAATGAGGAAGTCTTCAAGAAAGGAATGGCCAATGCCTATTTTGTTAGGGAAAAATAATTTTTGATTGACCATGAAGAAATCCTCTCCAAAAGAAGAAATATATTGGAATAAAATTTTGAGAGAATCATGACTAAAAGAAGGGGATAAAAACACTAAGTCAGTAAAGGCTAAAAAAATGTGAATCAAATTTCTTCCATCAAAGCTAGGAATGGTTCTCTTTTGGATAACTATTTAGATATTAGATAGGAAGTAGTGTATTTCTTTAAGGATCTTCGTTCCAATCAGAATGCTTCTAATTTTGGAGTCCAAGTCTCCCTCTTAGAGGTTATACCTAAGCTTATTTTAGATCATTAAAAAGAGCGACTGATGGCCCCTTTTTGAGAAGAAAAAGTTTTAGGTGTGCCCTTCCAAATGGACAGGGACAAGGTTCCTAGCCTAAATGGTTTCCTAGATTCTTTCTTTCAAGAATGTTGGCATATAATTTGTAATTAGGTCTTCCTAATAGTTGAAGAATTGAGAAAGGTAAAAAATAGTCCTCATAGACTTTAATTGCACCTTCATCTCATCGATTCTCAAAGTGAAACATCCTATTCCTTTGGGGACTTTAGAAAATTTCAAAATAAATTTCCTTGAGGGTTAAAAGGTTACTTCGTACTTTTATTTTCCCATATAGGGGGGATTTGTATTGAACATGCCAATTTTGGATGGAATTTTGATCACCCATGAAATTATTCATTATCTGAATCTATTGAAGCAAAAAGATTAAGATAGTTGATTAAATAATTTAGATCTTATAATTTTATTTAATGCTCTTAGGTTGGCTCAAGCCAAAATTGTATAGATTTTTGGTTTCAAGGTAGGTTCTCTTCTAGGAAAATACCTAGGCATCCCATTTTTTTATAGGTTGAGAAGGGATGCTCACTAGAAAAGGATGATTGATTATTTTCAAGCTTGCCTGAGCTCTTAGAAATGGAAATGGTTGTGTTTAGCTAGTCTCGTCACTCTCAATCAATTCTATTTTGAGTGCCCCCCATATATATGATGTCTTCTCTAAAATATCATGCAAGTGTGATTCCAAACTAAATAAAATCAAGAGAGACTTATTTTTTTAGGGAATGGTGGAGAAAAAGAAGATTTCATTACTTAGATAGAAAAAAATTTATACCTCCAAATCCCTAGGAGGGGCAAGTATTGGAGATCTCTCTCTTCAAAATAGAGCATTAGGAGCAAAATTAGTGTGGACCATGTATTCAAAATTTAAACAGAATGGTGTGATTTTATTCAAGTAAAATACTTGTACTATTTGTCAGTAGAGAGAATTATAACTATAGTTAATTTACTCACAAGATCACATCTCAAGAATTTCATGATGTCCTAAAGACCTATCATTCTTAACCACTTGTCTTTGGAAATTAGATCTAGGAAGGATGTTAAATTATGGGAGGATTCCTAGACTGGGCATTTGCTAATGGTTAAGGATGAGGATATTATGGAACCAAAAGATATTATGTCTATTAGATGGGGCTATAAGGTAAAGGACTAGTTGTATCCTCAACTATTCTATGGTATGAGGTTTTAGTAATGAAAGGATCTCAAACCCTTGAACCTTCCCCTTGGGAAGGATGCTAAATTTGTAGAAATTCTTAATTCATGAATAATTAACCTCAATTCAAGTAAGGATAAAATTAGATGGATTGATGCAAAGATTAAAAACTATGAGGTCAACTTGGGCTACAAGTTGTTATGTTTTATATCTATTATGCCACTTTTTCCAGATAATTCCTATTGGCATAATGTTGACTCTTGAAAGTGGGTGCTATTACTTGGCTGAAAATTCAAGGTTGGTTTCTTACCCAAGATAAACTGTATAAAATTGGGGTTTTTGGTGTGTTTAGATGTGTCCTTTGAAATCATGTAGATGAGGATGTTGACCATTTTATTCTCAGTTTATCCTTTTCTAGTGACTGTTATAATTAGCTATGGTAGAATTTGGATTGGGATAGGGATACTCCTACTTCCTTGCTCCAAGACTTTTTGATGTGGCATTCTCCAAAGCATAAGGATGTCTTCTTTGACATTTGGAAAATTAGCCTAGCTATTTTAATTTGATGCTTGTGGTAGGAAATTAATTCTTAAAGGAGAGGAATCTTTGATTGCTTTAGTGACCAACAAAATTGAGGTGGCCATCTCTGAGATATTAATGTCCTAGGTAGCTACTTCTCAAAATGTTGTTTCTTAATAATATATAGACATTCTAAACAACTTAAATTTGCTCTCTTTTCCCCCATTAATAGGTCAATAGTAATTGTAAATGGACATAAGGTATTAGTGTTACTGGGTAATTTGGCACACCAACTTTAAGTGAGGCACATTCATACACAACCTCTGCTTAAAAGAGCTCTAAAGATCTCCCCAAGGTATATTATCACCAAGTCTTGGTAGTGTTGAGTAATTTATTGGTTGTTGTGAAACTATTCCATTTTAGGGGCATGGAATAAATTCAGATAAATGATGGATAATGTTGGTCTTTCAAATTTATTGCCTAAGAAATCAACAAATGTGGATTTGGTATGAAATTATAGCTGATTCAAAACATGTTATTGACATATATATGTTCAACAATGTATAAAATATAATAACAAGGGTTTATAATCATAATGCATATATAAGCATGGATTGCAAATTTCATATTTAACCTGCATACTCTGATTTTTTTTAAAGTACAAAAGATAGGGGATTTAAGAGAAAGAATGGGTGTGTTTGCAATAATATAGGTCTAATTTCCCAGATTAAATGCAACCCACAAAACTAACCTCCCACTTGGCCAACATCCGCACAACCATAAACAAGGATAGTGCAAGACCCATAGGATCAAACAACTAGTAAGAATAAGAATAAACCACCATATTAATGCACAGGGAGCGAAAAAAACTTCATAGATTCATTTAATAAATGTTTGCTTGAAAACATAGTGCTTGGGTCAATTATAATCGATATAATATAGAGTAATGTCTCATGGAATCATAGCTCATATTAAAATATATCTATAAAATAAGAAATATATAAATTAAAGTGGTTTGGGCCTCTATGCTACTTTTAACTCTAATGAACCATCCCCTAACAAAGCCACTCAACTAGTTATATATAACAATTCAACTCTATTGACCTAAAGGATTTCCCTCCAAAAGTGGTTGTTAATATTCAATATGATTCACCCACCGATGGGCAGATTTCAAGGGAAAAATATGTCTCCCATCACTAGAGGCATGAAACATTGATGACACCCTGTTAATTGGTGGCCAACTTGTTTGAAAATGTGCACTCCGCTAATCCTAACTAAAACCCAAATTTGTAAAATACAGAACCCTAACCCTAAGCTATACCCACTCCCAAAAAATAAAACACAAAAAAAAGTAAAATACAAAATAATATACAATAGATTCCCTATCCAAACACCTTTTCCACATCACCCATGTTATGGGTTTTAAGTAGCATCCAACAAAGCTCCTCTTATGGCTTGAATGCCCTTCAAATGAAACTATCCAAATAAATACACCCAAGAAAAATGGTGGTCAAGGGCAGCGTCAAAGTGAATAGTTAAGGGGGACTTCATTTGAAGCCCCTATTTTATTTTTCAAAGTACCTTTGGTTGCCCACCTTATGAGACTGATATATGTTTAACCCTACAATGGTTATTTCAAAGTGTTTGGGGAGATTTGGTTTTTTTTTTAATTTTATGTGATTTTTTTCGATGAATCATTATTTTATGTGGTAATTTTGAGTTAAGACTTAAGGATATCCATTCTGTCAAAGTCATTTGGAGTACAATCTCGGTGTTATCTCTTTTCATGTGTTAGATTTTACTAGCAGTAAGAATTGATCCTTGATGGGTTCTTTGAGAATCAAGCAACTTTATCAATTTTGACTGATAATCACTTTATTGTTTCTATCCTAATTTATTTTTATAGTTAATATAGGTGTAGTTGGGTTAGCCAACTTTGTTATGTATGATAAGAACATTTAAAAAGTGGTGACCGTGGATAAAGTTTTAAAGCTACAGAAGTCCTTTACTTCTAAAAAGAGGTTTGAAGCAGTGGCTCAATTAATTAGATCTTGGGTGATGGTTATGCTTTTACAAGTTTTTTAATGTTCCATTATTTTAGATTTAGAGGTGGTATAGCCTCCTTATAGGTGGAGTTTGTCTCCATTTCTTATCTTATATTTTTAAGATAAATGGTGGGAGAGGGGGTAGGATGGGTGTGAGAGGAATATGAACAAATTGTTCCTTTGATAAGGGATATAGGTTTTAAAAAAGGAGGGTGACATTTTGAAGTCTTTATTCATTTATATTGGATGGATTCTAAGAGTTACTTTTGATCTTATTAGTATTTTGGTTTCATAGGTTTTGGATTGATTCTCTCTAAGGGCAAGTGACAAAAGCTTTGTTTTGGTTTTAGGAAGTGGTTGTAGAAGGAAACTTGTGTGATATTTGGTTTTGATATTTATGCGTGGTGTTATCTTAATGATAATTAATTTTTGGGGTTTTTTAAGTTTTTACTATGGAAGACCTGGTTTCTGTTATTGAAGATTTTTTATTTTTGTTGCTACATAGTTACTAGCTCAAAATCGATGGACTTCAAACAAAATTGTGAACACTTCGTGAAATATTACTGTCCAACCTAATGGCTACCCCTTGTTACCATTGTAAAAGATGTTACAAATGGATTTGTTCTCACCTTTATTTTTTGGGCCTTTTTGTTCTCTATTATGGAAGGTTTAGTTTCTCTAGGAAAAATTATTTAGTTACATAAGTGACTGTGCTTCAATTGTGAAAGACTATTTAGATATAAAAGTGGTTGCACTTTAGTTAAGAACGATTGTTTAGCTACAAAAATGCTTGGGTTTTAGTTGCAAAAGAATGTATTTTATATGGGTGTTTTGTGAGGGAGTTTAAAAAACAACCCTTTGGTTAGTTGATTTTATTTTACTAATGAAAGATATTCTCAATTTTAGGTTTTCTTTGTAAGCTTTTAAAAATCTTTGATTTTTGTATCGCTATTTCCTTTGAGGTAATTATGATAATTTTATTTTTTCTAAATTTCCAGACTATATCTTTTTGTAAAAAATATTTTTAATTAATGAAAGGGGTAAAGGAAATCACAACCCTCTTTTACGGATTAAAAAATCAATGTGCGGTAATCTATGCATACCCTAATCCTTCCATCCTTTTTTATATTAATCATCATTATACTTACCCAATCAAATTATTACACTAGATAAATATAATAACATCTTATCAATCTCATATTCAGATTCACTCTGTATAGTTTCTTCTTTACTGGGCATGCACCTTCACACAACTTAATTGTCATTTTCTCCAAGAAGTCTATTGGTGCTCAAATATGTTCCCTACATAGTACCTATTGCATGAGCATAATAATAAGAAGCTTCACAGTGTAGGACATGGTAATGAAACAACCTCCAAGGTTAAGAGGTTGACTCCTATTCTAATGCTAAACTCACGTTGGTTTGGGGTGAAAATGGAGAGAAGAAAACATGATAACAAATAAAATTTAAAAATAAATGCACTAGAATAGTTTGATTCTTAACATGTTCAAAGGAATATCATAAATAAAAACCATGTGAACTTAGATTAGCTATTTCAAAGACAAATATACAAACAATTAATTAAATATTTACACACAAACACAAAAAAGGGAAGACAATAACCACAACACCTTTATAAGGTGCTATGAAAATCACACTTTTACACATGTTACAACTAAAAATAACTTTAATTGAAATAATTATCAAGGCTATAATTTTATAATAAATCTCTCATAAAAAGTTGGAATTTTTTTAAAGAACCATAAAAATATGATACTTTCTCTATTTGTTATAATTAAAAGAAAACATAAAAGTAGAAATAAGTTTTTTTTTGGTTCAATGAGAATCAGTTACAATCTTTCATTATTTTCATCTAGGTATGGAGTTTCTTTTAGTTTTACTTCAGTAATTAACTAATTTTTGACCATTTTCTGCATAACCAGTTTGTGTTTTTCCTTTGGCTCTTTTAGTTTCTCCCTTGCTCATTTCCTATGTTTGGTCACTTGCTTTGTTGCTTGTCTTTTCTCTTCGGCCTCTCTTAGTCTTCTCCCTTGTTCTTTGTTTTTCCCTTTGCCATGTTTGCATTATCCTTTCTTGCTTTGTTTTGCCCCAAAGTGCCCTTCAGAAAAGGTTCTAAAGAGCCACTTCCCTTCTAAGTGCCCTTCGAAACGTTTTTGAAGGGCATTTTTTGCCTTGCCTTCCCCCCAAGTGTCCCTTCAAATTTTTTCTAAGGGCACTTTGTTGTCCAAGTGACCCTTCAGAGAAGTTTCAAAGGGTACTTTCCCCCCCCAAGTGTCCCTTTGAACTTTTCCGAAGGGCACTTTGTTGTCCAAGTGACCCTTCAGAAAAGTTTCGAAGGGCATTTTTCCCCCCAAGTGTCCCTTTTGACTTTTTCGAAGGGAACTTTGTTGTCCAAGTGACCCTTTGGAAAAGTTTCGAAGGGCACTTTTCCGCCCAAGTGTCCCTTCGGATTTTTTTGAAGGGCACTTTGTTGTCCAAGTGACCCTTTGAAAAAGTTTCTAAGGGCACTTTGTCTTTCAAAATGCCCTTCGAAAAAGTTTCGAAGGGCCATTTCCTTTGGAAACGCCCTTCAAAATTTTTCGAAGGGACCTTATGCCTTTCCCAAGTGTCCTTCGAAAAAAGTTCCTGAAGGAACTAGCTGTTGCTTTTTGGGTAAAATTCTCAAAAGAATTGCTTTGAACAAATTGTCTAAAGGAATTACTTTAGAAAAATTACCTGAAATAATAAGCCTGACACAAATGGATCCCTATGACGTGCCATAGGACATCAAATTTGATACAACCAACTAGTCATTGGGATTCAAAGAGGTGATGTGTCGTAGGACGTCAAATTTAGGGTGGCCAACTAGTCATTGGGGTGCAACTTGGTGACGTGTCGTAGGACATCAAATTCATGCCTAAAGTCTTCATATAAGAAGTAAAGTCACTGGCAAAGCTCGAATGACTCTGCAGTGTAAATTGGGTTTCCCAACAAGCTTTGCTTATGACTTTTATAAGTAGAAGAAATCAAATAACCTAAAGGAGCAATCAAGGAGTAAAGCCATTAAAAAAACCCGACAGGGTCTTAAGCAAAGCAAAATTGGATTTTCAAAAGAGCTTTGCTTATGACTTTTATAAGTAAAATCAATCAAAAAACTTGAAAGAGTAAGGATAGTACAAATCAGGTTTCTCAACATGCTTGACTTATAGGTTTATAAGTAAAGCCATTCAGAAGGCCCAGGTCTGCAGTGCAAAACATAGAAGCTTTCAAGAAGAATCTAAGGTTCGCAGTAGCGATTTGAGCCATTTCTTATGGAGGGTCATCTCACCATTGATTTTGCAGTGATCTTGATCGTTTCAAGAGGGTGAATCAAAGAGAAGGACAAACTCCAACTGAATGAGAGAACAACTTAAACCAGTTTCACCAGGATGGCAACTGCAAACCATTTTGGAGGCTTATATTTTGGTGCCCAAGAACTCTCTCGTCTCTCCCTCTTTTGCTATAAATAGGACCCTTGGGCTCTTGTTTTATCATCCACAGTTAGTACGGTGAAGCCCTGCTAGAATGTTTTGCCATTTTCTTGCCTTTGAGCGAAGAAGCATAAGTCTATTTTCTTTCTAAGTTCTAGCCATTTTCCTGGGCATGCAAGAGACATAGAGTGACAACGAGTCATGTTTTATCCTTCTGTTCTCTGTCCTTCATGTTTTTGAGCAAAGAGTTGATCCAATAAGTCATGTAGAGTGCATTCTAGATGTATGAGATTTTGCACATGTGTAACCCTTTTCTGGACTATACAGGTTGTCTTTTCCAGTTGTTTACCTTGTGAGATCTCATTCATTTTGTCTCTACATTGAAATGCTTATGTCGGAATCTTCTATAGCTTGAGTTATAGACTATATTCCGTTGTATTGTGCATAAGTATAGGGCATACATGTTGATACTAATTATTGGTGTATCACCATTTTAGACTAGGCTTTTCATTTATGTAAACTTTTGACTCTTTTTACTCATACAAATTGGTTCAGCAATTTTATTGCACAAAAAGCTAATACAGGGAGCTAGCCCTTTCAACCTAGAAGTTCATTTCCACTTATAGGCACACCCACAGGCCTAGAAATGTCCCAACATTTTTCAAATCTAGAGGAGCCCTAAACAACCTTCTTTTAGGGTGCAAGATTTAGAGACAACACTAACTACATTCATGCTTCATCCTGCTTGACTTTTTCTACATCTAAGTTTATGATTTAGAATTGCATGCATTAACCTATTCTCATTTTAGTAAAGTCCAACCAAAATAAATGAGTTCTCCGAAAATGCAAGTTTTAAACCATTAAATTTGAATTGATAAATACTTAATACATACCAAACATGCTACTAACCATACCTAAAAAATAATAATAAACTTTAATTATTACCATAAATTTAAAAAATTGCCACCATAAATTAAGAATCTATTATCTCCATGATCCTCCATAGTTATCTCCCACCAAAATATCATGTTGAAATATCTCCATGAATTCAAAAGTGTGAGTGGAATGAAATAAAGGCAAAGACTTCAATAGTTTCCAACATACGTAGTTTTAATATATAAAACGCTTAAAAGCTTTTAATAAGCCCTCCACCTTTTATGGTTTATGCCCTCCTGTGGCCTTTGGCTTCTATTTGGAGTTAAAAAAGGGCCTACTTATACATACACTCCTATATAAAATTAAATGTATATTAATTTCATCTATTTTTATTGAGAAATTTGTCCATTTTATATAAATTATTTAATCCATTATATATTAAATTAATGATAAAAACTTTAGAAAATAATAAGAAAATAGTACAATTTTTTTACAAAAGAAAATTTGGTAACATAGTCATGCATTCCTTTCATCTTATTATAATTATTTGGAAACAAGACTTTATGTTCTTAAATAAACTCAATAATGTGTGATAATTTACATCGATTTAGTAATCACCAATAGTGGTTATCTTTGGTTCAACATCCATTACAATATTCACTTATTTTGTACACAGAAAGAGTTGATAATATTTATTCTCACTACTCTTCATATGTTCTATTTTTAATTCCCCAGTGGTTATCTCCACAATCAAATGGTTTACATTATCTTCATACATTTGTTATCCCTTAACATATAGAGGTCTTTACTCTCTTTAATTTTTCCATTTGTGCATCTAATTCTTACACACAACTCATAACTCCAACTTCATGATCAAAGGTACAATTTTAGTTTAAATGTTTCTCAAATAGTTGATCAATTGTATAATCCCCTTCGTTGTTCATTTCTCAAAATGTATCTTCCATTTGCACATCATTCCAAAATACAACCTCTTATATCTCGTGTAATGGCTCATTTAACACATCCTCCTTGGTCTAAAATTTTAAAATGTTAGTGAATAATTTTTCATAGTCTCTGAATCTAACATTTCCCTCATGGTTTCACTAATAACATACCACGTGCATGCCCAAGTTTTCTAAGTGGAAAACAATGTGTGCACCCAAGGTCACACTAGATAGACAATCTCACTCATGGTTTGAACCTTTTCACATGTTACCAGATGCTCTACTGTATTTGTATCATATGAATACATTGGTAATCCTCTATTACGATTATTGTTTTAAAACCTCGTACAATGATATTCTTTGCACACTGACTAGTCTGGAAGGCACGGTTTATGCATGGCCCACCATCATGCAACAATGCTACATAATATATAAACAAGTCATGAAACCCATTAGTCATTCCTTCATTTGCCCTAGTTATAACCTACTTCACTTTACATTGATCATCATAATTCGAACAAACTTCGAGTGTCTTGTTCTAACTTGAACACATGTTCATCTATCGCTTCATATTCCTCTTGAATCTTTCTTTCACACACATTATTGGTTGTATATGAAATTGATGATCCACTTCTCCATATTAATACCATATATTCCTTAGGATTCAAATATTCATTTCCTTGTACAATAATAATGTAGATGTTGTTTATCTCTTAATCAACATCCACACTTTCCACATACACAAGTTACATGTTTTATCGTTTTGGTGCACTAAGGTGATTCAACAATAACATAAAGATAATTAAATTGGCATAGGTTAGATCTAACATATAATAGTCTAAGAATGAAATTCAAATCTAACATAAAACAATTCAATAATATAATTTAGATTCAACCAATGTGCTAAAATAGTAAACTAGTATCAACAAAGAAATTTGACAAGTAATAAAATAAGAAAAATGGTGAAAGTAACACACCTAGGTAGAATCTTAGGATTCTGAGAGTGGATCTAGGTTGTGCAAGGGCTTACATAAAATTTTACAAAATATGGAGGCATAATTATCAAAGGACATATTCGATGCCTATCAGCCTATCACCGAATATAGCTTCATGAAAAATTTGATTGCCAAATTTGCCTTGTATGTGTTTTCACCAAATGTGTTTTGTTGTGTCTAATCTACATGATGTTTTTCTATGGATTCTAATTTTTTTATTCATGTGTACTATTTGATGTCATACAATATTGTGTCTTTGTTTTTTTGAATCTATAGGTAGAATGTCTGATTGGATCTCTTCTTTGTCTTCTTGACCTAGTTTTCCATAAACTCTCAAATAAAGAAGAACAAAAGGGTTATGGGTCAGGAAACCTTGAGGGATTTGTAACTACATATCCCACACATTGAAATCAGACCCAATGTAGTTTATTTATGTTGTGTAAATGTAATCTTGAGTAAGGATTTTGCCTCCTCTTTCATAAAAGTGCAATGCAACTACAATGACATTTTCCCTAAATTCTATTTTAGTACAAGTGTACAATGCCACAATGGCTTAAAGAAGGTTTAAGTATCAAGGTAATATCTCCATCATAGACGTAATAATATACATGATTAGTGAAGGCTCTATTTTAAATAGTGGATAAAGTTTCACCATTCACTTTGTATTTCTTTAAATGACTTGGGTTGACTTTGTATATATAAGGATCCCTAAGACATGACACGCCCAATGGTCGATCATGGAAGAATGTGATAAGTGAAGTCAAAGGCATGATAAATCAGGCCAAGGAAAAAGGACTAAAAAAACACACATGATGGATTCAATGGATTGACAAATCCACCCTAGGATAAATTTGATAAACTGTCAAATTAGTCCCAAGCGAAATAAATGCCCAAAATGTGGAAAGTAACTCAAAAAATGTATAAATTAGGCCAGAGACTTAAAATAAATAAATTTGGTGAATGTTGAAGACATATAGAAGCTCAAAGGCCAAAAAAACTATTGTGGCACAGGAAATATCATAAAAATAACCAAATATATGCAAGTGAATAAAATGTGACAAAACAGGGAAAATACATTGTGGAAAAGGAGCTTGTACCAAAATTATGTGTTTATGGGTCCATGTTTACCATCCAATGGATTCAAAATTCTTTGTTCCCCATTTAAAAAAATCATATAGTGCTACTTAAAGCAAATATTCACTTGGTTTTCATAACACCATTACCTTCCCAAAAACATTCGGTAATTGTCTGCTTCAGCTAATTCGATGACCTCAAAATCAGTTGTAAATTGAACTCCCATTATTACCATATCTTTCCATGCAAAACTCCATGTGGTCTTGAGCTCATCTTGTTTACCCTACACAAAATATTGGTTTAATGTTACAATCTTATCAAAGGGCTGAAAGATTTTTTTTGGTCTGGATTTCAATATTGGATTTTTTATATTCTAATAAAGTTTAAGTGCCCCAGAGAATGGTTCAGTGGCAAATTTCACTTCAGCCAAGCTCATGATATATCCTCGTGAAACTCCAACCTGCTACAAAATTCAGATTCTTTTTAACCATAAAATCTAAACAATATTACCATATTTAGGCCTGTGAGGTATCTGGGCCATTTACTAGTTTATTGAAAAAAAAAATTGTCACGGACGAGTGTATTTTGAGTAGATAATATAATATTTCAGGGGATGGAGTGCCCTGTGGAAAATGGGGGCCTTGTGATAAGTTTTGCATGATAGCATATCAGCGACGAGGGTAGAGGCTTCTACCCACAATGCCTTATGAATGGAATAACATGGTTTTAATTAAGTTTACCAGATCGAATGGATTATGGGACTACATTTTGTCATAGCTCTTTCAACTGTCCCATGACAGATAACTTGAGGGACAGATTTTTTTAAGAAGGTTGTTCCTTATTCTATTGATTTGAGTTAGCAGCTCCTCCAAGTCCATTTTTCTCATCTCTTTAAATAGCTTCAACTTGGCATCTACTCTCAATATTTCAGTGTACTTGACCTGATTGTCATTGTAGGCTGCATATTTTAGGATGAAGTGCTTCTCTGTTTCTGTTGCTCCGATGGTGCAAAATAGACATGTCCTTTGCTTCCATTCTTCTTTAGGGTTATCCATTGTAATGTTCCCTTTCTCGAGTTAACACAAACAGAGAAGCCCTGTAGCCTATTTTCATTCCCGTATGTTAAAGGGGAGTGTTCTAAGAGGGAATGGGGCCATAAAACATGTATTAATTAAAAGGCCAAGTGAAAAATAAAATAAAAAGTAATTATTAATTACTTTTTGAGGGTCAATTGGAAAATAAAAATTAAAAAGTAATTTAAAATTATTTTTAGGGTTTTCAAAGGGGAATTTTTTTTTTATAAAAAGGGAAAATAGAAGAAAGAAAATTATTATTATCAATCATGATTCTAAAAATTCATCGGAGAGCTTGAAGCTATCCATATCTTCCAAAGAGGACAAAAACCCTCGTTTGGAAATGGTGGAGGACGAAAACCCTCACACCCAAGTGGTAATTCCACCATGGAATTACAATTGTGCGACCAGATTTGAGACTCAATAGGTATTACTACCCAATCAACAAGGGCGCCCATCTCCAAGAGGTTGTTGGGGTTTGGGAACTGACAAAATTAGGGAAAAATCAATAAAAAGGGCATATTGCAGGTCTAGGGAGCACTGTTTGGGTGTGATTGAGCAAATTTTGGGTCTGAAAATATTTTTAATAATTTTCCCAAGCTGGGCGACCAGGATTGAGGAATTTTGGGAGTGTTGGGAAGTGGTTTCAGAGACAAGAAAAATCTTTATAATTTTATTTGGCCATTTCTTGGCTTGGGCATCCCTATTTGAGTGTTTGGAGTTCGATTTTGTGGAGGCTCTGAAGACTGAAAGTTTATGGCAGATTATTGGAGGTTATTTGCTGATTATATTTGTCATCTCACTAGGGTTTGAAGGTGTTATCAGATCTGCAATCGAAGTTCATCATTTTCGGCCGTTGGAGGCCTTATTTTGTCTTACAACTCCAAGCCATTGAAGCCTAATCTATCTCGAGTGTTCGGGTATTCGTATGTAATGAAATAGAATGATAAATTGAATGTTTATGATCATTATTGGTACTGTAATAAATCAAATCAGATCTTTGTTCAATTCTGATTTTCATTATATTTGATCGTCATATGAGGAAATGAAGTCATAGTTTCCCTATCTTTATTGTATTTTTCTTTATATGCAATTGGGTCATCATTAATTGTTCCAAAACATTCAAACAAGAACCAAAAATCATAACCAACAACTCAGTTGAATCATATTAGTTTTAGAAGGGTTACTACAGTGGTATCAACGTGGAATTCCTGCCAAACTATGGGAAAGTTAACATTGGTGTGATATTATATGAGTGCCAGTGGTATTAGTGAAAAAGAACTGAGATATAACCACAGAGAAAGAAGAAAAGTTCAGTGACCAGGGATCAAAGGAGACGTAATGGGTGATAAAGGTGAGAGACCTGCTCCTACAGATGAGGTGAGCTACATATGGAAAATAATCGGATGGAGTCAAAAGGACATGGAAAAGATCGTTGGATTTATTGAAATGTCTCTGAAGCAATCCATGGTAGGGATAGCTCAAGCTATCCAATAGATAGGTATGGGCAAAGGAAAAAAAAAACAAGAAGAGTAAAGCACATCTAATTACACTAAGGCACCGAGGGTTCCTCTTCCAAAAAATTTTCGTGCTACTTTCTTAGAGGGATGAAATTTTTAATGAGGTGGAGCAAGTGCAGCAGCCTACAAATAATGATTATTTCTCTTTGCATGCAAGATATGATGAGTTTTCGTATGAGGTACGACAATCCCTTTCTTTTAAGTCCACAAATGACTGAAGTAGGTCAACGGGACAGGAAAACTACAAATAGTTATAGAATAGCCAAAAGGACTGATGTTAGCAATTCCAAATACATAAAAGTTTTTAAAAAGCAAAGTAAAATTTCAGCCACAAAATGGGTGAGCATACAAGAAAAACTAGCTAAAAGAAATAGAAAACATCTTTGATCAGCTTGTATTTACATTGGAGATATTCATCAGACTATCACTTTGAAGGATGCCCCCGAGACAAAGCGAAAGAATATCATTTGGAGAATGACCCAGATTGAGGGGAGGTGGAGATGCTATCCTTGGTGGTTGTATATTAATCTTTTGAACACCAAAAGTTATAGAACCATTAGTAGATCCTATGAATTGGGTAAGGCGAGTTTGGCATGTTGTACTTAAAATTTGTCATATATTTTCAATTGGGATTTTTGATAAAAATTATTGTCTAATTGTTATTCATAAAAATTGCCATAGTCACGATCTTGTTATTGTTTCATCTTGTCAAAACATCCATTTGTTTTCCTTGCATTTTCCTTCATTGGTTCCTTATCAAAGAAATCGGGGATTTATTACACATCAGCCCTATCTCAAAGTCCCAATTTTCCTAATAATTTGTTAATTAACAAATTTCTAAGGCTTTGTTAGAACCATTGGAACTTTGGTATGTGTCCACTTAGTCTTCAAGCTTATATTTTCCCAATTGATGTAAGTCCTAGTCTAATTTATTAGAGGTTTCAGGGTTTCATTACATCCTCGTTCTTTTGCAGTTGTGTAGTCCAAACCCCTATACACCGTTTCCTCCTTTGTTTTGTGAACATTAAGAAATTATTATAAGAGATATTGGAATTTGGTTACAAGCTCGTTGTCGAATTAACTTGTAACAAAGTTTTGAAACCTCTGCTTAATCCTATACAAATACCATTTCATCGGGGATGGTGGAATTTGGCTACAAACTTGGTCTCGAGTCTACTTGTACCAAATCTCCGACGTCCTTGATCAATGCAAAGTGATTCCTTTCACCAATGTAATTCATCTGAACTATTATAATTTTTTGCACTCTGCTCATTGTCTAGCTTGTTTTAAAACTCCGATTTCTTTGATTTTGTAGCACTATAATCCCACTCCCTACTTCACATGTACACACTCCCTTATTCAATGCTTTCCAAACCATTTTCCTGCTTGTTAGTTCGTTATAATTCTTTTCTCTCTTTTCATTTTCACTTCATTTTTTGTTCTCATTCACTTCTCGCATGCATCTCCTGAGTGTTTGGAGTGTTGTTTTTCTCTGCCCCCATGACATCTTCGTCTCCTTATTCCACCATGAATACCACTTTAAGGAAGTGGAAGCGAAATAAAATGTTGTGTTGGAAATCAAATAAATTTCAGATAGAGTTAGGGCACGTTGATTTGAATGACCTGTTGACGCAGTGGATTGCACCTTGGACAAGAGGCCGAGCTCCTGCCTTCCACACGCAACAATGGAAACTCCCCTCTTACCTGTGGGCAAGGCAAAACTGGGGGAGAGTCTCTAGATAAGGGCTAGCTCCCTTTGATGCATATGAGTTATTCCAGTAAGTTGCTAATACATACATATATATATATATATATATATATATATATATACATATACATATACATATACATATACATATACATATACATATACATATACATATACATATATATATATATATATATATATGTATATATGTATATACATATATATATATATATATACATACATACATACATATATATATATATATATATATATATATATATATATAATGGGGGGGTTGAAAAGGGAGAAGGATTACAGGAAAACAGAACCTAATCTAAGAGGGTGATGCACCAAATAATTTTGACCTACTCACACTCACACTCACACTTTGAATCATAAGAACACATACATACACTTTAACTGGTAAAAAGACCAGACTGCAGGAAGCTTGACAGGGAGGCTTTAATGGAACACACAGAAAAAGGACTTACCATAGGCGCTGTAGGAAAAGCACATTGTCTAGTAACCTCCTTCTGCCTCTGTGCTCTAGGTACAACTCTTCTTGTCACCTATAGGAATGGCGCCTTGTAGATACCAGGTGCGTTGGTGTCAACCCTGTGAAAGCATTAGGAAGCAATGACTGAACACAAGACTAACACTTAGACACACTCAGAGAGATATCTAACCAGAATAGAGGTAAAATGCATTTTTTATTGATTCTAGGTGAAAATTTCCAGGGCTTCTCCTTACAATGTGAAAGATAGATCCTTTTTAAATGAGAAGTTACAATATATATATGGAGAAGAGAGAACAAAAAGCGCCTCTTTTGAAAAAGACTTTTGGCGCCCTTTGACAAGTGGCCCACGTGTGCTGAGGGTGTTGGGAAGAGGAAGCCGCTGAAATATAAATGTTGTGTCAGCTCCGATTCTGACTTCAGGCATTTAAAAACATAGGCTGCGTCGTTTCTCTGCAAACAAGACCGCTCCTTGATGGCATTCACGCGGTTTGTCTGCTCATTAATGCAAAATGGAGAAAAATGGATCGCACCGTTCACTGTTCATGCCTCTTGATGACCACTTGGCAGTCACTATTCCAATCGCTGGAGTAACTCCTTCCCGTTTGCCACTTGGACTACTTTGTCCGTTTCTGCATTTGGCTCTTTTTGTATCCTTCGACCCTCGGGGGCTATCTTCTCAGCCTTGCTGGCTCCTTGGGCTCTTCCATTAGCAGGTTGCTGGGTTCATTCTTAACCTTTGTCTTTTCTCAGCCTCGTCTTCTCTAGGTTTTGTCTCTTTGTCTCTTAGCTCTTTGGGCTCTTTTCTGGTTGGCGCTCCAGTATTTAAAAATCAAACAGCTATTTCCCTACTGTAAAATTGACGTTCGTGGGCTTGTCACTGCTTGAAAACCAACGGCTAGTTCGCCGTGCTTGATTTTGACGTCTTCGGGGACGTCACCGTCCTTGGCAATTCCTTCGGCTCTTTTCTCTTCGGTCGGGTTTTTGTCTCAGCAAATTTTCCCACAGACAAAATGTCAGCAAGAATTGTCTCGCTCGCTTCTTCAGAGTCTTTTCTCGGGCTTTTTTCCTACGGCCTCTCCCGAATTTCTTCGGACTTTTTGTCTGAAGGAATTCCTTCGGACAGAAATCCGAAAGAAATCATCTTATGCCTTTTGCCTCGGTCTTTTCTTTCGGCTGAATTTTCTTCCAAAGAATTTCTTCAGACAAAATGTCCGAAGGAATTCCTTCGAACATTTTACCCGAAGAAATTCTCGTCCTTTGCCTTGTAAAATTTTTCGAAGAAAACTTAACTTTTTAGCTTTCTCCCTGACCTCTTTGCAAATGTTCCCTGCCCTCCGCAAGGGCACTTGAGTCCAGAACTGCCCTCCGCAAGGGCACTTGAATGGTTCCTTTTGCGCCTAAGTGGGAACTTGTCTCTTCCTGCAGAGTCCATAGAAACCCCTGCAGAGTCCGTAGAAAACTTCCTTGCAGAGTCCGTAGAAATACCTGCAGAGTCCGTAGAAATAGGCCTGCAGAGTTCGTAGAAATAGGCCTGCAAAGTTTGTAGAAATTTTCAGACTTGTGCAAAATCAAAAAAATGAACTGGCTTAGAACAGCAGGGAAAGAAAGGGACCGATTTTTGGCCTGTTGGACCAAAAATGGTCAACACGACCTACAAGAGTGACTTTGGAAATGTGAAGAGAGCATCTTGATCTCTAGATTTTTTGATAGCAGATTGGTTTAGGCTGCCGAGTTTCTAGTTTCTATCTAGAGTCTCCAACTTGTGATTGCTTGCACAAATAATTACAACCTTGAAGCTCGGGAAGTTCGAACCTCAACGGGATAAATTGTGGCTAGATTCTAGTCTAGCTTCTTTGACAAACTTCTCGACATCTTGTCGTGCAAGGAAGTGGGAGAGATGATACCAAATGAATTTGCAACTTTTTGGGAGAAGAATACTGATTAATCCCAAACACCATCGACAAAAGTTGGTTGAAGTCCAAAAGGGCAATAATTTGGAAGCTTCCAAAAGTGCTCCATAGAAGTGAATTTCTTGAGGAGCTTGGGGATATGATTGCCGTGCTCAATTTGGTGGTGGGGAATTTTGAGGCTAGACAATTACAACCTTAGATGTATCAAATCAAGTTGATCGTGATTGAAGGAAAGCAACTTATAGAATGGGCTAGTATTATCAACAATTAAATTCACAAGCAATTGTGTGAGCTCAATTCTACATGACTCATACCTAGTCTATGTTGTGGCTTGAAGAAAAATTTTCTCTGGTTTGGTGAAAGTTGGTGTTTTAAATTTTGCAAATCAAGTTTACAAATTCTACCCTCAAATCGAAAAGCAAGAGGAAGCCAAAAATTTCAAACATGTCAATGATGGATTTGATTTATACACCATAAGGCTACCAGAAGGTGATTTGAGCTAGAGAATTTCAAAGAGTCAAATGGAGGGCATTTTTAGTTGGCAAATTGGTTCATTCAATTCCCCACGTTCACTTACATCAGAATTTGTGGCTTATTTGCTAGTCCCTTCAAACTTCCAAGGTATGTGAGCGACAATCTTTTGCTAATTGAATATCTGACAATTGTCAAATGTTCGTAAGTACCTATCTTCTTAGCACATAACTGGAGACCATTTTCCTATCAAGTTTGGACACCAAATGTGTAAGAATCTTGTTGCCAATGAGGCATTGGATCAAGAAATTTCCAAATATAATCTGATCCTCTATGAAAAGAGGCCTTCATTTGATAGTAGGGGAATCATGAAGAATACCTTGGGAGGTAGCAATAGACATATCCCTTAGAATATTATTGGGGCAATTGCAAAGATGAATTTGAGGTTAGGTGAAGGGACTATAGTAGAATAATGAAACTCTAAAGGTGATAAAGAATCTCCATCCTTCCCAAGGTGCCTGTGCCATTTGATTTGTTTACAGAAGACCTCCACCATAGATATGGCAGATTACAAAGGAATGAGTGCTGGCTTTGAAAATACGATATTAGAGTTCGTTGCCCGATGACAATTCTCCTACCTAATGGGCATGATACTTATCCTTTTCATTATGTATATGGAGATATTTGAGGCATTCTAGAGATACATGGAGATATTTGAGACATCCAGGGGAGCTACAACATACCACTTGGCTAGCAGAGGTTCTTCTTCTAAGGCAAACACTTGTTTCCACATGCAAAGTTGTATGCTGGAGATCTGTGTAGATAGTGCAATCTCTCTTCTTCACCATGTTTTTGGATTGTATATTTTGAGCCCTGAGCTTCATTGAAGGGAATTGGTTTTTGAGACATTTTTTGGGGAAGAAAAAGATTCTCTATTATTTAGTCCATTGTGTGAATCACAAACTTAACTTTTGTTTTTTTAATATTACATTAGCACTATTCCACGGGGATGTGTCCCCCCCAAAAAACCCCACATTTTGGGGACGGGGACGTTCTCCAGCTGCCCTGTCATATCCGCCAAGTTTTGCCGTCGTTTCGGGGACGTCTCCCTCTGAGAGGGGACTCCCTCAAGACTTCTGGATGTCTAGGGGACTTCTCAGCATCTCTTGGACGTTCAGGGGACATCCAAAAGTCTCAAGGATGTCCAGGCATCCCTTGCGCACTCCAAAGTCATAAAGTTTTTTTTTTTTTTTTTTTTAAATTAAAAAAAAATTGGATTTTTATGCTTTCTACCCTAACCCTAATTTCTAATGGGACCAACCCCCATCCTCACCGCCACCCCAACCCCCACCCCCAAGGCCTCCCAAAAGCTTATAAAAAACCCTCTCCCTCATTCCAAATCACACAAAACTTCATTGAGTGAAGTAGAGAGCTGAAAGTAGAGGCAGCAAGCTAAGAGGGAGAAGATTGCAAGAGTGAGAGAGCAAGTGAGAGAGCAAAGAAGAGGATAGAAAAGCCATTGCCAAGAAGATTCAAGCCTCTTCAATTTCATCATTTCACCCACAAGGTAGGCCATATGATTCTTTCAATTTCTGATTTTTAATTGTTAATTTTTTATTTATTTTTGTTTCATTGAATCGTTATTCATTTGTAAATTGTTTTGTTCTACTTCTTTCATTCATGTCATTGAATCATTTGAATTTCAAAATTCTAAATGAAAAATTATTATATTAAAATATTTATTTGTGATTCTCATTCATTCAAATGCTTGAAAATAAAATTTAAATTTTTATTTTTAAATTTTCAATGTTCATTCAAATGATAAATCAAATGCTTAATTTTTAATGTTTAAAAATAAATCTTAAGAATAAGGATTTCTATTTGTGTATCCTCTGCTTCCGCACTTCGAGCGAACTAAAGTAAGAAAAACAAAAACAAAATCCTTGTGTCTTAAATTTTAATTTTTTTAAATCTTCATATAAATCAAATGCTTAAATTTTAATTTTTTAAATTTTAAGAACAAGGATTCCTATTTGTGTATCCTCTGCTTCCGCGCTTCGAGTGAACTAAAGTAAGAAAAACAAAAACAAAATCCTTGTCTTAATTTTAAATTTTAAGTTTTAATCCCTTAAATTTATGCATGGTTTAAATTTTATTATTTAGTTTTTTAAATTATAATTTATAAACTTACAAAATGAAAAAATAATAATCATTTCTTGCAATGTCATTATGAGTTCTCATAGCATGAGTGAGGAGGAGGTTCAACCTCAAGGGGTTGGGGTTGAAGTTGAAAGTGACAATGATTCAGATTATGCACATGATGATCCTAGCTTAGAAGGAGGGAGGAGTGATCGTGAAAGGCAAACTAGTTCTATTGGGAGTCCCAATTATAGTTGCCCTTCACAAGCCCTTCAACAATATGCTAAGGGTCCCTTTGATCCAAAGAAACCTTTACAACAATTTGCAAGCAAGGTACCTTTAAAGCCTAGGGCAGCTGGGGGCACCAGGAAATGGAAGTGCAACCTATGTAACATTGAATGGTTTGGCAGCATGACCAGAACAAATGCTCACCTCCTTCTTATCCGAGGCAAAGGCGTAGATGTATGTGAAAAGGTGGAAAAGAATATGAAATTGAGGGCTGAAATATGTAAGTTATGGGGTGCCAATGAAGAAGATGCACCTTCATCTACTACTTTTTCACCAAGGGGGAGGGGTCATCAGAGACAAAGTTCTACTTCTAGTACTTTGGAGAGGCCAATGGCAATGAATCCATCTAGTTCAAGGGCAACAGGGCCTAAGGGGAAACAGAAGATGACCAGTGATGCTTCAAATCCATTGGCGGATTTATTCAATGTGCAAACGAAGGATGAGGCAGATGATGCCATTGGCAAATTCTTCTTTGCCAATGGCATTCAATTCCATGTGGCTCGCTCTGCTTATTATAAGGAGGCCATGGCAAAAATAGAAAAAGCAGGACCATCATATGTGCCCCTAGGAGAGACTAAATTGAGGACAACAATCTTGGATAAGAACTATTCCAAGATTAATGTTTTAATGGAGAAAATGAAGCAAACTTGGGTCTCTAGTGGATGCAACATTGCCATGGATGGGTGGAGGGACATTAGGCATCGTCCATTCATCAATATCATGGTTACAAGTATAGCTGGCCCTTATTTTCGTAGGTCTATTGATTATTTGGGGCATTGCAAGGATGCTGATTTTCAGTTCCAAATCCTCAAAGAAGCTATAGAGGAGGTTGGGCCACAGAATGTGGTGCAAGTAGTGACAGATGCAACCCATGTGTGTAGAGCAGCAGGGAAGTTAATTGAGGCAGCCTATAGACATATTTGGTAGACTCCTTGTTGTCTGCATGCCATGAATAATGCACTGAAGGACATGGGAAAAATCAACTGGATCAAAACAGTGGTTAATGATGCTAGAGATGTGTAGATGTTTATCTGCAACAACCACACTTCACATGCACTCTTTAGGACCTTCTCCAAGAAGGGTTTTTTGAAATCTGTAGAGACTAGGTATGTATCATACTTTATTCTCTTGGAGAGGATGCTTGAGTTGCAAGAGGCATTGCAACTAATGGTTATGACAGCAGAATGGAATTGGTGGCCTGAGTCGAAGACAGAGCAGGGGAAGAGGGTGAAGGACGTGGTGAAGAGTGATGTTTTTTGGGCTGATGCCAAATATATTGTCTCCATCATTACACCAGTCTTCACAGTGATTAAATATGGAGATGCTAATGCACCTACACTTGGAGAGGTGTATGAGTGCATTGATACTATGCTTGATCAAATGAAGGCTGTTGTACGAGAGGACCCCATATTGACATTTTGCATAGAGCATATTCAGCCGATCATTCATAGCAGATGGGAGAAGCTCAACACTCCCTTGCATATGGCTGCCTATGCATTGAACCCGAAGTGATATGTGCAAAGACCTAGTAGATTTACACCCATATAGGATGTTGAGGTGAAGGCAGGGTTCATGAAGGCCATTCATAAAATGTATGATTCTACAAAGGCCAACATCATTCGTACTAAATGGACAAAATTTGCCACTCTTAGGGGATATTCATAGGAGGTTGAAATAGATAGGGAGACAATGGCACAGGAGGAACCAATTTTGTGGTGGACTTTGCATGGGCCTGCTTCTTTGACTACCAATCTAGCCATTCGTTTGTTGTCCCAGGTTTCTAGTTCTGCTGCTGAGAGGAACTGGTCTATTTATAGCTAGATCCACTCCATGAAGAGGAACATGCTTACCTCTAAGAGGGCAAAGAAGCTTGTGGTTGTACATAGTGCCTTGTGTCTCATTGACCACAACACACTTGCATACAAGGAGAGTCCAACAACTAGATGGGATGTAGAGCCAGAGGAGCCAACACAGATTGATGATGATGCTACATATACAAGGCTGGTTGGTATTAGCTTGGAGTAGCTTGAGCGTGTGGAGTCCAACAGTTCTAGTGATGAGGAGTTCCACATTGGGGCTGATTAGCCATTGAGTCATTTGTATTTACTATTTAATTTTAATATTTCACTATTTTAGTATTTTATTTTTGAACATTGTTGATACTTGATTGTAATCATGAATCATCATTATGAAATTTTGAAAATTCAATGTTCAATCATCCATGTTTATTGTTTAATGTTTAATGTTCAATGTTAAATTGTTAATGTTCATTGTTCAATGGATCAAACTTGAAACCTAAATGATTAAATCACAATGTTAAATTGTTGATGTTCAATGCAATATACTTAATCCTTATACATCTTTTTATAACTAATCTTTCAAGTACTATATATATTTTAGCACCGCCCCCCCCCACCGTCCCCCCACCGCTGTCCCCCCATCGTCCCCAAATTTAGGCCCCCTGGCCCCCCATCCCGGAAACCCGGCCCCGCATCCCCCCGTCCCCCCGTCCTGAAACACCGTGAACTATGGATATTAATTAGTCTCTAAGCTAGATTTTCCTTTGTAAGTCTTGAAACATTTAATAAAGGTTACATGTGAATGGTTTGGCTTTCTTGCAATGCCGAATTTCTTACCTCTTGCAAAAATTTATGAGCAATGGATAACATTAGATTTAGATGATTTATGGTTATGTGTTTGTAATCTGTTGATGGGCAAAAGATAGAGCTATTTTGGTGCATTGTCCCCCTTTGTTTCTATATTTGCAACATATTTTCCCTCTCCTTTTTTCAACCCAAGCTTTTTCATAGGTAACACTAGGATAGTAGGAGTTGGCCTTATTTAGAGGTTGCCCTAGAGTTGAAGTGACTAGGGTCTTCCCATTGTTGATTGCATCAATTGCGGGTGTGTGGTCTGGACACTACATTTGGTCTATTACCGGTGATCAACATATTTTGGCATGCCCGGTGGGACTTACTAACAAAGTTTAGAGATAACAATCTAAATAATTCAAACCACCAGCTGCTACTACTTCTATTGCTGGGATTTTCATTCAAAGACTATGGTCTCTATTTATAAACCCCTTACTAGAAACAACTTTTACAAGACTCGGTGAAAGTCTTGGAGGATTTGCTCTAAGAATAGCATTATCCCTATTCACTTGGTGACTCTGCAAATCGATCAAACCAAAATCCTTTGAAAATATCTTGAGAACACCATGGCAAGAGCTGAGTTGTTTGTTTTGTGGGTCTCAGAAAGCCCACTAATAA
The DNA here is from genome assembly GCA_037957365.1 of Torreya grandis. Lineage (NCBI taxonomy): Eukaryota > Viridiplantae > Streptophyta > Pinopsida > Cupressales > Taxaceae > Torreya > Torreya grandis. The sequence goes on from JARHVA010001705.1 coordinate 1,761,416, forward strand.
TTTTGCGCTAGAATCACATTTCCTCTTCAACTTTACATATTTTATAGGGGATGATTCCATCGCTCCCATAGACCAATTCATGATAAGGCCAATCATTGTTTAGTTATCATATTATTGAGTGTGATGTGGCCCTCAGACTATTTGTGACATCTTTCAAGGGCAAGGCTCTATACAGGTTCAAGATGCTAGCACCTAGATCTATTGATACTTGGGATAATTTAGGTCGTGGTTTGTACAATTAATTTAAATAAAAGGGAGATATTTTTTCCCTGGGAGAACAATTAACTACCATTAAAAGATCCCAAATGGAATCAATCTAAAATTAAACATCAAATTTAGGAATACATGCGAGAGGATACTTGTCGAAGTTTGTCCTTTGGTAGGTATGGCCGCCTTGTATTATTTGAAATCTTTAAATCCTAAGATCTCTTTGGTGTTCCAATGATAATCCTCGGGTGTACATTCTCTCCCAGCAGCATATGATATTGCAATCCTAGCTGAGAATAACCTGATTTATGCTGGGAAACTTGCCCCGATAACTCTATTTCTTCAGACTTGTGATTCTCCATCGGTTCTAATGGTCAAAACTCTCCCCTAAGTCAAATATTCCTACAAGGAATGTGATGTTTACTCCTCAAAATTCAAGGGACATGAATGAAATGAAAAATGTATCAAAGGGTGTCTCTAATGAGCTTATAGCTATCAAAAGTCAGTATGCTTTGAATCCTCCTATATCCTATTATGGAAACAATCTAGGCTATCATTCCATCAAACCCCAACATGAACCTTAGAACCAACAAATTGTTCCTGCCCAACCAATTGCGAAGACCCCATCAATCCCTCTTTACCAAAATATTCCAAACAAAGCAATGGTCACTCCGAGAATAATTTGGTAGATGAGCAAAGATATTGGTGCTTCCCTTGCAATATAGCACACAACTCCAGTAATTTCCTTATAGGTTATCATGAGCAAGCACTCATGGTACAAAACACTTTACGCCAACAACCCCAAGAAATAAAAAAAGCTCAAGAAGCTACTAATACACACCAAGTGAAGGCGCTTTGTTCTATTGGGAAGAACATGTCTCCGTGTTCAAAGTGGGGAACCATGAGTTCATACAGGTGTCCAGGTGTCCTTTGTAAAGGTGCATCAACTTGATCACAGGTAACCATCTGATCCATAATTGCATGGTAGACTCTAGTGCTAGTACCACAATAATGCTGGAAGCAACAGTAGATATCATAGGGGTAACATATACTCCTGCCAAATGAAGTGTCACATTGACATGATAGTGAAAATAGTGGGAATCATCAAGGATTTACCTTTACGCTTAAGGCTTGTCTGGATGTTAACATCTTGCAACATATCACTGATTGACATCAGTGATATCTGGCATCTGCCTGTCGATGAATTCATCACCAAATTTGGTGGAAATTTGTCCTTGGTTGGAAAAACATGTATCTAAGGACTCAATATGGTGCGAGGACGAGGATTGAGTTTGAGCAAGTTGCTATGTTCATGGTGGAACCCTATGAAGAGAGAGACAAGAAAATTAATTGTCATGATGTTAAAGGAAGATTTCGAATGGTTAGTGTAGATGCTGCTGAAGATACCCAATACCAAACGGATACTGAATATGATCAATGGGCCAAGGATAAGTGGGCATTTGACCTCTTTAGTGGGCTCAAAGAGGCTCAATAATGTACTCATGTCCCAAACAATGACATGATCCAAAGCCCCAATAAAAAGGAATGGATAGACTGTGTCATGTTTTGCCAATACAATGTCCAAGAGTATGTGGAGGCTTATGCCAATATCGACCCAACAATTGCAAAGGGTCATACCTGTCTTCTTCATTCAGTGATCGTATTTCCAAGTATTTCTCATAATCTTTACAATTTTGCACACTGAGAACAGCCGTTTACAATTTTATGCTCAAGACTTGAGATGGAAACATTTGTCCAGGAATTGTGTGAAGAGCCATTCTCTAGATTTAGCAAAGCAATCTGTATATCTCTTGAAGAGGATGTAACCCCAAGAATGAATGAAGAAGAGCAAGATTTTAATTGATCATTCTGGGCAGAATTGGAATATTTCTTAAAAGATGTGTTAGGAGAACTTTTAGATGAACATAAAAGTGTGAAAGCTCATGGAAAATTTTCATAAAGACAAATGTTTTTTTCCAGAAGAGTTCATGTTCTACGAAGTGCAAGATAATTAAGAGATTTATCCTAGTATTGACCAGAGTGAAGAATTGTCAAGAGAAACAACACTTCTTGCTCATCAAGGCATTTTGAAAGAAGCCAAAAGGTCTCCCAGTTTAGAGTTATTTGACATAGGAAAAACATGCATATTCAAAAAGGAAATGGATCACATTTTGAAAAATTGCTAGAGGAACTTGTCGAAACCATTGAAGAAAATGAATGTACGGAAATATTTCTAAAGAATTTCTTTTGTTTGAAAAAAAAAAAAGCAGCTCGGGGAAGACCTTCATCGTCAAACATGATGGTTAATAAAGAACAAGTCATACATGACGGTCAATAAAGAGCAAGTCATTGTTGGTCTTGGAGATCCTAAAAATTAAGAGCAAAGCTCAAGAAACTTCCTACGATCCTAGAGACCAATGTGCTGTTTAAGCCGAACTTTTAAAGGTCTCTATCACCAATGCTCGATTATGAACATAGGTTACCCTTCTAACTGCCAAAAGGTAGCTTGCCTATAATCTACCAACATTCATACAAAGGTTATAATTGTGCAAAACATAGACGGCAGCCTTACAAAAAAAAAACACAAGAAGGTGAAACGGTGTAGACTCTCTTCACTCTTTTCCTTATTCTATGCATGGATAATCATTTGTGCATTTAAGCTAGTATTGTGGAGCCTATTATTGAGAAAAGGTAGTTGTTTTTCACTCCTAATAAATGGATTAATTTGATGGCTGCTATTAAAAAATGGACTCGTGTAGCTAATTAGCTATGCATCTGATTAGGGCGATGCCTTGATTAGATGGGTTGATAGGATGAAGCTTTCCCAAAGTTGAAAGGTGATTATGTCACATGGCTACAAAAAGGACAATAGTCTTGATTGTCAATATCAATTTTCTTGCCACCATTGGATGAGACCAGGAATGAATTTCGACTATAAGCTAAGATTGAACTATTGATTGTACCCATAGGCTTCTCTCTCACATGTCAAAATCCATTTATGACATGAAGGGAAGGACGACCCCAATTTGGCAAAAATGGATCTACTTTTTAAGACTTCGAGTTCAGAATTGTTAGTTTTGGCAGATCTTCAAGACATTTCCAGGGCTAAGGATTGAGTTTGCTTTTCAAAGACAATATTAGGGGTTTTCCACTGTTTTATTGAATGAGACCTTTCATATCTCTTTGGGAAATGGACAGCCAAATGCCGATCCTCGTTTTCTATTTATAGGCACCTTGATGACTCCATCATAAGAAACTCCTCGCAATAGAAACCAAAGTGAAAGTGTTGTGTAAGAAGATTTGCCTCCATCTTATTCTCCGATCGAGGGAAAAATACCATGGTTCCTAAGCAAAATTGATTAATGGAATAGGAGGAACCGAGAAAAATGTCTGTCAATACATGTTGACACTATTAATTTTGGTTTATATTTTGCAAACATAAACATATAAAAAAGCTCACATAAGACACTATATTAAATCATTTTTGTAACTTGCTCTCTTTTGATTTAAATGAGATGGAGGAATAAAAATTATATAGGTTGAGGAGCTCCTAATCCTCATCCCCAAATCTCTTAACCTCTCCCACAAATCACTCTCAAACCTTTTATTCTCTCACACACACCTATCTACATGAGTTGTGAGAACAACTCACTCATACACAACCTATATTAATAAAGAGTTGTATTTACAACTCATAAATTAATGATAAACTTTACACAAATATATTGATGTGAGCACTAACCCAAACATGATTTCCATAACATCCCCTTCCCTGCGCCCTGCCCCCAACTCCCCCACAGTGCGAACATGGGGAAAACATTACTCTGTATTGCAACTGTCACCAATGGAGCTTGCTCATGATCTGGTTGGTTTTCTCAGGACATTGAACAACCTCAAGGATGATTTTACACTCTGGTAACCACCAACCTACAAACAACCAGGATGGTTTTACACTCGGCTTACCACCAACCTACAAACAATCAGGATGATTTTACACTTAGCATACCACCAACCTACAAACAAACAAGATGGTTTTACATGTGGTTAACCAACAACAAAAACATCCAAAAGGTTTTACAGGACAACCAACTTACAAAGTTGGTTTTGTAAGACAACCACAAACCTATCATGATGCTACAGTACTCTATTAGTTCTCATCACTATCTTTACCTCAAGGGGAAATACAGAGAAGCTCACTTATTGCAATACTTGAACATGTATGCATCATTTGTTTTTATTTGTAAACGAAAACTAAAAAGTAAGCCACAACTCCATTTCGTGGCCCCTTCGCTTGTGGTTGACGAGAGGACGCTATTTGTCCTCCTACCTCCTGTGTCCTCCATCCTCCTGCAAGTTGCTGCTTATTCAACAAAACAAGTCAGCGTGTGTTCCGATGGTTTTGGCATGTTCTCTATTGGTTGCTTCCATAGAAATTGGAACCCCCCATAATCTAGACGTCGTGTATAAGCAATAGTGCGTCCGTGAGGCAATTTTTTTTTTTTTTTTACAAATTTGACTGTATATGATGTACGACTTTTGACAAAACGACTTAACACACAAAATAACTCTTGACTCATTTGATTTTGATGATACATCATAGAGACACTATTGACTATTCTAGATTCTTAATGACTTGAATAATTAATTATGAAATCCAATTTAAGATTGGATTTACTCGACTCAATAACTGACATCCAACTTTTAACTAGATAATTACAATATTCATGACAAACTATATTAAGAGTTATTTAACACATGCTAGACTTAGATTATAAAACTAATCTAAAGACATGACTTTAAAAAAAAACTAAAAACTAAACAAGACCTATTAAACGAGAATTTAACTATAAACTGACCATAAGAGACTATCAAACAGTCAACCGATGCAAGAAGACTACAAACTGTTTTAAATACTAGATTTGTATTGGAAGCATAATTACAAACCCATTGACCAAAACTTGACTAGACAAATGGACAATGTCTTTACCAAAATGTGACTTGGTTGCATTCAAAAACAATTTCCAGTAGGCCGAGAAGATATGCGTTCCCATAGTAATAATACACCCTTCACATTGAAAAGTTCTTTGTTTGCGTTTGAGTTGGAGACTTCACTGCATGTGGAAGAAGTCAATGCATATGGTGGACCAATGGAATTGAATTGATGGACAAGATTGTCGATGAATGACTGTTCACAAATCCATAGCTGGCAAAGAATGGCAGAAAAGAGACTATTGATGTAGAACGTGGCAGAATGAACTCGATTTTGGCACATTAATATCTCCGAAATTGCTCTGCACATTTATTATCTATTATTGCATGGGACAAAAGACAACAATGCTTACGTATATGCCATTTAGTTGTGAGATGGAGAAAGAACGCATGGCATAGACATAGAAGGCATGATTACGACATTGACCAATCGATGAGATCGGATCTAGCTATGGATCAGGCATGGTATTGACAGGAAGACTGACTGCACAAAATCTACAGGGCCGTATTAAATACCAGATGTGGATGCTTGATGGGAAACGTCTTAACTGGTGCCAAATTCTGTCATCTCCAACATAGCGCCAGCCTGTTTTGATCGCAGGTCTGCATGAAGTCTGCTACCAACAGGCAGATCTGGCATGATGAGAATATTTGCATGATGAAAGTATTAACAATTGTTAACACAAAGTCTGCTCCATTCAAAATGTCATGCCACAGATCTCTTCAAAACGTTATGACAACACAATAAGCATGATGCAGAATAAATTCAAACAATTTACACAATCAATGCTTCACGTTGAATCTAATGGTGTTGCTCCAAAACAAACAATCTACAGGCTTTTGGATTACATGGCACTCTGATACCAGATATTATTTCTGGTTTATATTTTGCAAACAGAAATATATAAAAAGCTCACATAAGACACAATATTAAGTCATTATTGTAACTTGTTCTCTCTTGATTCAAATGAGATGGAGGATAGGTTGATGAGCTCCTAATGTCGAGGAGTCTATCCTCATCCCCAAATCTCTCAACCTCTCCCACAACCTATATAAATAATGATTTACAACTCATAAATGAATAATAAACTTTGCACAAATATATTAATGTGAGCATTGACCAAGAATGTTTTAGGTTGATTAGTTCTCTACACATCTGCCCTCTTCCCATGCAATGTTCTTGGGAATGTTGGGAGATGGTGCGGTTTCCTTAGCTCCTTTTGTCCCAAAGCCCATCAAATGAAGGAGGAAGGTGTTGCCTAGACTGTGCTAGAGGGGAAATAATTTCCAGAAAGACATTCAATTTCATGGCTTTCTGGCCAAAACTGCACGATAAACAACATGTTGGGGTGGATTCCCACCTAGCTTTGCACAGAAGGCATTGCCTTTTTTGTGCATTGTGTCGAGATCCCACTTGTAGGAGGATGATCACAATGCTTTCCAAGCTCGGTCAGCATACCGAGCACTCGTAGGCCGAACATTCCAAAGGATGGGATGTTGCAAGCCCCCCAAAAAAACCTGTTGATGGAAGCATCATGGTTTGACCTTTGATCTCTTCTTAAGTCCTTTCTTAGTTCTCTCCCTTTTATTTTGCTCATCTTCTGATGATCCCATTTTTTAGTTTGTCGCCCAATGGACAAGGCACTTTTGGATCTTTCCCTATAGGTAGGAATTCCCCGTGAGTCACCAAAAATGTAGTTTTCAAAACCACAACCTTGTAAAAGCCTTGGATTTCACGATTTTTTTAAAGGATTTTTCTTAGATCAGTTTAAAAAGCCTTTAAGATTCAAAGTTGGTAGCTCTTTTTTTTGCAAATGGCTATTATTCAGTCGCCGTTCAATCTTCTAGATGGCACTCTAAGGCAACTTGGAGGAGCTCTCAGCTTTGAAAAATCTCAGGAGGCGCCTCTACCATTGATTTCTCTCCAACCAATGGTTTGCAGGCCCAATAAGGGTAAAACATAAAGTGTTAAGCACTCAAATACGTATGGGTTGTGGTGGGTCCTTATTCCCACCTGGTAGGCTTATGCAATCCAAAGGGTAGTCAAGTTTGCTTCTCTCTTTGGAGTTGCTTGCACAGTTGATTCCTACAAGATCAACAATGTAGGATGAGTGATAAATGTTGTGGTTATTGATTAACCTTTCCTTAGCCCTTCTCCGGCTAGGTTGTGCACAAAAAATGGGACACTCAAAGCTTACTGCACCGACCTATCACTTAAGCCCGAAGATTTAAGCACTGACTTGAGGCACAATAAGAGATCACCGAGAACCCCATTGATATAGAGAGACAAAAACGATAGAAAGAGTGCAAAGAAACACACAAACCCTAGCACTAGAAAACCACATTACACAACAATTTCAGATATTAATTCATTCTATTAATTCAGAGTATTTACATCTAATGTACATCTATGTACAAAACCTATATTACATTCATGCTCAAAATATTCAACACTAAAAATCATAATTGTCATTACATGAGCCTATCATGACTATACGACTTTTTAAACCCTCATCTATATGTCCAATTTGCTACTGACCTGTTCAAAATGTGTAACAGACAAAGCTTTGAAATCTCAAATGAGAGGTCAAGGTGCCTTTTTATATGTTTCCTTGGATCCTTGCTAGTTGTTGCAAACTCATGTTTTCTATCAACTGCCATGCCAACTGACTGCATCTAGGAATAATCCTAGCTAGGTCTTGTACACATGTCCATGCAATGGCATATTCTCTTTGCCTTCCTGGCTTATTCCTTCTACAGCCTGTAACAAACCTCGTGTACTCCACCTCACTGGATGCGTGACAAGTGTCACCATCTTCTTTGTTGGATCTACTTTATTGTGCGTGTTGTGCATCATCCTTTTTGCACATCTCCCATGCCTTGCACACCATGCAACCTTTCTTGCAAGATAACTTAGTATGATTGAATTTGTTGCACTCATATCCTTTCATACTTAGCCTTTTTATGTTGCCTTTTTCCTTTAGAACTTATCCAAAATTGAGGGTCAGCATTCCTCCCAACTTCACTGGTTGTCTGTCCTTACAACTTCCTTTGTCTCTTCTTTGGTTGTGCTTGAAAAAGTTTTAGGGATTACACCCTTAACCTTCATTACATATGCATCCCAATCGACCATCGCTTGACAAATAGTTCTCTGGACTTCCTCTACCTTGCCTTTCATTTTTTATTAACTCAGCAATGTCTTCCCCGTTATTTGCATAGCAGCAGCGTCACACCATAAGACTTTATCAAAATTATCTACTTCTCCTTTGAATTGCATAGCAACATCACACATATTGTATTCCTCGGTTACCATATCTCAAATTTTATCTGCTAACGAAGATTGTTGCTCCTTTATCGTGGCATTTCAAGTATTCAACTCAAGCATTTTTTCTTCTTTTCTACCACATCTGCTTCACTCAAGATAAGAGTATTCAACTCTTTTGTCTTTCAATCTTTGCCTTCAATCACGTGTCAATATATTTTGATGTTTTCCCAACTTCATTGAAAACATACACCACGGTGGTTGCTCGTGTTTGTGCCTTCTTGAACAGACCTTTTAATTCCTCAACCTTTTTCTCCCATTCTGTCTTGCCCGCTTCCAATTTTGCTTTTTTTTGTTTCTGCTATTCCTTTAGCCTTTTATTTTTCTCTTCCATTTTTTTTCCATCTTTTTCAGCTCCTCTTCCGTGGGCTGCACAACACCGGCTTCTAGGATCTTGCTTGCCATCCAAGTCTTGTTTCATAGCTTCAGAATGGTTGCTTCTGACTTGACCAGCTGCTCCATTCCATCTATAGCAGTCGTTTCCCACAGCCATGGTTGTGCCTTCCATTGGTGGTGATGAGTTCACCTATCTGGCTCATCATGCACACCATTGCTCCCCTTTCATTCTTTTGCTTGGTAGAATCCTTGGCAAGCTGTCTTTGAGGTCTGCGACCTTTTCCTCCATTTTCAAACTGCGCTGCACCAACTCAGCAGCCAGTTGTACCACTCCTAAACCTGATTGCTTCACATCCATCACACATAAATTGCACATGATGGTCTCTGACAAATCTTTAGGCTCCCCTTCCATGCTTATGCCCTTAGTTGGTATTTGAAATGTTGGATCGGCTCCATGTGCATCCAAAAAATCTTGAATCTTTTTCATTATTTCATCCTCCTCACCACCCCATGTTTGTTTTTCTTCCGCCTCTTCAAACATCAAGTCAATTATCCTAGCCAAACCTTCTTGCTCTTCTTCTTCCAATGTGCTTTGCTCTACGTGCACATTTAATTCCTCCATTATCTCGGTTTGTTTCAAGATTGCAGACAATTTCTCCCCCAAAATATGATTCTTCTTTGTCTTTTTCTTGGGATCCTTTGTGCTTCCTCCTCACTCTTCTTCTTTGAGTGTTGCATGGCATCCTTTTATGGATGCGGTGTTTTCTCCAGCTCTTTCTCACTGGCCTCTTCCTTTAACTTGGACACTGATATTTATGGTTCCTCCTCTTCCACCTTAGGCTCTTTTTAGATGTTTGTGCATCATGCTTCTTTTTACTCTTTGCCTCATCTTTCTTCCATGCTTGCACATCATCGATCCATGTTGATTTGCTATACATAGGCTTTAACACATGCATAATTTTACACTTGACTTCATTCATCACACGTTCCTGTGCAGTCTTTAGATCCAGGGTAACATCATTTGAATCTTCATCTTCATCAGTAAATTTCTTCCCCGCCGTGATTAAATTGGTTCTAAGGTTGTTCCTTCCTTTGTCAACCTTCTGTTGACCATTTTGGTCCTGCAGGCCAAAAATTGGTCTCCCTTTTCTTTCTTTACTGTCCCAGTCTTTAATATCTTCACCTTTCTGCAATTGTGCTTACCCCTTTTTGTAACAGGCCTATTTCTGTAAAGGACCAAATGACTTGAGTCTTGTAGACATCTCGGGTTAATCCACAGGTTTTTTTCGCTTTAGGTAGACCTTTTCGACAAAAGGAATGGGCCAATTTTAAAGAAAATAGAAGGCTTTTATACACACTCCGAGGGGCAAGTGCCCTTGAGGAGGGCAGGATGGTGCCAAATGGGGCTGTTCAAGCAGGTTCCGAAGGACATATTGGGGCCCAAGTGCCCTTGCGGAGGGCAGGAACACTTAGAAGGGAACCAAAGTGGACAAGGCAGAAAAAGGACAGAGTTTCCTTTCGGGAAAGACTAAGGCAAAAAGACAAAAGATTCCTTCAGACATTTTATCCGAAGGAAATCCAAAGAGTATACTGACAAAGGTTGAATTCCTTCGGACAAAATGCCCAAAGGAATTCCTTCGGACATTTTGTCTGAAGAAATTCACAAGGCAAAAAATCCAAATGGAAGAAACCTTCGGAAAGAAATCCGCGGCAAAATGGTTCGAGCAAATTCTTTTGGACAAAACGTCCGAAGGAATTTGCCAAAAGGGAAAGCCCGACCGAAACAAAGCAAGCGGCAAAATATGAAGGGAACAATTCCTTCAGACAAAATGTCCGAAGGATTTGAGAGGCCAAGGCAGCTTGAAGGATCCCGAAGGGCAAGTGCCCTTGCGGGGGAATCTCGGGTGCCAAAGGGGGGACCTTTCTCCAAGTCCCGAAGGGACACCTTCCTTTCGGGAGGGTTCAACGCCAAAGGCCCGAATGAAGAAAATAAAGCTGAAGGAATTACTGAAGGGATGAAGAGCTCGAAGACGTCAAATTCAGCATCGTGAACTAGCCGTTGAGGTTCAAACATCTGGTGGCGCCTCCGCGAACGTCAAATTCACGACAATGGAATAGCTGTTGGCTTTCAAATCACGATGGGCGCGTGAACGTTAACTTTGAGGCAGTCAAGTAACCGTTGATCTTTAAATGTTTGAGCGTGAATTCAAAGGAGTTCAAAGGGCTTAAGGCCAAAGGGAAGAGACCGCTGAGAAAGGAGCCCGAAGAGCCAAGGATTGACAGAAGTAGCCTGAGGGCCGAGAGAGCCAGGAAAAGACAAAAGTTGGGAAGGGACAAAAGCCAAGCCCAAGAAAAGACAAAACAGTCCAGGTGGCAAAAGAAAGTGTCAGCACAAGGAGTTATTCCAGCGGTTGAAACAGTCTCCGCCAAGTGGTCATCAAGGAGCGCGAACAGTGAAGACGCGGCTTGTTTTTTCACACTTTTCATTGATGAGCAGACAACCGCATGGATGTCTTTAAGAAGCGGTCTTGTTTGCAGACAAAGGGGCATTGCCCATGCTTTCACAATAATGTTTGAACGCCAAAGTAAAGACTGGGAACTGACACAGCATGTTCTTTCAGCGACTTCCTCTTCTCAATGTTTTCAACGCAGCATGGGCCAATTGTAAAAAAGGGGGCGCCATTGCTTCCTCTTGCTCTATATATATTGTAAACTCTCATTTGAGAAGATATCTCTCAGCTTGTATGGCGAAGCCCTGCAAGATTTTACCTTGAATCAATACATAGCATTTTTTACCTCCATTTTGAGTTTAGACTTTTGCATATGTCTATGGTTTTGTCTTGTGTTAAGCTATTTTCTTTAATGCTTTCACAGAATGATCCCAACATGTCTAGTGTATTGTGAGTTCTTTTGTAGGTCAGCCAGAAGTGTCCACAACAGAGTATATGCGCATGTGAACAGACTGCCATAGTGTGTCTTAGAACACCTCTGGTAGTTCTTCCTCCCTGTATCTCCAGAGGACCCCTAGCTCACTGATGCAGAAGAGTTTCTCGTATCAAATGAAGTGTATATCAGCTTGTTCTTGATGTAAAGTGTATGTCAAAGCTAAGTAGATGAACCATTTTTGGTGCATCACTGCTTTAGTTTAGGTTCTATTTTCAGTAATCCTTCTCTCTTTTCAACACCCCCCCTTTACATATATATTAACAATAGTACTGGAATAACTCAAAGATGCATCAAAGGGAGCTAGCCCTTATCTAGAGATTTTCCCCTCAGTTTTGCCAGACCCACAGGCAAGAGAGGAGTCTCCATTGTGCCGCGTGGAAGACAGAAGCTCAGCCTTCTGTCAAGGGTGCAATCCACAGTGTCAACACCTTCCTCACATCCACCACTGCTCCCGTTATTCCAAACAATCTTGCCAATACTCTCTTCATGTAGTTTGATTAAAGTACATAAGACAACCTAATCCAGGAGCACTCCACATCCTTTTGCTCCTTAATCTTTACTAGTGTGAAATGCTTCATCACACAAAACTATGCATACCCATCGTATGCATCCACCAATCGTTTGTGCACCCTATGCTCAGTACCGATTGCAATATTCATATTGTTGAACCTCTATCATTTTCTACTTAAATGGCTCATTCATTTGGTCAACGCATTGATGTGCGGCATATTTGTCTTTGTGCGACATCACATCCTATGGAATCTTGAACGATTGTCCTTTTGGAATTCCTACCCCTTCCAACAACATCAAGACTAAGTACATTCCCCATATGAAAGTCCATCTTGTAGAGTGCACTTCATTTGCTGGCCAGTTTATCTTCTTTGTGATAAACTTCACAAAATTGAACCTTGCTCCCTCCTTGGCAATCATGTAAGCCACATACACAATTGGCTTAGTCTCCCCAACACTTCGCAACGGTCAGCTTTGCGGTGATTAAACGTGCCACTACCCATGTTGCCAAAGTGGAGATGTTCTTCAACGGTACTGGGTAACCCCCTCACTTTAATTTCAGCTCTGCCACAATGACATCAATTCTATGATGTTCTAGAGGATATCATATCCCTCATTCGGTTGATGCATGTAGGATAAATCTTCATACTTTGCCTGGCGAAGTAGAGTTTCCCTTCATGTGTTCTGGCTAACAACCATTTTGTTAACTCATTTGGCTTACCTAGGTAGGGTAGATCAAACAATTCGAGAACCCTGATCCCCTCCAAGTGTTCTTCTACAGTCGTTTGACTGTCTTTTCTCCATGGTTGATCTAATTCCACATTGAATTCCTTCGATATATCCACCTTTTGGTGATTGAAATCCTTAACCACATACTTTGCACTCTTCATTACCAATTCTTATCCACATGTACTCCATACACAACTGGCGTGAGGGGTGGGTCAAATACCAGTTGTCACTCAATTTTTCACCCTTGGAGAGGTAGTTCAAGCCTTCTCCAAATTGAGTGAAACATGGGATTACCCCTAGACCTGTGGGTTGTCTATAGCAGGGGTAAACCTCTAGATTGAATGGCTAGCTTCCTGGATATGTCTATTAAAACTCATCACCTATACTACAAGATTGTTGAGATGAAAAGGGATGGAGAGAACATGAAAGAAACCTAATCTAATGAGGTGATGCACCAAGTTAAACTCCACTAGACTACTATGAAAATGCACTATGAAAGATGATTCAGAAGATTGATTTCAACATCAAGGTTTCTCTAACATAAGTATTTCAAACATGAAGGTGATATGCAATGCACTTCTCAAGGTGGATGAACAAGAGATCTGATTGTAGACACTAATGCTTTTCCTTACACTTAGAGACAGACAAATACACTGACTACACTTCATGTGATTTGTTAGAGAGCAGATTTCTTGCACAAAACATGAAAGAGTAAAGTGAACACAAGGATAGATGATTATCACTTGTCATTCAACTATGCACTACTTCACACACTTAGACAAGAAATTTGAGCACTCAAAATCAGTTTGAAATATTTTATTCGAAGGCACAAATAGTATTCAAACCAGCAGGGCTTCGCTATACTAGATGTTGATTCTACAAACTTAGCCAAAAGTGGCTGCTTATATAGAGAAGTGTGAAGACAGAGAGAGAGGGGTGTAGTAGAGGAGTGACAAGTGCCCCTGTAAGTTACAACAAGGAAGTTATGAGACAGTCCTAACAGACCTCCAAGGCCATGTGTTTCACTCCTAAAGATGCTCTGATTTTCCAAGTGGCATAGGGGTTACAAATTAGCTTGACACCTTGACTAGCTTCTTGAAAACTGCCATTCTTTGCATGAAAGGAGTGACAAATGGACCTTCCAACCATGAATTTGCCATGAACTGATTTCAGACAACTTTTTGGACCTCTTCCATGCCTTAAAAAACTCCTCTGACCTAACATTCCATCATTCATGTGCATAGGTGTCTTGAAACTCTTCATTTCCCATGCCTAGATTGGTCTAAGTGGCATAAAGCTCAAGTTCATCTTCTTCAAGGCATCCTATCTCCATGAATGGTCATAGAATATGTTATCAGGTTTGAAACAAACCATTTTTGTTCTTGGAACAACTCCCAAGAATTTGTTTTGCTCCTTAAACCCTCACTAGGCCTATTTTCCTTGTAGCCTTAAAAACCTGTAAACCTCCTTGTATAGGGAGTTGTATAGATAATTCTAAGAAAATAAGGGCATATTATAGGACCCATTATGTCTTTCTAGCTCCATGCCAAGTTTCATCTTTTGAATCTGAGTGGAAGTCCATCTTTTCTACCTTTCTATCTCTTGAATTAGGTCTCAATTAGGCCTCGTTGCTTAGGACTTTGTTTTCTTGCTTCAAACCTCTGCCACACGTGTGAAATCACCCAAAAGTGTGTGATTAACTTTTCCTAGGATATCATCAATCTCCATGTCAATTTTGAGGTCCTGAGACCCTGTGAATGTTTGCAAACCAAGAAATGGCCTTAACACCTAGCCTCATTTTGAGCTTGTTTGAGACTGCCTTGGAAAACAGGCCTAGTTTGATCACCTTTAGAATCTCATGTGCAAGGTTTTGGACTTGAATAGATAGAACACATCCCAAACGACCTCATCCAATGATTAGGAAGTTCTCCCCTTCTCATAACACCTGCAAAACACCAAAAACATGCAAAAATAGGGCATTTGTGAAAGTCCGTACAAGTGATGTCAGCATCAAAGTACATGTGGTAACCTCATTGGATTCCTCAAAAATATCCAAGAGGTTTCAGGAGCAAACTGTGGCATTAGATATGCATTTGAGGTCTTTTTTTCTTGACTGGTCACTATCAGGGTTTTAGGAGGGTTTAAGACCTGTTTGGGGTCTTAACAATTGTTCATAAAGAAAAAATCATCAATTGAACTCCTTCCACTTGGAAAACCCTCTTGACTGACCTCCTCAACTATCACAAATGGCTCAACTTCCCATGCAAAGTGTGAGCTATGGTATGAGCATTTGAAATTGCTCCTTGGGTAGTAGTCCTAGTGTTTCTTGAGCTCAAGATAGGTCCAAATTAGGTTTTGGGCCTCAAAACTTCATCTAACTACTGGGAGAGGTTCAAACACCTCCAAAACAATGCTCCCCATGATTCTACATGCTTTGGTAGTCCTTGTTATCCCACTATATGCTCATGGTGTACTGGTCAGGGTACTTGGGGTTATGAGTCTATCTCCTTCTTGCTAGCCCTCAAGGGCATTTGGATGGAAACTGAGGTGTATTGCCACCTAAGAATGTATGGAGACCTTTTCTATGATTGCTCACTACCTCCAGGACCATCCATGGGGTTTGGCATAGTTGTTTTATGCTTTGAGACCAAATGGACCCACTTAGTCTCAAGATTGCCCCTTGCCAATGGAGTGGGCAAGGTTTGAGACAAAACATTGGGTATGTCCACTATTAGTATGACTTTGGATTGACCATGAATGTCTTGTTCCAGTCATTATCACCCTTTGTACCAAACTTCAAGGCATGATCATGCCTATAGAGGCCTCAAAACATCAATTCCCCTCAAGACTAGATTGTAGGGTTGTGTGCATCCTAGCATTAGGTTTGGACAGAATTTTGGTCCTTTTCCTCATATTGCCATTAGGTATGGTGATTGGATAGGATCTCCATGACACTATAGACCTTTTCCAAATTTCCTTTTTCCCTCTCAGACCTATTCACAGTCCTCACTCTCCTTAAATCAAGCAAAACCTTCAAAGAGTAAGCAGACCTGTAGCATATGCTTGACTGTGTGTGGGATTTGAGATTCAATTTGATCAATCCTCAGTTTGTTTCTCTTTGGTATTAGAATGACCCTATGGCTTATTTGTTTGTTTGAGGTAGACCTCAGAACCCTTTCAAGCATTTTTACCCTTCTTTCAAGCTTTAAGGTTAGTCTGTACTTGGAGTAACCTGTAGGTGACTTTAGGGTTCATGACTGTCATTTTGTGTTTAGACCTTGCTCTCACATCACCAACTTCCTCACTAGTTCAGGAAGTTGTTTGCAATCTCAATTGGGTCCAAAAATTTCTTATACTCCTACTCTACTCTTCTTTCCTAGGCTTGATGTCAGTCCATCCCACTAGCAGCCTATAGGTGCTTGTTAGAGATCATGACTATGTGTTGGAGTTTGAGACTTATCTTTCAACACCAGTAGCCCTTTCAATGCTCTTTGAATCTGAGTTGAAGTCCTGATTGGACTCAAGAGCCTTTCAACACTACTCTTGATCTTTTCCTTAGGTTTGAAACTTGTGTTGATCCCTCAAATAGGCCTGTAGCTTACCTCTAGGGTATTGACTGTGCCTAAAGTGTTTAGACCTTACCCTCAGCGTATGATCTCCTTCAATGGACTTGCATTTGATGGATATATCAATTAGGTTTCAAGTATCTCTTATATGCCTCTGCCAACACTTCAAACCACTTGTCCTTGCTCATTTGTACATAGTACTGTACGGACCTGTAGGTGTCTTAAGACTGTCAACTCAATTTCTAAGACTCTCTTGACTGCTCAAGTGGTCTAGTATCTCCTTCAAGGATTGTGGCCTATTTGATTCTAACTTGAGGAAGCTTGGGGAAGGTTTCATTGTTTGGCTTTGCTTTATTGATCCGAGGTGTTGATCTTAGTCCAAAATGTGGACTTATAGGCTTAGGGCCTGTAGGTCACTATTGGATTGGTTAGGGCTTCAAAGCCACCCTTTTGCGTTCTTGAACTCTCCAAGTCTGTCAAACCATTCCATGATAGTTCTTATCACTGTTACTTCTTCAAAAGTCCACAAAGTTCGTGACAAGCATCATTTCATCCCTTTCAACTCACCTTACAAGTTTGTATGGACTGCATACACAGTCCACCAATGCATAAGCCTGTGAGTTGTCTAGGAGTATTCTAGTGGCTCATTCGACTTGATGATGGAAATAGGTAATCAATACCAATTAATAAATGAAGGTATGTATCATGTATTGTTTATAACTCTGAGCATCTCCCATTTACATCTACAGTCCGTACAACTGCATATCAAGGAGACACCTAGCTCTCATTAGAAAGTGTGCATTTGGACTCCTATCTTCACTTTCCTCATGCTTCCAATGGTGCAATAAGGTCTCAAAAACTTACACCATGATGTATTACTGGTACTTGAGCCAAAATGACAATCAAACATAGTGGACTATTCAAGCACAGACCATGTTTGCAAAAAGCAAGCACACTTGAAGAATATGGACAAAAACACATCCCAGACAAAAGCACTTGAACTCCATGAAACTGAGGGAGTTTCCATGAAAAATGAAACATTATAAACCTTTGCGAGTGACCACCATGAAGACCAAACAGAGACTTGCAGCAGAATCCACTGAAACACTTTATACACCAAGACACTCTTCCTCTAAATGAAAGCACCTCATAGAGATGAGTTGGCTGATGAAAACACCATGAAAAAGAGCTCCATGACCTCTACAAATCACCCTCAAAATCATTCTTCTCCTTCGATTTCTACTAGAGAAACAGGTGCAAGAGTAGACCCCTCTCGGATGGATAGGCCATAGTGACCTGTTGTCACTCTTAGCAATTGTTCCTAAAGAAGAGGCCACCAATTTGTAGACAAATGCCACTGATTTCAAGTTTACTAGGACCCCTAACAATGGCCAAAGTTTTAGCTCCTAACTCTCTCTCTCTCTTGGTTGTACCATTCAATGCAAATTTGCCTTCTTGAGCTTGTGAAGGCAACAATGGAGGAGATAAGGTGTCTAGAGTGTCTATTTGACTTGAAACTTGGTCTAGAGATGGAAAATGATTTGAGGGAGCCCAAGGGACACTTCCAAACCGTTTTCAATTGAAAACTGATCATGCAAGGTTGTACAAGTGCTTGTAAAATGTCCTTTTGCCAAGATTAGGCGTTAAAATGCAGATATTGTCAGACTCTGACTATCCCTGAACATTCTTTGACCAATCTCTGACATCAGGGGATTTTGGAATATTCTTAAAACGTTCTCTTCTTAGAATGGCACGTCCAACTCTTCCACATGGGCCAAAAGGTGGCCAAAATGTGATTTTTTGCATATAAGAGTCAAATAAAGGTTAGTACATGAAAATGTGACATAAATGAAATCCAAATAACCTTTTATAATGACTATAGACCAAACTAAACCTTTGTTTGACCATTCCAAGACCTTGTACTTGACCATAGGACTAGACAAGTGAACCTAAGACCAAAACTTGGACAATGATATATAAGGACCAATATGACCTAATGGAATTATTAAAGACCATTTGAGACCATGACAAGACCATGACAAACATTTGACAACCCTATGAGGTTTCAACCTAGAGGGGTTGACCAATTTTGACTTGGGGTCAAAATTTGGTAAACAATACCTTTATTGGCTTTGCCCCTTTACCATTAGGTGATTTGCTTGATTCCTTGGTTTGGGTTTCTTGTTGTTCCACTTCAGTTTCTTCTTCTTTTGCCTCTGTTTCACTTTCTATTATCGATTCTAGCACTGACACTTATTTCTCTGCTACGAGAGGCATAATGTTGGTGTTGACTTCTTCCTTATGGTTGCTTAAACCTAACCTTTCCCAATCCTTTCAAACAACGATTCTCCTCCAATCAAATCCCTCTTCTTGACTAGACTAGCAATATCTCACTTCTGCACTTGAATTTTTTTGCACGCGCTCTTCCAATGGTACTAAATCTCCTCACAATACCTAAATCCTATCCTTGCAACTTATTTGCTATGATTCCCTAGTTCTCTTCTCCACACAAGAATGCTAGAGCTTTTTAATTGTCAATTTGCAAATGATTCTTCAAAAGGTTATCATTCTCCTTGTATAGCCTTAGGTGCATTAATTCCGCCACCTACTCATGAACCGATTGCTTCAGCCTTCAATTACCTTCTAATGGTTGAATTTTCAAAAATATGACTGTTTCGTCCTTTTTCCCACATGATTTCCTTTTTTGGAATCTTCATATTCTTGTATGCACACAATCCTTGCACATCTTCCATCTTATTCCTTTGCTTTGTGCGCATTGTCCTGTGTAGCACTTCCCTTTCACTTGCTCATCTTTATCCATGCTTTGCACTTCCCCTTGCACATCTTCCTATATGTGTACCTTTTTGTGCCTTATGCACAAATTTCAACGTCTTTTCTTGCTAAGGTAATCCTACTCATACACATCCCTTTTCCCACAACCAATATGTGCAAAGTCCTCTTGCACATTATCTTAGCTGTCGGTATCCTTAGTTTTTTTCCATTTTTTTCTTTTTGTGGAGCCATGTTCATACTTATCTACAATACTCCACTACGTATGATTACCCCTCCCAATGATACTTAAATGTCTGGCATAAGGCTCTTGGAAGACCCCTCACTCGACTAGATTTATAGGATAATCTCCTTTTATTACCAACGCACTATACAAACAAATTAGTGAAACCGCAATACTGAAACCAATAAATTTTTTGTGGTGCATTTTTACAAGGCCAACGGTCTTCACATCTGCCTTCAGTATGGTCATTTAAAGTAGGGCTTGAGCCTACTTCCACTTCACCAATTCATCATTCAAAATGCGCACCTTGTACATGCCAGTTTCCAGAATGTTGTGAATAATATATGGCTCTATCCACCTAATGTGTAACTTTCCTGGGTGCTTTGCATATCTGGAGTCATATAAAAGCACCTTGACGCCGATACATAGTTTCTTTCTTTTGATGTGCTTTTCATGCCAAACCTTATGACCTCTACTCCTTGGCTCCATCTGGCAAGTAGCCTTTTTTCATCCAACTTCATCAATTCGACTAGCTTTTGTCCAATGATGCGTGTTCCTTTGTCCTCTTGCACGTGTAATCCTTAGCAAAGGAATCAATAACTCCATTGATATTAAAAACTCTCTCCCATAAACCAACTAGAGTGGTATATACTTGTTCAATTGCTTGTATGTTGTTCTATAAGCCCATACCACAACCGAAACTTGGTCATCTTAATCTTTACGCCCAACTGAACAAATCTTAATGAGTGCAATACCAAATATCCTGTTAGAAACCTCCACCATACCATTTTTCTATGGATGGTAAGGTGTTGTCTTATGATGCGTAATCATAAACTCTTCTAGCAAAAGGCACACCATCTTTGTAAGGAAATGAATTCCTCTTTCACTTGTTAAACTCAAAGGACACTCATACCTTGTTATGATGTTCTCCCACAATAACCTAGCTGCCTTTATTGTTGTCCAATCCCTTGTCGGCACAACCTCAACCCTTATAATATAATGCGCACCACTATATCGCACAATAGGATGAATAGGACTCACAAAATCGATAGCCCATTTATTAAATGGCTCCTGGGCAACAATTAGGATCAATGGCATCTCATCTCGTCGATTAGGCTTTCCTACCCTTTGGTAAATGTCACATTTATAAGCATAGTCCTTTGTATACTTGTATAAAGTTGGCCACCAAAATTCAACCAACAAGATCTTGCATGCAATTGCCTCTCCTGCATAATGTTTCCCATTGATGTCGTCATAGCACTCGTGCAACATTTCTTCTTGTTCATGCTCCATTACACATCTACACATGCCTTCCCATTTTGAACAACTCCCCCCCATCAACTGATATGGCGCAACCCTTACTACTAATTGCTTCTTCTGCATAGCCATCCAATCATTTGGGCAAACCTTGTAGTCATAAATGCAACAATGTTTGCCATCTCTTTAGAAATTCTTTGTACCCTAAATAGCTCCCCCTGTTGAAAATATAGATCTCATAGCCAACTACTCCTTTCAACATTTCCTTTGAGAATGGTGTTGGGAACAAATCTTGTTCGCATGCATCATTCAATATGTGGTAATCTACACACTCCCTGCTCCATCGATCCTTCTTTATATTGATTACCATAGGACTCATCCGATCAGATTCCTCTACTAGATAAATCACACCAGCTTCAAGCATTGTGTTTATCCTATATGGCCTCACCTTTGCTCGAAGGTTTGGGTTCATCCTATATGACCTATTCTTTACAGGCTTTATGCCTTCACGCAGCTTGATAGCTATCTTCCCCAAGGAGTCATGCAATCTTTTCATCTCAAGGTAGTTTTTGGGAAATAGATCTCTAAAATCTTTGATGAGTTCAACGATACATGCAAACTCCACATCCGTCCTATAATCACCTATTGTAGCAATCCATGGCTCTTCCTCTGTTCCCATATTTGCCTCCATCATGCCCAATGGCTGTAAATAATACTTCTCTTGTCTTTCGGTGCACCTTCAACTACTTTATCTCATGTAGTAGTTTCCAAATCCAGATGATCAGCCTCCTCATCAGCCTCTTGCTCTCCACCAACTTTGCAAAGAAATTTCTAGTGACTTGGATTCTAAACCCGTGTGTCTTCCAAGTCTTGCGTGTAACCAACACTTGTTTCTCTAGTGTTGTTTGAAAATTCTCCCTTGTCAAATAAACTAGCGCTCCCATAGTCTTCTTCTTGGTTCGTTTCATTGAACCTATCCTCCATTTGCGCATCATTCTAAAATATAGTTGTAGACATGAGCTTTTATGGCACATTCAACTTCTCATTCTTTGATGTGAACCTAAAGGTATCTGCGAAATACTCCTTAGTCTTTTCCCAACTCGTAGTCTCCCTCTTGGACTCACTCACAATGTATCATGCGCATGCCCATGACTTCAACATAGAAATAGGTGCAGGTACCCACAACCATATAGGAATGATGACCACACAATTGGTCCATCCCTTATCACATTGATCCAAGTGGTCAGTTGGGTTAGTTTCCCCTAAAAATATTGCCAACAAACTCTTCTCTTTTTTGTCCCTAAACCTTATGCAAAATTCCTCTTTGTATGTTGTACAACTTAGTAAATAAGGTCTATGCGTTGCCCTCCATTGTGTAGGAATATTGCATAACGTATAAACAAATGCTTCAACCTTATATTCTTCCTTGGGTAAACATGCTTCCAACTACTGCGCATACGCATCTGCATACTTTGTTCTATCATATTGGGTAGTTTCCCCAATCTCCCTTTGCTCAATCTCAACACCCTCTTAGGTACTTGAGTCACCTTTGGAACCCACTTCTTGTAATCTTCTTAACAACATTTGCCTTAGTTTTTTGGGGTCCTATACTGAACAAACCGCTTCTGATGGGAATCATAATCTCTAACTTCACTTGTGTGCACGTCCTCCTAGTCACTTCATATTCATCTTACACCCATCTTGTGCATGTGTGTTTGGCCGTGTCTAACACTGACGTGCCATTTTTCCAACTTATCACCCTATCTTCCCTTGGGTCTAAGTATTCCTTCCCTTGTGCGGTAATGTTATAAATGTGATTTATCTCTTCCTCAACATCCATGCTCTCCACATAAGATGGCCCATGATTGCCATCCAATGGAATCACAACTCTCTCTGTCTCGTTCTAAAAACTCATGCAACACCGTGTTTTAACTTATTTTGGATTTACTGATCTAAACAAGTACAAAACTATTGAAATTTAGATTTCATAAGATATAGCATAAATTATACAGATTTGAATGCTAACATAGGATTCATTGCACTTACTAATATAGAAATGACAAAAGGATAAGGTACTTAATTGATTTCTATTCTGGGTTGCTCTCTGTCTGTGCATAGTTGCCTGATATGCTCTGACTGCTTGGCTTAAGAAACAGAGTATCAAAATCTGCTAGGACGTTGCTGGCAAAATCTCAAACACCTATGGTGATTGGTCCTGTCCACTATTTGTCGGAACTATCTTTTTAGGTTTTGCTGGTCTATTTTACCACAAATCGCTATGCTTGCCTGTCAAGATGAATTCTATACAATTTTTGATTTT
Organism: Torreya grandis; assembly: GCA_037957365.1. Classification (NCBI taxonomy): domain Eukaryota; kingdom Viridiplantae; phylum Streptophyta; class Pinopsida; order Cupressales; family Taxaceae; genus Torreya; species Torreya grandis. Next base: position 1,784,611 of record JARHVA010001705.1, read on the forward strand.
TGGTCTTGTGCACAGATTCTAATTTTGTCCTCCTTTGCCTTGAAACCCTATCTCCACTTGCTTGACCTAGAAAAGGGGTTAGAAAGATGGGTTGGACAACCCCAACCACACGCCCAAAGATAGATGAATGGCTAAGAGAGAATGTGAGCAAGAATCAAATGTGTATGCATAAGTTATGTTTGTCAAAGGTAGGTTAAAACTGATATTTCCAAGTGTTTAATACTTTAATACCAAATTTATGTGTTTACGAATGCTCCCCTTTTAGTCAGTAATGAAAATGTTAGATTAAATGGATAAAGTAAGAAATTTGGTACCCGAGAATAACCACATTTGGTGTTTCTAGGTATGCCCCAAATCCAACTTGTACCATGTAAAACTTGCAAAGAAACATGTAGAAATCAATATGCACTCATGATATAAAAATTTGAAGTAATTTAGATCCTTGAAATACTTGAAATTGAAAATAAATGGAACAAATACACCTGTGGGTATGCAAACCAAGTTGCGCTCTGAACTCATTGGAGAATGTCACGGGGTGATTATGATCCAAAAAGATACCATTGTTAAAATCATGGGTTGAGAAACGTATGCCTCAACCCTCATTGGAGACGGAGAAGTGCTAGTTGAGGGGCGCAAAAGTCCTCAACCACACTACTCTAAATATCATCATATATTTTTTGGTGGTGCCCCGTATTTGGCTTGTATGCAAAGGTGGAGCCCTGTACCAGGCTTGTATTTAAAAGGTGGAACCCTGAATCTAGTTCGTATGCAAAATGTAACTTTGAATCAACTGTTGTAGATGGATTTTAGATTCAAAGTGCTTACATAGTACCATTGTTTCTCATCAAAACGAATCATAAAAAAAGTGTGTACGCATATACAATGTTCATGCCCTCAATTTGATCCATCTATACCTCAATTTGATTATATAATGCAATAACCTATATGTTAATATGTTCAATTTGATCCATCTAATAATTTCTTGCTCAATCTAACCCATATAACATGATAAACTGTTCAATCTGATTCGTGTAATCTTTCCCAAAATCTCATAGAATCTGTCAATTGTCTCTCATGTTCTTGTAAAATGCCCCACACATGCATCGCAAATGTGTCAACCTGCCAATTTGTCCCAATCTAAATCTCAATCTGTCCCAATTTGAGTCATGTAAGCTGACCTGAAATTTGAACCAATTGTTTGTCAAGGCCTGAATCTCTATAACAAGTTCACTAGTATGCCCCCCTTTTGAGGTGAGGGATGTAGCATTCGAATCACTCATTTCAAAATAAAAGAGTTATACACACTATGTTAAATCAAAAAAGCTAAGCATGTAAAGCATGTGTGTTAACATGATTAGGTTATGTCATCATAGAAATATTTGATCATTCACGCACATATTAAACATGTAGCCCAAGGCATACAAGGGTTATGTCAAGTAGATATAACAATAAGACACACAATAGTAAGCAACATAGTGATTAGTCATGTAGAAGTTGATGCATGATGGCAATCATGGCATTACACACAATAGAATAATGTGTGATAACAATCATGACACCACAAGTTCAACAACCATGTAAATACACACACACATATGCACACAATGTCATGATCATGACGCATAGAATCACTCAAGACATGACATCAACATAGACTAGAGGATACGTTAACATGTATGATGTGACAACACACAATCATTGCACACATAGAAACACACAAGATATCACAATGTAATGATCATCCATGATCACACAATGTGTCATAGTCATCAATAGCCACACAATGTAACACAAGTCAATAGTCAGACATGGAACACTCAATGTAAAATCATTGATGATCACACATAGAACACATATTCGTAAGCATACAATGAACACACAAGATAGTCACACAATGCATGTGCAATGTAACCACAATGGAATGCACATGAATTGTCACACAATATTACACACAAAGAAGCAACACCAACATGCATAGAACAAGCAACGCTAGTCTACACAATCACTCAATGTCATCATCACATATAGTAAAGTACCATATCCATGGAGAATAACACCCTAACGGGTATATGAAAAGACAAGCCATGTGTAAGCAATCTATGTGGTTCAATGTAATCAATGGAATGCCATAGAAAGATAGAACTTGGCAAAGTGTACCAAGATGCTCCCAATGTAGGCATTTCCCCCAATGTAAAAAGGTAGCCCCTAATTGCAAGGAATGTCCCATATTTTTAAATTTGTGAATCATATATAACTTGTATGTCTTGCCTTCCACTCATGTATATCATGAAAGCATGCGCGTACAAAATGAATATGTAATCTACCATGTATAAATGATAAATAAAATTAGTTAATCATGTAAGGTAGCAAAGCATGTCATGCGTAGGTCTTGATTTTTGATATTTTGAATATATATATATATATATATATATATATATATATATATATTTGAATTTGTGAAATGTAATGTGTGAAGATTATAGTTCTAAGATCGCATCCAAGGAATGCCTAAACTCATATGGAGAATCTAGTGATAAAGTGCTCAGTGTTGGATATACGATTTGATCAAATGCCCATATGTCATCATCACTATCATCATCATATCTCTACATACGATCATTTTCATCTTTCCTTTGCTCTTTCACAGATTTTATACACACACATTGCATTTTCATCAATTGTATATGAGGGCTTATGGTCTATCTTAGGAAATAATATCATTCCACTTGTCCTTGGATCCTTGATGTTTTGGTGCTCATTGATTCCGTCATGTTGAATCTTGATTGTATTGCCTTCATGGAGGATTGTAATACGCTTATTTAGAATGTCAATTGTAGCTTGCATCTGCTCTAACCATTGTTGTCCAAGTGTAGCTCGAGATTATTCTGTAGTTCACATCACAAGTATCAATGTATCCACAACCTTTGGCCCACAAGCAACTGGCAATGAAATATGGCCTATCGATCCATCACAATGTATAGCTTGTTACAATTCATCCATCTTATGACCCAACTGTTCTAAAAACATAATATTGTATGTGTTTTACTATGTACCTAGGGATATGATATATTAATGTATATGGGTTGATGGAGATGTCTACATGTGGCACACATCCCCTTTAGTTATATGGGTCCAATATATTAAGATAAATGAGTAACTTGTGGAAATAGTGCATTGGGTAATGGTCGACCTACATTGGGATTAGGAGGTTGCCCATTTTCTTTGTTAGTTAATTAGAGGTCTATATAAAGGAGGTGAGTATCATTAAAGCAATCAAGTAAGTGTTGAGTCTTCTATTTGGTAGAAGGATATTGGAGGTTGTCCCCTCGAAGAGACATTGTGGAGTTATTCCTTCCAAAAGGAGTATTGTATAGTGTTGCCCTACCTTAAAGGTAATTATTCTATTTATAAATATATTGAATTTTTGGGTATCTTGGCCCACCAATATCTATTGTGTTTTATTGATCTACATTATATTTTGCATATTTCAATTATTAAAAGGGTGGATCATAACAAGTGGCATCAAAACACCGATTTGGGCAAATATTGTGGGTGAAACCTTAAGTTTGGAGAATTGCTTATATTGTGCAATCTGGAAACCTTAAGTTTGGAGAATTGCTTATATTGTGCAATCTGTTGCAAATTTTTCAACAATTTTTTTCCATGTTGAAGAATATTTCAAGGAAGTCAGAAAAAATTGAGGTTTTATGATCAATTTTGAGGGAGTTATTGATATTTTAGGGTTTGTAATAAGTTCCTCATATTTGTCGAAATTTAAAGAATTTTTCATCAATTTTTTTACCGATTTAGTATCAGTATACAGGAGATCTACAATCAAAATTTTAAAATTTTTGGACAAGTTTTGTGTTAGTTATTGACATTTTATGATTTTTCATAGATTCACTCTCTAGGCCGAAATTGTTGGATTTTTTTCACAAAATTTTCACTGAAGTTGCAATATCATACATGGAAGCTACTTTAAAATTTTTGGATTGTTTGAATTAGTTTTGCATGTGTTATTAATTTTAGGGTTTTCTCATTCACCTTAGTTTTGTTTTATTTCTCTTCTAAATCATGGGTCACATTGATTACAAACAATGAGAATATTTGTTGGAGAGTTTTAAAAAATGCAAAATATTTTGGAAAAGTATTTTGTGGAAAAAAATGTGCATGTGGGTGAAGAAGAGACCGATGATGATGACCAAGAAGAGAGTGGAGAAGAAGAAGAAGAAGAAGAAGAAGAAGAAGAAGAATATGAACGTAATGATGATGAGGAAGGAGCTACAAATGATTCAGGAGGAGAGGTTGAGGATCAAGAGGTGGAAAAAGAGGAAGAAATTAATTTGGATGATGGCAATGAGGAAGTGCATGTAGGTGCTTATGAAGAAGAAGAAACAGAGCATAATAATGATGATGAAGATGGTACAAATGGTGTAGAAGGAGAGGTAGAGGATCTTGAAGAGGAGGAAGAAGGATTGGATGATAAAAATTCAAATAATTTGGCCCCAAAGAAATTAAATTCAATTTTTCAGTTTCATGGATGCTTTCAAAAGAAGAAGATTATTGTGACCATAAACCCTAGCAGTAAGTATAACTTCATCAACATGAATGTGGCCCAACATCTACAGGTTCAAGCAAAGAATATCAAGGAGGCTCAAGTAGATGGTAAGAATATTCCAGTTTTTTAAGATTTGAAGCTCATGATGGACAAATATGTTTTGCATTCATATTTTTGTGTTTTGGATATGCATGGTGTGGATATGGTTCTTGGATATCTATGGTTAGAGACTTTGGGAATGTTCAATATTAATGTACAGAGAAAGTTCATGAAGTTTTGGTATAAGAAAATGAAGGTTACTTTACAAGGTATCATAGTTGGAAAGGCATAAAGAACAATCAAGGTAGAGCATGAGGATGATATTGAAGCAAGTGAAGAAGAGCATGAGAAAGATTCAGATGAAGACATAGATGAAGAAATAATATAAGCAGAGCAAAACACTTTATCTACTCAAGAGGCAAGGGAACCACCAAATGAAATGGTGGAAGAGGTAAAAGAAAAGGTTGATAAGGTCAAAGTATCAGAAAAAGTTAAGGTCTATAGACACCCACATCATCATGAGAGGAAACAATCATGGAGCCATGCGAGGGAGTGTCATAACAACAATCACTTTGGCTATACAGGAAATTAGAGTACCAATCACTATGGCTATGCATGGAAGCCAAAGAAGAACTACTATGGTCAAGTATGGAATCATACTAGTGTAGCGGCATATGGAACATAGAATCAACGGGGAAATAACTATGACTATGCATGGAAGAATAACTACTATGGTCATTTATGGAATCAGAGTAGCGCAACGGAATATGGTACATGGAATCAAAAGAGGAATAATTATGCATGGACACCAAGGTGGTACAGTCATAGTAGAAAAACTCAGGAATTGCGGTTACTTGGTAGCCAAAAATTGTGCTCCGTACTTGGGACTCGACAATTATTCGACACTTCTATCGTTATGTCAAAAAATATATAAATTCATAAAATACACTGAAATACATAAAAATGAAATGAATGTAGACAAATGGTTGTAAAGATTTAGAGAACACATAACTCAGAGTCATAAACATGTTTTATATTAGTTTGAGTCATAAAAATGTTTTGTAGCAATTTTTTTAACTCTTTACATTTTTTAGGTTGCCGGGTTTGGCCAGTTACCAGGGAAAAACTATAGTTTTGGCCTGGTAACTGGCCAGCGATTTTTTGACAGTGTATTTGTTTGAACAAAAAAAGGTTTTTCGTGGGTACCCATGTTGTTTAATACATTGGGTATAGTTATGATCATGAATGGAATCAAAATAGCACAATGGAATTTGGAAACAAGGTTGGAGAGCTATCACCTACCAAGATCGCATATGGATGGTTACCATTAGATGATCAAGATTGGAGACAAGTGTGCAATGATTTGAACCACACTCATTATATAGTTTCTTCTTATGTTTCAAGGACGAAACATGTCAAGGAGGGAAAGAATGCTATGTATCTAAGGATATGATATATAAATGTATATGGGTTGATGGAGATGCTGACATGTGGCACACAACCCCCTTAGTTATATGGGTCCAATATATTACGATAAATGAGTAATTTTGTGGAATTAATGCACTTGGTAATGGTCGACCTACATTGGGATTAGGAGGTTACCAATCCTTTGTTAGTTAATTAGAGGTCTATATAAAGGGTGAGTATCATTGTAAAGCAATCAAGTGTTGAGTCTTTTATTTGGTAAAAGGATATTGGAGGTTGTCCCCTCGAAGAGACATTGTGGATTTATTCCTTCCTAAAGAAGTATTGAATGGTGTTGCCCTATCTTAAGGGTATTATTCTATTTCTACATATATTGAATATTTGAGCATCTTGGCTCACCAATATCTATTGTGTTGTGTTGATCTACATTATATTTTGCATATTTTCAATTATTATAAGTGTGGATCATAACATATTTGTCCCCTCTTCTGCATCGATTTGAATTTATTTTTGATAATTACCCTCAATGTATACCTGAATAGTTAACGGGTCCCTTTGTGTATGCTTGTACTCTCTACTTGACATGTTCCTATACTGATTCCTATTAGATTCTGCTATTGGTGGCTTTTGTTGTACCTATATTATTGTGATGATGCCTTCATCCTTAAATTTATGAATCTTTTGTTGTAATGCCACACAATCATTTGTTTCATGCCCAATTATTCTATGATAATCACAAAATTGTTTTCTTTCTTGATGCGATAATCAGCCCACAGGTCTATGTCGAGTGGAAGGAAGCACAGTCAATTTCTTGTCAAGCAACATCTATAATATAATGCTTGGCTTATCTTGTACACTAGTTACTTGTAATCTGATAGAAGGTTCTATATCCACGAGCTCCACATTATATATTGAATTTGTCACAAACATTGGGCATTCAATTATGATATATTGTGCATTATGTTGTGCCTCCTGTGGTTGAGTCATACTACATCTCTTAAAATACTGTCTCAATGGAGCACTTAGCATGAAAGATTCTTGTTGCGAATTGATACTACAGGTGTTTACATTTATATCCTCATGAGTGCTTGGAAGGAATGCCTTCCCTTTATCCAACTTTGATGGCACTTGAAGGAGAATTTTTGACTTATCAATGCTCTCCAAGTGTGAATCATCTCTATAGTCTCCTGGACCAATAAGTGTAAAATTGAGTTGAGAAAAATACTCAGTTCCCAGAAGACATTGGGGTACGAGTACTGATATGTGGATGGAGACGCCATTCAAATCAGGGTACGTGAGTAAATGAATAAAGGTATGGCTATATTGTATATAAATATTGGCATCAAAAAATGTGGGTACGGGGGTGGGTACACATGACTTGTCCCTACATTGGAGTTTCCTACATAGTTACTAGGAGATGTGGGGGTAAAAGTATTGGTACGTGGATGGAGATGCCATTCAAATCAAGGTACATGAGTAAATTAATAAGGGTATTTCTATATTGTATATAAATATTGACATAAAAAAATGTGGGTACAGGGACAGGATGTAGTCCTTATCCCTATATCGGAGTTTCCTTGTAACTATGCATATACTCATGTATGTTTTGTAGAATTTCATTGCCCTCATCATCACTGTTCTCTTCCATAACTATCCAATTTGGGTCCTCTAAATTGACCAACAAAGGAAGGTCTAGTATGTTTCCTTGTGCTTCGGAGACTTGCGGTGGCTCTTTTATTAGCTCTTGAGTAAGTGGCATATTTGTAGTTTTCTCTTTTTCATTAGCTTTACTTGATTCACGAACTTCATATGTATGTATTTTGTCCATTGGTATGATTTGTGATGGAGGTATTATGGAGGAATGAATATGCTTAGATTGTGGAATACATCCATCAATAGGTTAAGCTATTTTGCAATAATTCAAAGGTTGGTTATCTATAAGACATGTATGCAAACATCCCTCGTGCACAAACTTTAAGCATCAATGCAGGGTAGATAGTACAACTTCCATTGTATGATTCCATGGTCTACCTAAAAGTAGATTATAATGCAATTGATTTGGCATCACATGAAACATAGTAGCTAGCATTTTAGGGCCCATAGTGACATCCAAAGTAATTGATTTGAGCACTTGGTGAGGAATATTATCAAAATCTCTGACATTCTTGGTTGACTTATGAATGGAATCCATATTGATACCCAATATTTGTAGAAATATGATATTACAAATGTTCAAACAACGCTTAACTCCCTTGTTTAATATCTTCACTTGAATGAACAATGGGAGATTCTGATCTATAGTATGCTGGGTAGGCAAATCTTGCTTCTCAAAATAAATCATGTCCTCACTATTCTTCAATGTATTGACAATGGATGCCAAATAAGTAGGGTTCTCATCATTTGGTAAAGTTGTATCACACAATGTTGCATAAAGGATATCTTTGTAAACAATATATCTCTTTAACAACTCTAATTTGGATATCTTAGCTGGAATATTCTTAAGTTGATCAATGATATCATAGTGTTTTGTTGTGTTAACTAGCGCTCCAGGAGGTGGAGGGGGATTAGAAGGGACATGTTGACTGCCTCCATTATGCCGTGCAGGATGGGGCACCCTATCTCTTCATGTTGTGGTAGCATGGAGCGCAAAATCCATTATGAGCCTAGGGCAAATAATGGGGGCGGGATAGTAGTTGTCACTTCCTTGAGGTCTAGGGGGAGGAGGAACAAAAGGAGTCATGCATGCCCTTTGACATCGACTGGTAATCGAAAGCATCTCAGATTGGATATTTATATTATGTATTACTAAGGAGAGTGAAGGATTCTTCATGATTAATATCATCTTTAGGTTTATTTCACATAAATTTGACCAATTTCTTTATATGATTTTGAAACGTAATACATATATCAAGAAAGCATCATGCAATTATGAAAATCATAGCTTGAATTAGAAAATAAAAACTATGTATATCCATTATAGCCATGATTTACTTGTGTGAATAAGGAGAAATCAAGAATCAGATCTGAAACCCTAACTTAGAAATCCAAAACCCTAAGAAGGAAAGATGAAACCCAAAGGGAAACTTAGGGTTTGCCACATTCAGGACAAAGGTCGTGTTTACCATAATGTTTTAACTTATTTTGGATTTAATAATCTAAACAATTATAAAACTATTGAAATTCAGATTGCATAAGATATAGCATAAACTACAAATATTGTAATGCTAATAGATGATTCAATGCACTTACTAAATATAGAAATGACAAAAGGGTAAGGCACTTATCTAATTTCTGTTATGTGTTGCTCTTTGATTGTGCATAGTTGTTTGATATGCTCTATAATAGCTTTGTGACTCCTTGGCTCAAGAAATAGAGTATCAAAATCTACCAAGACACTGCTAGCAAAGCCTAGACACTTGCGGTGATTGGTCTCGTCCACTATCTGTTGGAACTATCTTTGTAGATTTTGCTGGTCCATTCTGTCATAGATCATTGCCCCTGATTGTCAAATTGATTTTTGTACAATTTTTGATCTTTGGTCATGTATGCAAATTCTGATTTTGTCTTCCTTTGCCTTGAAAGGTTACCTTCACTTTCGACACTTGCTTCACCTAGAAAAATGGGTTAGACAACCCCAACCACACTCCGCTGAGTGGTTGAGCGTTGCCTACACTCCAATCTAAAACCGCACATAGTTCTCCCACCTATGTGTATGTGTGGTCAATAGTGTTTTGCTAGAATTCAATTCAACTCTTTGGTTTTCAACACTTGACTATATGCAACTTTGACCTTACACTAGGTGTTCAGACTTGGCTTAGGTATTGTTCCTTTGAGGGGTTTTCAGATTTGGATGCTTTTGGATAGTACCTCAAGGGTGTGCAAATGAATGCCAAATTCTCGTTAGATACAAGCTAGATAGGATTAGCCTTAGGCTTGAAGTGTATACATAGATGCTTTTTTCGATAATTTCTCTCCATAAACATGTGAAGTGTGTAGGCCGACCCAAGGGAGAGATTTGAATTTTTAAAATAGCCACTAGAGGAACCAGGAATGCTGCTAATAATCGATAACATCTAACTGTTGCCGGTAACTGACAATGTCCGACTATTGTCCGCACTATCCATAAAAGGAGAAACAAGAATCTAGGATATGGTGATAGTCTGCATAGGATAATAGAGTATTGTGGCATAGAATAGGGAGATCCTATATATGAATGACAATAAATTGGGAAGGCCAAGCCCATAGATGGATGAATGGCTAGGAGGGAATGTGAACAAGAGTCAAATGTGTATGCACAAGTCATGTATGTCAAAGGTAGGTCAAAACTGATGTTGCTAAGTGTCTAGTACCAAATTTATGTGTTTACACACTACTTGAAACACATGTCAGCCTTGTTCTCATAACACCATGTCCTTCCCATTAAAGTCAGGTTTTTGTCTACTTTTTCCATCAAGATCACCTCAAAATCAGTTTTGAACTGCAAACCCATGATCATTAGTTCAACATCCTTCAATACACCCAATGGTCTCAAACTCGAGTTGTTTGCCATAAACAACACATCAGTCGATGGCGACAGCCTAAGAGTTACCATTTTCTTCGATGCATCCTAAGTCAAAATATGGACTTATGTGCTTGTATCAATTAAAGTATTGCGCAGCTCCCAATCATTCACCAATGCATCAATGGTCAACTCTATGTCATGCTGCACACTCTTTGCAGCATGGACTTATTTCATTTTCCCTAGGGACTTGCACTTGTGCATCCCCCATACTGGTCCTCAACCACTCTTTCAACAATGAGAACATTCCTTGTCGCTTAAGCATGGATACAATCTCCATGTTCTGTACTGTTTCTCTATCATCATTCTTCCTATGTAGATGAATCTCTTTGATCTTTGCATTGAGGTCCTTGGTTGTGTGCAACTCCTCCTGAAGACTTTGCACGACGTATGTCCTTCATGTAGACATCTAAAATTGGACACCTTGTGTCGATTTTAACTATTCACCACTATTCTGCTTCATTGCACAATTAAAACCTAATTTATTCTATCATCTCGAATCAATTCATCCAATTACCGTTTTCACCTCGAATTTGGATATCACATCCCTAAATGCATTATTGCACATCATAATCCTAATTTTGCCAACCACATCCTAGATCAATTCATCACTTTGCAGACGTCACCCTGGTCAATTAATTAAATGATCTTATTTGCTCTTGGACCATGCAAAATCCCACAAATATCAAATCAAGGTTAATTAGTTAATAAATCATACAAAATTAGCTAATTGGACCTAAATCAAAAAATCCATGGAATGTACAAATTCCATATTTATCAAAAATAAAAAATCAATTTGTCACCTCAAAAAGGATGACATCATCACTCACATCCCAAAGCAATCTTCACAAAATCCCACGCAAGGGGACAAGAGTACAAAGAAAATCCAATATAAAAATCAAAGTCCTCTACCCATCAAATTCCAATGCAAATCAAGCAAATTCCAATGCAATCAAGCCCATTCTTCATTACTCCATTTCCTTACACACCCTAACCCCCCATATTTACTTCTCAACTCCCCTCATTCAGTGAGGAGGAGGACTCATCCTCCACCATTGATTTTGAAACAAGATCAAGGGCTCACATTCTTCTTGGAATTCTATAAATTGAGAGCTCCCACTCTAATTTCAACAAGCTCTCATGTTATAACGAAGTGCGGCATCTCTAAGAGCCCATCATAACATCCAAGCCGATCATCTATCAAGCCCAATCATCAATCTTGCAAGGGGGGGTGCTGCCCAAATGTCTATGTGGTCTCCACCAACATTTGCAACTACAATGCACAATCAATTTAGCAAATCGACATCAAGAGGATCACCTTTGCTTGTGGGTAAGTGAAGTTATTGATTTCTAAGCCCCTCTTTGCTCAATCGGAGGTATTTCATTGTTAATTTGGCTTAGCATTAGAAGTCTAACTTTGCATTTGCTTTGTTTGATTTGCTAACCAGTTTGTATTGAGGTATAAACTTCACATCAGCTAGCAACCTCCTATCAATCGGTGCAACTGCGTAGTCCAATAGTTCTACTCTTTGCTTGCGCACCACTTCCTTTTGTGTAATTGGCAACTTCATTGTCTAAGCGTCCACTCCTCCCTTGCTGGTTATATTCACCTTTGGGCCCACATGTGCCTTCCATGTGGCCTCTTTTGCCATTTGATTTCCACCTTGTTGTGCAATTTGGATCTTTCTAGTGCTCTTAGCTGCCATGTCCTTTGCCAAAATATCTTGCCATATATCTAGGAAATCTTCCAATTTTTGGCCCTTGATTACACTAAGGACATGAAGGAAACTTTGGACATTCCATTTGGTAGTGATCCAATGTTCCACATTTGAAACAAACTCCTTGGAATCTAATTCCACCTCTTCCGTCACCTCCCTCTTCCATAATTCCTTCCACCATAGCCTTGCCTTTGCTGAGGTTGTTGATTTTGTGCAAACTTACCTTGTTGCATCTAGTCAAAGCCTCTTTTTTGCCCACCACGAATCTCATCGATGACTTGGCAATTAACTGTGTCATGAGTGCGCATGTCGTAGATCTTACACCGCATTGCTTTGATCTGCTTGGATTTTTGGACCAACGTACATTTACTCATCTCGTGACCCTCTTGACATACATCCCAACAAACAAAAATAATTTGCACCATCTTGCATGTGCACTTGTTCTTTGTATGATATTTTGTCTCGTAGTTTGTGCACCAAACTCCTCGCTGTGACTCTTGCGCACTCTTTTTTGACAAAGTCTGGATCTGCATGGCTATCTTCAAAATTTGAGCCTCCAAAAAGGGACTCACACTAATGTCAAAGGTTCCCCGCGGTTTCCATGCGAAGTGCATCATCCAATGCTTCATGCGCATTGACAAAAGACTTCATTGCCAGTTGTCTTTTGAACATTATTAACAACTCTCCAACAAACCATTACACATGTTGCAACAGATGTATCTCATAAGACAACTTCGATAAAAGTGTCTTAAAATGCGCATCATACATGCACAAACTTTTAGCTAGACCTTGATGAATATCCTTCAAAGTAGAAATACTCTGTTGCTCAAACTTAGGAATTTGAAACTCCCTCAAGAATGAAGTCTTGAGTTTCCCAAAGTCCACCATAGTTTGAGTTTGATCAAATTTCCTATACCAAGTATGTGCATGATCCAACAATGTCATGACAAACGGGCTCTACTTTTGCTCTGGCAATGTCACCCCCTTTACGCATGAAGCGATCTCACACTTGTGGATGTGATCCTCTGCATCCTATGTTCCATGATATTCAGGAAGCTTCATTGACGTCTCATAGAAGATATTCAACAGTGCTACAAATTGATGTGTTTGTGCACCAATCCCCATGGTAGTGCTTCCCATTCCTCCAACTATTTGTTCAGTGCTCCCTTGCACAACAGCTGCTTTGTTGCTTCCAACAATGTTATATGCAACCAACAAACCTTGCACACCAACCCCGCCTATTGGTGTGCCCATCTTCACAACTTTACACAACAATTTAGCGAGTGGAATCTAACGATCCACCACAATTCTCCTTACTCAAATCTCCACAATCATGTTAGCTTAACACAATGATTTCACAAAAACAAATACAGCACACAATGATAGGGAAACATAGAGTGGAAATCCCCTTGACTTGCACACCAACCTCCACTTCCTTGTGGATTCACACACTTCATCAAAAATTGACTCTTCACCCAGGGACTCCACACTGCACATTAAATCTTTCACAATGGAGTGACTATCTTCTCCTCGCGAACTAGTCATGTGCCCTCCCCGTAATATGCAAGTCTTCATGACATTCAATTGACTTAGTTCCCCCTTCCCCATGGGGTCCATAATCCACATTCTTCTCCATTTCTTTTGTGCTAAGTCGACCTCTCCTCTAGCTCTCCCATGCCTAGCCTTTACATGACACAACTTAGCCAAGGGTTAGGGTTTCAACACATAAATTCATTTTCTTCAACGGTAGTGCTCCAAACATGCTTTCCCGATCTCCACACTCTCTACAAATAGGACAATAAAAGAAAAATGTTGTGCTTGTTTAGTAATCTTTCTTTAGCCTTACGCAAGCCAGGGTGTGTGCAATAAATAGGACACTCAAAGCTTATTACACTGGCCTATCACTTAAGGCTGGAGACTTTAGCGCTTACCGAGGCACAATAAGAGATCACCGAGAACCTCATTGATATAAAGACAAATTGCAAAGATAGAAAGAGAGTGTAAAGCAACATACAAATCCTAGTGCTAAAAAACCACATTACACATCCATTTCAGATAACATTCATTCTATGAATTCACAATATTTACATCTAATATACATCTCCTGTGTACACACCTACCATTACATTCATGCTTAAAGCATTCAACACTACAAAGCAACTGTCATACATAAGCCTATCATGGCTATACAACTCTTCAAACCCTAGTCTATATCTCCAATTCGCTTCTCAACTATTCAAAACGTGTAACATACAAAGCTCTGAATGCTCAAATGAGAGGCCAAGGTCACTATTTATGGGTTTCCAAGGAACCCTGCTAGTTGTTGCCAACTCGTTTTCAACCGTCATGCCAACTCGCTGCATATCTAGCAATATTCCTTCCTAGATCTTGTACACTTGTCCGCACAATGGCATATTCCATTTGCCTTCATAGCTTATTTCTTTTCCAGCTTGTAACAAACCTCATGTGCTCAGCCTCATTGGAATCGTGGCAAGTGTTACCATCTTCTTTGGTGGATATCCTGTATTGTGTGCACTATGCTCCATCCTTCCTATGCATCTCCTGTGCCTTGCGCAACATGCAATATTTCTTGCAAGATAGCACGGTATGATTGAATATGTCTCACTCACATCCTTTCATACTTAGCCTTATTTATGTTGCCTTTTTTCCTTCAGTTTTCTACCAAATTAAGGGTCAACAATAAATGATAATGGTTATGAAGGCTACGCCTCAACAGGGAGTTCGTGGACTTGGCTCATTTAAATATTAGAACTGTCCCCGCACCGTGAAAATGCAACTCTAAGGGTGACAAAAACTGCATCCTTCCCAAGGTGCTAGTGTCGTTTGAGCTGTTTACAGAAGATGTCCAACATAGATATGGTGGAATGCAAAGGAATGAGTGTTGTCTTTGAAAATAAGATCTTGGCATTTGTAGCCTTAAATTTTGTTTTCCAAGTCTGATTTAGGTAGTCATTGAGCAAGATGCTCGTGTAAATCTTGAAACACTCAATAAAGGTTTCATGGCAATTCTTCCACCCTTAATCTAAATTACATGTGAATGGTTTGGCATTTAAAAAAATAAAATAAATTATTACCTCTTGCATACATTTATGACCAAGGGCTAATGTTAGATTTAGATTATTTCTGGTTGTGTTTACATGCCCTTGATGGGCGCAAAAATAGAGCTAACTTGGCACGTTGTCCCTGTTTGTTTCTGCATTTACTGCGTTTTTTCCTTCATCTTTTTTAACCCAAAAGCATTTTTCTTGGGTAACACTAAGATAATAAGAGCTAGCCTTATCTGGAGGTTGCCCTAGAGTTAAAACAACCAATGTCTTCCCACTGTTGATCACACTGATCATCGGCGTGGTGTTTGGATTCTACAATTGGTCCAATTCTAGCGATCAACAATATGTTTGTAAATTCTGTGAATATTTCTTGTGTTTGTAAATATTCATTTAAATGAACCTTTCCTTAGAATAGAGGAGGGTCTTAGTCTTGCACGCTGTAGAAAATATAGTTTGTGCTTTGACAAAATCATTTGCTAACATGGAGAAAGTACCTAGGTCTCATATGTGTATGGGCATTGCTCAATTTGTGTCGATGATGGGTTTGAAGTGTGTTGGTAGAACTCTAGTAGTAAGGTAGCCAGTATGTCTTCAAACTGTCCTAGTAATGTTTCCACCATTTATAGAATAATTTGCTTGTCTTTTTGTACTGCTAGCACTAGAAAGAGACTGGAAGGAGGTTATCAAATAGATTGGCTTATAATGTTCTCTAAGAGTTAATATCATCTAATAGAAATAATCTCTCGAAGGAGAAGGCCCAAAAACAGTCGGTCAGGGTAATTTAAAAAGATAGTTAAGTTACCACCAGCATCATTATAGAGGCAACAATCCCTCAGAGTTTATGGTAGACAGGACACCGAAAAATAAAATGCTTCTCAGTCTCAGCCTCATGGAGTGTACATGGCCCGCATATCTAATCTTCACAAGGAATATGGTGGTTGGTTTCAATCCCGAGCTGGTGGGATCATACCTTCAATTGGCCTAATGAAATTCTCTAGACATGAGACCAATGTTGGTGTAGGTATCTTGGTTTATCAGTATTACCATCTGAAGTTTGAGAAAGGTCTCAGCATAAGAGGCTAACTGGGGCTGAGTGGTTGGAGAGGAGAAATCCAAGTAGTTTCGATGAATTTCTTGTAGATATCATCTCTAACCATATGATTGATTCCTGCCTTTGTAGGAAGTAGATGCCTTGGAGCATCCAAAGAGTATTAAAAGGGAGGAAGATGATCCATATAAATCCCAACATATTGTAGTAATGTTGCCACCTCTGAATACCAAAATCTTTTCCTCCTCAATGCACTTTGGAAAGGACGTGAAGAAATCTCAAGAGCAAAGAACCTAATAGTGAAGAGCAAAGAATCTAATAGGGATCTCTCTCTCATCCATAAACAGAATCACCAAGAGGCCAAACCCTACGCAGGTAAGACGTAAGCCTGAATATGGTCTCTAGCCAAAGTGGATGAGCCCCAAACTCAGCCTGTACAAAGAAAGAAGAGAACAGATGGCCAGGGGATAGTAAATTGAAAATCTAAAACTCAGCCAGTAGCAGATTCACTGAAAAAGTGGACAGTAATCTTCTTAATTAATATTTGATTTGTAAATATCATTTATGAAAATTTGGCAAACAAAGTGCAAAATAATTAAGGAATGCATATGCACATCATTAGGATAATCAATTTTAAATATACAAATGATACTCTGCTGGTATCAATGTTTGTAACTGACTTTATACCATCTTAATTGGAGAAAAGTTATAGAAGTGCAATGAATTATATACTTCAACTATGAGTAGTTCATCTCAATGAAGCCAAGAAATTTCATAGCCATGGCCACAAGAACTGAGTTTGTGATTGCCAATAAATTAAGGATTCGCCAACAGCAAAACTTGGAACAACCAATCTGAGCCCCAAAACAAATTGTGTTTGTATTGGCACAAAGGGCTTCATATCCCAAATGACTAGTTAGAATATTTAAGAAATTATTTGGAAGGGAAGAGAAGTCATTAAGAGCTACAAAAAGGTAAAAAATATGAAATTTATTTTGATTATCCCTTTAGAACAATGAATAATAGTTTTGAGGAACAGGGAGCTGCAACTTTGAAGAACACTGTTTGGTGATTATGGACAATTGTGTGTGTCAATTTGAAGCAGGTCACAGTATGATATATATTAAGTTCTGACAACAAGGCATTATTAGGCTGTCTGTTGAAGAATTCTTATTTGGGAATATGCATGAGAAACATTTAAGATTATTAATTACTGCTAGAATGCACAAAGGAAAAGCAAAGCAAGCACAAAGACGTACCAGAAATATTTGTGACATTGACGTGAAGGCAACATGATTTTCATTAACATCAAGTTAATGGAAAACAAAATAAACAGCAGTGTGACTTGTTGAAATGCATGTAATAAAAATGACCACTTTTAACCTCGTGGAGGTTGCAAATGATTTTAAGTTGTCACTACCAATCTTCTTTGAATAATGTTTCTGCGTCTGTGCTTTCTCATCTTAGTTTTTACACTTCCATATGTATCTCATCGGAAACATCAACAAGCCTTCCTTTGAACCATCTGATGCCATGTCATCAATCTCATCCAAGCTCTATTGGAATTCTTGCCCCATTTTGGGTTAGCAGCAAACCATAATTAAGTGTTACAGAAATAAATAAAATGTTATATCATTAGCTGCAGACAAATTTTGGTCTGAATTCTGAGCTGAACAGATAGGGTGAGCTCCGGAAAGTTAGCTCCTCTACCGATGGACCATACGCAATCGGATCGACTTGCAATTGTAAGATATAGCTAGTTAGTGAGCATTTCTTTGGCATCTCTGACCGCCTTAGCTGAAAGCTGTGCAAATTTTTATCTGAAATTTCCTTTAAGACAAGGACTGTCCTTTATCTCTTCCATGCTTTTATTACACACTGTGTCTCTCTATACTTTTAGTAATTCATTGCATAATATTCAACCAGTCAAGTAGATTAGTTCCCTTCAGGGTCTGACGTATTGGAGCTCTTCCTCAAGGAGAAACCCCATTTATTATAATGTTAATATTAAGTATCTTGATACATCATTAGATCTTGTTTTATGCTCTCTCTTTGGTTGTATGTTCAATCATGGGCGTCATGCATTTGCTTTTTGCGCATTGATAATTAGTGGTTTACTTTCGTACAAAACATGCTTATAAATAACTGGAATGCATCAATACAAAGATCATTTCTTTTGAACCATATAATTTTATTTGAATTTAGATTGCTATTCTGATATAACAAAAATCTAGTATTTTTTCAAAAATCCGTTAACCTCAGAGTGAACATTAGTTATTTTGACAGCAACAAATATCTGGCTAAGTTTCTTCTACTATGCTAGAATAGCATCTGCTTCTCTGAAGATGATTGTGGAAATGAAGCAATTGACAACTCTATTTGCATGGAAGTACCTGATTTTAGCTGATTTATGGATCATTTATACCTTCTTTGTTTTTTCAGGGGAGAGGGTGATAGCAATGAAAATATGCAGCGAGGTTTCACACACGTTTTTGATTGTACATTTGACAATCTTGAAGGTCGTGATGCCTATCTAATCCATCCTGCTCACGTAGAGTTTGCTAATCAGTTACTGCCGGCAGTGGAAAAAATTATTATGATGGATTACACACCAACGCGCTTTATATGAGGAAGGTGGATGTTTTATGAATATACGGAGGAGTATGGAGCTGAACTTGGGTTTTTAAAATGTTCAGAATAAAGTTATAAACTATTTTGTAGCATGTTAGTCGACAATATATTACTTCTTAAGTTCTTTGAGAGTGTTCTAAAGTTTGTGAGATATACAGATTAAGCATTCTTTTTTTCTTCTAATTTCATTTTTTTTGTTTTATGTTTGCTTTATTTCATGGAAGGAAACTGGTAACTTCAATGAGTAAATAGGTAAAGGTAAAAGATAAAAAGGTAATTTTTAAGATTTGAACCTGGCCAACATGCTTGCCTGGGTTATGAGGTCTCCTTGTTGGAACAAGGGAGCTTTACACTTTCCCTATGTATGTGTTGTTATCCTGCTCTCTAAGAAAATTAACTTATGATGTTCCATCATTGATGTGAACATAATGTTGGAATCAAGAGCATCTATGAACACAAGGGAAACAAAAACAATTCAGACACAATGGAATTCTCAAACAATTTTGCACCAGATGTTTATTGATGTTTTAAATTCCATATAAGGTTTCATGTATATAGCCCACTCTTCATGTTCATTAGTTTATACCATAGTTCCCAGATTCGACCGCATCTGGCCGAAATTCGGAACGTTCCGCATTTTTGCGGGCTTCCGGATTAATAAATTCGGTTCGCCATATTTTTCAACATTAAAACTGTGTTGCAGGTACCTGTACGTCCTGGAGGCGTCTGGAAAGGTACCGACAGGGAGAAACAATGGAAGTCAACAAAAAAATTTAGAAAATGTAAATCTAGTCCGAACCCAACAGTATATAAATAAAATAAACATCTAGTTTCTTATACTTTAAGTTATATTTTATTTATATACTTTTAGGGTGTTTGAGAGGGGTTTCGGACTGCTAGGAGCTATGCTGCAAATTCTAGGTTTTGGAGGATCCTATCATATTTCAGAGTTAGTCAGATTCCAGGGTTTCAGGGTTTCAAACTTAGCCATATTTCAGGGTTTCAAGATTTCAAGGAGACATCATAGGAGGTATGAAGGCTGCATGAAGGGATGTATGCGTGATAGAATAGTATGAGAATATCTCTTGCAAAGTACCACAAGCCGATCCCACCCCATTCCCAGTGCACCCCTTAAGGCATGCACTCTGTGAGATTCAATGCACCGATGAGCCCTTGTGAGAGAAAGTGTCAGTAAATGAGATTGTACCCGCGAGTGGTCTCAACACTGGGGGAGAGTAGCCGAGTGGTTTAAAGCGGCACAAGAAGACATTGTTAGCATGGATCCCCATTTATGGCAGCAGACGTATGGTTCTTCCACTCCAGAGTTACAAAAGCTTGCCGTGTGTGTCCATAGTCAATGTGCCAGTGTTTCTGCATGCGAAAGAAATTGGAGCATGCATGATTTGATCCATACTAATAAGAGAAACCAACTAGGAGCCAAAAAGTTGTTAGATCTTGTGTTTGTTCATAGCAATTTAAGATTGCTTGAGCACAATCTTGCAAAAGAAGATGACAATCTTCATCTTGGAGAACCATCCTTTGAAGGAGTTGAGAAAAATACTGATAGTGTTGATGAGCTGGATGGAGCATTCGATGATGGTGCTAGTGCTAGTGCTAGTGCTAGTTTTGATTTTGAAGTTGGGTTTGATGTTGCAAATGTTTGAAACTTAAGTTCTATATCAATTTTGAGCTTAGGCTCTAAACTATGAATATTTTGCTATCTTTTAATGTAATTCAAGTTTGAAATTCTTATGCATTTCTCATTTTTGCAAGTGTTAAATTAATGTTCATTCCTTAGTAGATTGAAATATTTTGCACACACACACACACACACACACACATAATTTTATTTTCTGAACTGGATTTTATCGGATTTTTTTCTGGATTTTTTCAAAAATTTCGCATTCTGCATTTTTTCTGCCTCCCGAACGCATTCGGATTTCCGAACCTAGTAACTATGGTTCATACTATACAATTGTTAATGTACACAATGCGATTCAAAGATGACCTTGTACCATTATTACCATTATTGAAGTTAGTTGTAACATACCACCACAATGCAAACCTAAACCCAGTACTGTCAAATCCTTGACAGTCCACAAAACCTTATTACACATCTTGACAATTCACACCTATATTTCCTATATTGCAGCTTCTATGTAGCTACATCTTGCCATAGAGCCAAAATGCTGCAACCTTGCAATTAAATTTTATTTACTCAAATGAGCGAGTCATACACTCTGAAGTTTCTTCCTTCTAGGGGATCTCTCTAAGAGTAAGATGTACCAAATTCCCTAAAAGTCATCTGAAACGCCTTTTCATCTGTTCAGATTTGCAATTAGTCTTAGTTGTTCTTCGCATTAAAATTTATCATTGATGTAAATTGTATTTGATACAAGATCTGTTAACGTAAATAGCTCAACCCAATTTTCGCTGGATTTTCAACTCTTAGTTTAACTTTAGAGGCTATGCAAGGATTCCTTAAAAAACTCTTTACATGATTTTATTTATAAAACATGACTGGATCCTTGATATAGGCTTCTCTTTAGGATCAGCAGTGAGACGTTCTGTCATGAGTATAGCATTGTATAGCCACCATCATTCAATGCACCTAAACAAACATGCTTCATATATATATATATATATATATATATATATATATATATATATATATATATATATATATATATATATCCTTGACCACTTCTAGGCATAACACCGTTGCAACTTTTTAAAAGCAAGACCTAGTAGAACTTTAATTATCAAATATGACCAATAACAATACAATTTATATCGAGTTATTTTTACAAAAACAACCTACTGATGAAAGATACCTTGTGATTTAACTCCTTACCCAAAAAAATTAACACAATATGTCTCTATCCCCTATATAACTGACAACTATGGTAATGAAACACGCATAGCTCAAGATCTGGGTTGACCTTAAAAGGTTGAAAAGTTATTGAACCCAATAAAATATTTTATGTAAAGGTTTAAAAGCTCTGAAATGTTCACTTCTACTATTTTGAATAACTGTATCACCATTTGTGGCCTTTATCCACACCTCCTCTATGCTATTTTACTTGAGTTGATTTTTTTGGAGGTTTGAAACACCCTGTAACTTCTGTTTTAACCTCTTTGGGCTATGCTACCCATGTCAGAGTCCAAACTTACGTGTGACTTTTACCTGACTTTTCACCTAGGACTTGCACGTGCCTTCATGCCTTCTAAGTTGTTGTCAAGGATGGAATCCTAGTGGGATCTCTATGAGCCAAGCATCTTCACTAGTTAACCTAGGATCAATTGATGGTGTTTGGATCTTTCAAGTTTGCATTGTTATGAAAGGGAATGTTGTAGTGTTTGATATCATACCACGCTCCAACCTAGGAACTTTTTTTCAAAATATCCGAAGGGATAAGAGTTACAAATTAATATCTTGTAAGATAAGAGTTACAAACTAGGAGATGAATATTTGACAACGTAGTGCCCATGACATACGGTAGTTTTTTTGATTGAAAAGGACATGGAGTAGTTTTGAAACTGTAGACAGTTTGAAAATAAAATTATGGAAAAAACAGGATCTTTGATATACAAATGAGAAGTGCTTCATTATGTTGATGCTTGTAGAGAGCTATCATTCCTTAACTGTATTGGAGGATGCTCCAAAGAGGTATCAAGGAAACTATAGCTATATGGTTCCTTGAGCTAAAAATAATAGGTTTAATTTCCACCGTCCATGGGGCCTTCAAGGGAGAGTGTGCTCACTATTGTTTTTTTTCTCTCCATGAGACGGACTAAATGATTACTATGCTCGATGAGAGTAAGCTCATGAGTGGGCAGGCAAGTTTATAGGTTGAATTTTAAATTGTTGACACCAAAGGTTGTTATACCTAGATATTGTGCTTTCGGTTACTCTATAGAATATTAATAACAAAGAATGAAATATCTCAATCATCTATCAAATTTTAATTTATAATCAACCAAAAGTGTCACAAGATATATTTGCAAATCAACTACAATGGTTGATTAAATTTGTGGCTTGGTTTAAATATTTTTTATAGCAACGACCAGAAGATGCCATTTTTTACGTGTTTAAATTCTTCATGACAAGATCAACGGGTAAATTTTTTATCGCTAACATTACGGTGATTAAAAGCTTAATACCATGAAATGGTTTGTGGGGTTTGACAAGGGCTTGTTCATAATATCTAGGGATTTTTTATTTTTCTTTTTTTTGGGATGTTCATAGGTAGGGGTGTTTATTATCCCCAAGTTCTTTGGGGAAGTTCTTACAAGAGGAAGCAAATCCATCATCTCAGTTCAACTATTGGTGTAGTAGATCGAAATACGATGTTTAAATGGAAGATTTGAAATAAATGTTTAAAAATTGCATACTCTGGGTTCAAAATGGTAATGGGAATTTTTGGTACATAATATTGAGTTTGGTTATGAGAGGCCAATCATGCCATTTCTTGGGAGCTCCATTGTATTTACGAATAATAGGTATAAAGGCATTGATAGTGAGCTTCAAAGTATATTTTGAAATAGTTTCTCTCCCCATTTAAGGACAAAGTCATGTTTAATACATATGAATATTTTGATGAGCTTTGCCATGTACTATGCAACAGTGAGATTAAACTTATATATTGCAATACTTTTCTACATCCACTACCTCCAAATATCATGGAAAGACAATGTTCAAACCTAGAACTAATGATGCACCTAATTTCAAATCAAGAATGACACCGAAACTATCAACACAATTTAAAAAATCAATGATAGGATTAATTTTCCAATCTCTAGGAACATTCGACGATTTAAAACATTACCAGACCCACCTCAAAAAGTGCTTGAATGCTTGCTCAAGTATAATGTTATTGCTTTACCGAAGCCATATTTAATTAGATACTACTCGAGTATTGCCTAAATAGTATACCACAAACCTTTATTGTGACTATCACCAAGCTTTTGGACATTCGACTAATCGATACTTCAAATCAAGACATAGGATTCAAGATTTCATTGATGACAAAATTATTCGCCTTGAAGGCCATAATTCTACATTGAGTGAATGTGTCACACCCCTAATCAAGCCTTGAAAATATTTAGCAACCCATTTCCCAATCATGATACTACAAATCAAGACGATGTGCATATGACAACATTTTTACATCTTTGAACTATTCCACATAAACACGAGATTGTTGATATTATTGGCATGGTTTCTAGTTATCAATGACAAGTGCCTTCTATTACATTATATGACCATGAGATACCCAACGATGAATCAAATAATGATCCTTTACTCATTCATGCATTTGTTTCACATTCTTCGATCACACATGGCATTATGATTGACAACATTGATTCTAGCAAAAATATTATTACTATGTCATTTCTATTTAAGGCTACACTGAGTGAGCTTTACTTAACATGGCTATGATACTTTGAAATTACGATGACATCTCACGTACATCACTTGGTGGTGTTACACTACTGATTATGCCAATTTTAGGACCCTTCTTGTTTAGTTTTATGTAATTCTATATAGAAGGTTGTATAATCTATTTCTTGGATGCCCATGGATTAATCAAATGAGAGTGATACCTTCTACACTACATCATTGTTTCAAGTTTGTGCATGACAAAAAAATACACACCATTCATGAAACACCTTGTGAACTTCCCATCCTACCTTAGAGAACGTATGTGTAAACATCTAGTGCATTACACTAGGAGCGAATCATTCAACCTTGTGTGAAACTTGACACTATATCACTACTATTTATTTTTGTTCCTACTACATTTGTGTCTACGACACTACCGCCATCTCTTGGAAGAGCTCCTCGAGCTCTGAATCATATAGTTCCACCTTCGAGTCCTACATTTTTTACCCATCCACATCCCAAGATTGATTTACAACCTCTTGCTACGTATCATATCCAAGTATTTGTTTTATAATGACATATTCCTATTCATGCTTTTATAAAGGTTTTGGAAGCTCTACCAGGTCACTCGCCATATATCTCTCCTTGGGACAATGATTGTGCCTATTAAATATCTGGTGACTACTTTGTAAATACTTTAAGTGACACATCTGATTTTGATATTTCGTAATATCACATTATAGGTTAGATCATTAGTTATCCATGCCAGCTCACATATTGCGCTTCATTGATATACCATTATTACACTCTAGTTTTATTAATGTACATAACTTATGTTTTCTATATGTTGTACCTTTCATGTGTCTTCCTCCCTCGAGTCAATCACATTCCTTGTATTCTTATAGATTATACACTTTGGCACTTGCCTTCTATTTTTCCTCGACTTTTATCTAGCCACTTGATTTTTGTTGCTTGCTATGTTGTGTTTTCCCTTGACCCTTTGATTTTTTATACCATTCCAAAACTTTGCATAGACTTCCCAACGATGCTAGCATATATATCGTGACATTCTGTCCTAGCATACATTGAGTTCTAAGGGAAGTAGTATGTTGTTTGGAATTTTCCTCTTCTTCTTATCTTGTTTGCACCTCTTTAGATCTCCTACTTGTGTTGTTCCTTGTTTGTGCCCCTTGGCTTTCTTCATTTCATGTATCTTCTAAAAAATTACAAAATGCAAAAACATTATAAAATACAAAAATAAAAAAGTACTTTATTGATGGATACATATTATGCTTATTTACCTATGCTAGAGGTTTTCACAATCACGTTTTACACACATGATTTTCATGGTATTCTTTGAATGGGTGAGATGTCAGATATGCAATCTATATATGATTATGGACTATTAGATGCTACACAGATACTATTTTGTCCACACCTTGTGGGGCATGATCACATTGGTGGTATGCCCTACCTTGGGGATATCTCTATAAATAGATTTTACATCGATACGTTTCTTGCTTTTCATTTATCATATCGAGCCATTTTACATTGTTTATATCATATATTTATAGTACCTGTATCTTGCATGTTACACAGATATTTACATTGTGCTTGTTACATTCTTGATTTAGGTGCATACCTATGTTTGGTCAATTACTTGCATGTATATTTATATTCATGTTTGAGCATGTTGTCTTGTTAGGTCCTTGTCCGTAGAGGATCCTATATTTGTCATGTCATCATGTCTTGTGAGTCACATGTACTTGTGTGATGACTTCCTATATGTAGATAAATACTCCTATATGATTTATATGATATAATATGTGATATTTTACAATTGTTGCAATGATATATATCATGCATATACTATGTCGATTTTCATAATCTTATTTATGTGAATTTCCATTTGTGGAATTACCATGTTTGGCACCTACATTTACATGGTCCTCACCATGCACCTATGGGGCCATACTACTTACATGTGTCTCCATTGCTTTATCTAGCCATATTAGGGGCACACTAGTTGTCCGTACCTTGATTTACCATTGGGGACATTCTATTATTCTCCTCAAATTATTACTATGTTTACCATAATTATGGTTTTATATAAAATGATGAATAAATGATTGCAATGAATAGATCTAGCTATGGAAAAGGGTCTTATACCAAATTTACATGTCTACATATTTCCTCCAATTTGATGTGCATATGTGAGCGTGAATGAATGCATGCATGTAATAGTATAAATATGAATAATTTGAACCATGTACCTTCACTTACCTAGAGAAAAGTGGAGCATTTTTTTATGCATACTCGAGCTAAGATTTCATTCACATAGATTTTTGATGTACCTCAAATAAATGTCAATTGATACAAATAGTTAATGCTCACAATAGATATGTTTAATTTTGAATTTGTCAAGAGAGTATATGATTGAATACATTTGGTTAGTATTTGCTTGAAATGCCACAAAAAATTTCTTCTGAAACTAGACTTTCAATAGGTGTTGAATCATAGCCAATATTTCTTTAGGAGTCACTAGGGCCCAGCCCCCTTCTTGATCAAGGATGTAGATAATTTTGTCTAAGTTCGATTGTTAACTCAAATTTGAATGTGAAAATATGCCTTGATATATGCCACCTTTTGAGGTGAGGGATGATGACCTGTGCTACAATAACTTATCTCAAAAGACAATGTTAAGTGCCTCTTATGTTAGGAAAATAGCTAAAGCATCAATATCCTAAAACACATGTAATGAATTTGAAAATAGTCATTACCAATGTATTATTTTTAGAATAAATTAATTGGCATATAGTCATGCACCATAATATCATGTATAAGTGAAAATATAGCATAGGAAAAATAATGTTGTATCAAGCACAATGAAAAAGGGTAGGATGCCCATGAAGGCAAAGTGAGAAGGGTACAGTTAGTATTCCCCAATTTTGATATAATATTTGTACAGTTAGGCTAGATACAAAAAGAGAACACACACAACTAGTATGCCCCCATAGATGTATGGTAGAAACCATGGCAATGTATGTACTAAGTAAGTATCGTAATACGCTTGATAAACATCATGGTTACAAGCATAGAATAAAAAACTTAAAGGCACTCAAGTTAGGACCACTCATGTTAGTGACCATACTCAAGTTAGTGACTAGAAAATTTAGTGAGAGCACACACGACATGAAAATAAGAGGAACCTTTATGGACAAGGATGCAAAAACAAGCAAACACATGTAATAATTCATGCACAATAGTCAATGTAACCATGTAACAATTACAATGATAATATCCATGTGATATATAAGATATAGCTACTAGCATGAGATGTAGTAACTAATGTAATATAAGTCAATATGATAAAAGACAAGCATGAAAAGATATCATCATGCAAAATATGTTATATGGAAATGCCCCAAGATATGAAATTTTGTATATGAAAATGCCTCCTCAAAATGAGGGAAAATAGTGTATAGTTCAATATCATGTAACCTATAAATATGTATAGCACCTACTCAAAAAATGCCATAAAAGTACTTGTATAAATCATGGATATGAAAACATATAACATAGTTGAATATGTAACCATTTTTATTAGATAAGCTTAAAAACCGGAAGGGGGTCCCGTGCCCTTATAATAACCAACAAAAGATATTCAACTTAAAATAAGTGGGGCAAACATAGGATTGTGGAAATGCAGGCCACTAACAGAACACAGTCATCAGCTAAAAGTTAGTAAAAAATCATATAAAATGATCCAAAAAAAAATGTAGAGGGGAAAATCTAAAGCAACTATTTAGACTCCTCAGAGTCAGAGTATACAACCAGTTTTCTGCTTCTAGATTTAGTTTTTTCTTTATCCTTGCCTCTAGTCCTTTTACTCAGGCCCTGATAGGTTTATTTATCTAGAATCTTTCTTTTCTGGAGTGGTGTCCACTCCTCCTCCTTGTCCAATGCTTTCTTCTTCAGCGCCATCATCTTCTCTTTACTTTGTTTCTTCTTCCTGCTAGGGGGAGTGATACCAATCTTCCCACATTCTTTAGCCCCTACCACCAAACTTATGCAAATATTAGTTTCAACCTCCTTCGAAGCAAACATCCATTTCAAGTTATTAATTTCCTCCACCATCTCTATGCAAAGCAGGTGCTGCATGGTCACCTTAGTTTGGATTTTCTTCGTGATCACCATGTCAGTCTATTTGTTACTTAAGGGGGTGGTAGGGTGAATGCTAGCCAAGGGATTCACCTCTTTGAAGTTGTCTTTTGAGCTATTCTCCATGGGGGTTTTACCATAATTATCCTTCTCCCCTAAAGACAGGGACTCCTTTTCAACATCAACTTCCCGACTCTCCTTAGTATGAATATGTAACCATGTATAAAGTATTGTTTTTGATTTTCTTTTTGTATTTTATAATTTTTTTAACATTTTAAAATTAGATATTTCCACTTGATGGGTGATTGTATAACTCATGTTTATATTAGTTATGATGAACATAATTTGCGAACGTGTAAAATAATGTGTAGGTATCATGGCCCATCCATGTAATATTTCAAAACACATATATGATGTGGTCCCAAATCACAAGATACTAGCAATTTGTCATGATCACATGATATAGATAAATACATGGCAAGGCCCATAAGTGAAAACATCCCATAGTGATGATGACGATGCACATGTGAAAACAACATGCCCCACAATATATGTGAACTCAATAATGGAAAGATATGGAAATTAATGTATCATGAGTGATAACATATCATGTGTCAAAGTATGTTTAAAATATAAAATTTGAATAAGCAATGTAGACTCATGAGAAAAATAAATATGGTAGACTCCATATGTTGGATATGTCAATAAAAATCATGTGCATGTACAATGCACACAAAGGTAAATATGTGAATAGATATGATCAATGAAACTCATAGGATATAGACTAGAGGTACTATGGCTCCATGGGAAAATATATGTATAGATCAATAAGGAACAAGTTACAATGCCCCCATAAATGATTGATAACGTATCATGCACTAGGTATGTTTAAAATCTAAAATTTGAATAAGCAATATAGACTCATGAACAAAAGAGATATGGTAGACTCCATATGTTGGATATGTCAATAAAAATCATGTGCGTGTACAATGCCTAAATAGGTAAATATGTGAATAGATATGATCAATGAAACTCATACGATAAAGACCAAAGGCACTATGGCTCCATGGGAAAATATATGTATAGATCAATAAGGAACAAGTTACATTGCCCCCATAAGTAGTGGTGCGCGCGCGCGCGCGCGCGCGCGCGCGCGTGTGTGTGTGTGTGTGTGTGTGTGTGTGTGTGTGTGTGTGTGTGTGTGTGTGTGTGTGTGTGTGTGTGTGTGTGTGTGTGTGTGTGTGTGTGTGTGTGTGTGTGTGTGTGTGTGTGTGTGTGTGTGTGTGTGTGTGTGTGTGTGTGTGTGTGTGTGTGTGTGTGTGTGTGTGTGTGTGTGTGTGTGATTTTTTATGAATCCAATTTTTTAAAGTAATGTGTATAATAAGATAGAGAAGTAAAACAAGAAGTCACATGGCCACATGTGAAAAGAGAGGAGAAAGGATCAAAATCTAGAAGAATAAGGCACAGAGGATTCTAAGCAACCTAAAAATTCCCTCATAAGTTAATGTGTTATGTGATAGAAGGTATTGATAATTTTTTTGTCATCATCAAGAACCAAATACAAGTGGTTATAATAGGATCAACAATTAGACATACAAGTCTAGTGAAACATAGTCATCAACATGAAATAAGTGGCTAGAAGAATATCTATGAAAATATAAGGAAAGTGACAATGTATCAAATTAGGAAGATATAAGGATACAATCAATCTCTAGGAGGAAGAGACATGTAAGGCATGGTATATAAAATAAGAATGTATGTACAAGACTATAGTAAAATAATGGTGTCAATAAGGCCCAATATGTAAGTTAGTAAGGCCACCCATTAATTTTGTCCATAATACCATGATCTGAACTATAAGAGTAAGATGAATCACTTGATGTATCTTAAAATGATCATAATATGTGTGAAAACAATTATCATCCACAAGAATAATATGTGTATAATTCATTATAGGAGATACTAAAGGTTTTCTTGGAATAGATCATGATAGAATGATTGGTCTAGGTCTCAAGTCAACCTTAGGATGCAAATATCAAGGTGATGCACATATCAAAGGTGCAACTATGGGAAATAGAGCTTGAGGAGATTTCCAAATAGATAATGATTTCTTAGATTAACATATGGTAGGTGCATATAATGATTCTTTTGATGTATGGGAAGTGGGGACCACACTAGGGTAAATGATCTTCACCTTTCGAGGTGCACTAGGTGGTTGATGAATATATCTCTCATAAGGTGAGTCACAAATAAAGTGGACTTTACTTTTATGCACAAATATGACATGATTGTGAACTGTTGATGATATTTATTTTATTTTTATAAGTTAGGGGAATCTAAGCAATAGATTATATGATCCCGAATTGGGCATAACATAGAACCAAACTAGGGATGTCCTAGGATCAACTATGAGTGGAAGTGTAATACCACATAAGTATGTTTATTTTCATCAAACTTATGCATCATTATGGTTATTTTAGATAAATCTATGTGAGCATAACCTAAAATTGATAATAATGACACTAAAATGGGGTTGTCTCTAGAGCCATTATCAATCATAATGCCATTTGTGATAAAAGTGTTGTGGTAAAAAAGGCATGTATATATATTGAACCATTGTTTGATTCATCATTTTGGGTATTTCATGGTAATAGAATGTAATAGGAGGAGCTTGCCTTTACAGATTGATAATATGCCAATGACATTGTCAATCTCATGCTTAGGTTGCATGTTAGAGTGATATATAAAGGTTGCCATATGCACATTGTTTCGCTTTAGAATGTTATGGTTTGGCAATGGGATGTTAAAGATCTGTAAACCTTGATTAAGTGTTGCTACCAATTTTTTGAGGTTACAATATGCCCATATATTACAGTGGTGTTAATAAAAATTAGGTCTTGAATCTTATAACATATTTTAATCCATTTATTGGTTGAATGTCCTGAGGCACAAAGATAATCAAAAAATAAATTAGGATTATAGATTTTAGGTAATGATTGGGTTGTATCTCGTTGAAGTGGTTCAGACAAAGAGATGATATTACATTCAACTAGCCTCCTTAATGCTTGATGAGTTGGATCTAGTAAAGGTGAAAATTCACTTCTTTGCTTAAGAGCCAAAAATATAATCATATCTCGTGTTTGTGAAACTATGTTGATAGTCTTGGTCTCATTCATAGCTTGAAAGTTAGGTGCATCATTATTCTCAGGTTTGAAAATTTAGTTTAATTAATATTTAGGAACATTAAATGTTGAATAATTGATGTATACTTTAACATATTTTCATCCATAATTTCAAATGAATCATATTTTTTAAATATAACCTTGTATTTAAGAGGATTGAGCAAACAATTTGAGGATATGATTTGAATGTCACTATGAGGAAGCACATGTAACATCTTGGTAAGAATGGTTTTGAACATAAGCACATAATCTATAATATATTCATTAGGTCCTTATTTAATTTTATTAATTTGTGAAAAAGTGATTTGTTGACCAATGTTTATTGAAAAATACACTAAAAAGAGGTCAAGTAGCTCATGATCTATGCACAGATCCTTCAGGCAAATAATAAAACCAATCTAAAGCATATCCTCTGAGGCTTATATGATTTTTTTCAGCCATGAGTACTTCATAATGGCAATACCCAAGACAAGATGAAAATAAATATTTTATGTGTTTAGATGGATACCCATTTTCGTTAAATGTTGTAAACTTGGGTATGCAAAATGATGGAGGCAAGGGGTGAACAAATACTTTTTGAGCCAAAAATTTGTGTAATATGTCAAAGATTAAAGTATATGCCTAGATTTACTATATGTTGTAATAATTTTAAAATATTCATCTTCAAGTCATTGATTTATTGTTGTACTGTTAAATCAATAGATGCACCATTAGATATAGTGTTATCATTAACATTAGTATGTCCAAGACCAAGAGTATGGGTCTATGAATTTATTAAAGGCACATTAATCTTTGGTTTTTAGGAGGAAATGTAGAGGCATCAAGAATAGTAGTATCAACCAAAGGTGGAGTGGTACTAGGTGGATGACATGTATGAGGATCACTAGCCTCAACACGTGATGTAGAAGGGGTAAAACCATTCAATGGAGGTTACACATGTAAAGGTTTATTATTTATAATATATTATAGTCTAGCTTTAAATTATTGTAATAAATGTTCCACACATGATCTAGAGCCTAGGATGAGGCCTGGTGGACAACTTGCTTAAATGGACTTAAGATGGTTATGAACAAAATTAAATTTAAGAATGATAGAAAACAAGAAAGTGAAATGTGTTTACAGAACAAAGAAAACAAGAAAGAGATGACAACCAATGTAGAACTATAATAATAAAGTTGATTCTGCTGAGTTATGTACAATATCGAAGAGATCAAATGTTTGGTGTCTATTTAATTCATCTCCCCTCCCCTTTATATCTAAACTCTAAACTCAACTCTATAATGTGCCACAAATAAATCTATACTGTGCCCCCACCCCATAAATAGATAGCTATATGATGCACTTGATCGAGGGTATGGGGCACTCGACCTCCTATCTATACTTACCAATGCCAATTCCAATACCAATGAAACTATATATCTATATCTATACATATATATATTAGATAGGCCTCACCCCCATCCCATATATATCATAGTGAATCCAAAAAAATTCTATCTATCTTGTAGCGAATAGGCCAACTAAACTAGCCTATCTACTCTCTATAGGGAAGGTGGTCGACCCTCGAGATGCTTATGATCAATATATTTTTTTATCATTACGTTTTGAATAAATAGAAAGATTATTCTTAGTGCAGATAATTCATTTTTAAGATCTTTCTTTCCTAAAAAAATTGGTATTTATATGACCAAGGAAAAAAGGATTTGAAAGATCTTTTTTGCTTTCCATTTAGCAATTATCATAAATGTAAATTGATTATTCAATTAGATAATTGGAGTTATCACGCTATTAGTCTAGGATTTTCCATTTTAATTATAGGTATTCTTTTTGGAATCACTTACCCACCTATTAGGTCCCCTATATATAGATATGGGGACCCACAATTATGAATATCGATTGGTCATTATTCAGTATTCGGTCATGACCAAGAAGTCTATTGCCAGAGAGAGAGCCTATATATCTATCTTCCTTGACTGCCCTATCTAAATTTATTATTCTATATTTGTTCTAATCTAAAAAGGATAAAAGTGTACATTATTATTCAATGAAGGAAGATGAAGCATTAGTTGCACTAAATAAGGAAAGAAAGAAATGACAACCAATGTAGAACTATAATAACAAATTTGATTATGCTGTGTTATTTAAAATATCTGAGAGATCAAATGTTTGGTGTCTATGTAATTCATAACTTCATTCTTATATATTTATTCTAACCTAGAAGGGATGAAAGTGTATACTATTATACAATGAAGGAAGATGAAACATCAGGTTCACCATTATAATAACTAGTAACAATGGCTTAATAACTAAAAAGTGCAGTGACATCACTAGTTTTTATTATATATGAGTTGTAAGTTATAATACTGACATTATAGGATCTGTGTGGTAATAAAAGAGTTGAATTAGATTGAAAAAAAATGCACATAGATGTGGAACCTACTGCTTGAGCTACTGATGTTAGTTAAAACCTAGATGTGTAGCAATAATAATGTTCAATTAGATATAGTGACCTAGATCCTCTTAGATCAGTCACCCCTACTTAAAGAGTAGTGTTCCCCATTGCATGTGGTTGTAGAATAATATGTGGAAACAAATTGGAAGCATGCACTTATGTAAACCATTTTACCTAGAAAGACACTTTACCTACTTCGGTAATATGGAAGAGAAGATTCTCTTATCAAATTTTTGTTTGACTCAAGCGTCAATGACTTGATTTTATCCTGATAGAATGCTACAATATGAATTGATCTTTATCCATTGAAGAGTCTCTATAGTATTTGAAGTATCCAACAAGGGTGGAAGGTAATGGTGCATGAGTTATGTGTTTAAGACTGGATGCAATCCAAGATAAGATAGGAGATTAATCTTGAAAACATTATCTCATACTTTCTTGGTGATGGCATAGGGCCCATACCGAAGTGGACAAAACTTATAGTAAGGTCTAGTCACTATTTACTTATGCACGCGTATCCAAAATCAATCACAAACATTAAAGGTGTGTGGTGTCTGATGTTTGTCATGGTTTTGCTTGTATTTCAAATTTGCCTATTTCAGAATGGTTTGAATTTGTTTTTGAATGTGATCAATGAAAAAAATAACTTTGTCAACTTCCTTTTGAGCTAAAGGTGTTGCTACTATTGATGGTGAAATAAGATAAGCTATGTCAATGGAAGCCCAAGGTTGGAAACCCAAACAAACCTAAAAGGGTTTATGTGTGGGATATATGTGCAGATCTCTATTGTAGCTATGTTAAATGAAAGATAGGATTTCATCCCAAGTGTATTTATTCTTAGAATTGTACACTCTTATAAGCTGCACTATCATCTTATTTATCACTTTTGTTTGTCCATCAATTTGTGGACGAAAGGAAGTGGATTTATTGAACTTTGTGTCTAACATAGACCAAAGTGATTTCCAAAGTTGGATTAAAAACCTTGTATTTCTATCAAAAAATATATTTTTTGGGATTCTAAAGTGGATGTAGACATGTTGAAAGTAAAATTGAGTTATTTCTAGAGCTGATATTTATTTCTTACAAGGTATGAGAATTTCCATCTTTGATAATCTATCAACTACTACATAAACACAATCATTACCATGATTGGTAGTAGGGTAGCCTGAGAGAAAGTCCAAGGAAATGGATTCCCATGGTCTGTTTGGAATCAACAAAGGTGTGTACAAACCTTGCTTCTTATTAACTAGTTTGACAATTGCACATGGAGTACAAGGCTTGATGTATTTGGATATATCAAACCTGAGATGCGGCCAAAATAATTACTTGTATAACAATGAAATAATTTTTTTAACTCCAAAATGTCATGTAATATTTATAAAGTGAGCCTCCCATATTAATTTTTGTCTTTATACCTCATGTGGAACACATAAGTGCCCAAGATGACATAGAAGTCCATCCTGCAAGTATAAATTTGGACCTAAATTACCGCATAGAAAATTCTGATAGATATCTACAAAATCCATGTCATATGAATATAATTATAACCATGTGTTGAAATCATGTCCACATGCATCGAGTACAAAAAAAAGATCTTGAACTAGTGGATGGCTTAGTCAATCTAAAACTGGATTGGCACTTCCCTTCTTATGTTTGATGTTAAGATGGAAATGCTGAAGATAAGAAGACTATTTTTGATGTCACTCTTACTGTAACTTGTTCTAAGTCTACAAGAACTAAATCAAATTGTGATATATGTGGAGCATAATCTCCCTACCCAAGATATAATGCTTCCAATGCTTACATGTTTGCAAAATAGCATAAATCTCATGATCATATGATGGGTATTTTATTACTAGTGACATGAACATTTCACTATGGTAAGTAACCAAATGACCATGGTGAATGAGGACTACTCTAAGTGAAAAGTCAAAGACATCTATCTCAATCTCAAATGGCTGTTGAAGGTTTGGTAAAGTAAGTATTGGTGTATAACATAGTTTGTATTTTAATTATTTGAATGATTTATATTATATGACATCCCAAATGAACTTTTATTTAGTGATGTCTCTGGTACCTTAGTTTTGAGGCCAAGTCACATGAGAAAAACCAAGTAAAAATTTACTATAAATTTATCCAATCCCAAGAATCTATGAAGCTCTATAATATTTTTTAGTTGTGGCCATTTTTGGATGGCTTGAATCTTGGATGGATGAACATATACTCCTTGTGAATCTAATATGTATCCTAAATAAGGCATCTCCTACATAAGAGATGAACATTTCTCTGTGTTTGCATACAAATTATGTGTCCACAAAGTTTTAAGCACTTACTATTTATGGTGCAGATATTCATCCCATGTTTTGATGAAGATCAAGATGTCACCAAGGTAGACTACCAAAAATGTAGTGAATGGGCTGATAACATCATTCATCACCCGCATGAATGTAGCTAGTGTGTTGGTCAAACTGAATGGCATGACTAACCATTCAAACAAACCTTCATTAGCCTTGAAAGTTGTATTCCATACATTTGTAGGTTCAACATGAATCTAATGATACCCAAACTTAATATCGATTTTGGTGAAGTATTGTTC
Source organism: Torreya grandis (assembly GCA_037957365.1). Taxonomy (NCBI): domain Eukaryota; kingdom Viridiplantae; phylum Streptophyta; class Pinopsida; order Cupressales; family Taxaceae; genus Torreya; species Torreya grandis. Next base: position 1,821,433 of record JARHVA010001705.1, read on the forward strand.
ACTATAGAGCTAGTCCAATAAGTTGTCAATCCTTGGAAGAGACTAGTGGTTTTTCATTGTGAACTTATTGAGAGATCTACAATTAATGCAAAACCTCCATGTGCCATCTTTATTTGGTGTGAGAATAATTAGGATGTTGTAAGGCGACGGGATGGGCTTGATATGTCCTTTATCTAACTGCTTGATTTATTCATTCTCTAGAAATGATATATAATATAAATAATCATTAGGTAGAGGTAGTCCATGGATCAAATCAATAGTGTGCTTCATGGCATAGTGTGTAGGCACTTATTTTGGTAGCTGAAATATGTCATTATATTTTTCCAACTTGAGATTCAAATCTATTGGTTTTGATGTTTCCACTAGAGGAACTATGGTAGAAATTGGTATTGCAAGTTTTATCTTGCATTCATATCTTAACATCAAAATCATAAAATGTTTACTATATGTGACTAGCTTATTACACTGTTTGGAGCTAATGAGTGATATCTTTGGGACTACTTATGTATGAAGAATATCATATAAACAACATATATGAAAACATGTATAGGATTTACCTCATATACTTCATGTTGATGGTAAATATATCATTGAATGAGTAGAACATCACATACCTCTAATGGAGTGACATCACAAAAGAATGTATCTTGAAACATATATTTTTTTACACTAATTGACACTGCTAAGTGACACATTTATTAGATCCCACACTAAACCATCTAATAGAATATGGTTGTGTGTGAGGCATTATTGGAAAGTTCAACCTACTGATTGATTTTGGATAAATTAGTTTTTTTTGACTTCCATTGTCAATAATGAATTGTACTGGTTGAACACTAATCTATATTTGAGAATGGAACAATATTTATGCTTCCTTTATTTCCATAGGGGTAGTAGAGATGTTTTTGGTACCCATGATGGTGGTAGGATCATAATCCATGATATGCTTACCTTTTTCCAATTATGTTGTGTTTGTACTTGTTGTTTTAAGCTATGTAATTAGAGTCTTCCTAGTACACCATTCATCATTGGAATGAATACTAGAATTATGGACTAGACACCACTTTACAATCTTGAACTACTTAGTCCAATCATTTTGTTGTTCCCAAAATCCGTCACTTGTTTTTGGTGGAGGCCAATCATTTTGGTCCTGCAGGCCAAAATGGTCTCTTTCTTTCTTTCAAAATGTTCTGAGCAGTTAAGTTTTTCAAATATTTGAGCCTTTTTAGCTAAGGATGTCGCAGGTTCAACAGGCGAGCTTTCTTCAAAGAAAGTTCAAAACACTTAAGGCATTTCCTTAGTGTTTTGAGGATGGTTCAACGCAAAGGTTCAATCAAAAGACTTAACGACAGGCTTCAAACAATTAGATGAACCACTTTGAACCGTTGAACCATTGAACCCCGCCTCTACAAAGTTCAAAGGGTCAACGAGTTCAAAGGTTCAACGACTTCAACGGACTTAAAAAAAAGAAGGATTCAAAGAGTTAAGATTGAACCATTGAATCTTAAACCGAAAGAGTTCAAAGGTTCAAAGGTTCAATGAGTTCAATGAGTTTGACAAAATTAGAGAATAAAAGGATTCAAATAATTAGAATGAACCGTTGAACCATTAAACCTTGAACTGAAATGGTTCAAAGGTATAAAGGGTTCAAATAGTTCAAAGTATGAAAGGAAGATTTGAGTGAATGGATGAAGTAGAAGATTCTAGAAAGAGGTTCAACCAAATGGTTCAAAGGAATGGTTCAATTGAAGAAGAAAAAGAGAGTCAACATGGCCCTTTACAAAACATTCAATCATTGATCCTTTGAACCATTGAACCTTTGAACCAAAAGAGTTCAAGGTTCAAGATTCAAAGAAGTTTAAGCGACCGGTGATGTCCTTGCAGACATCACATTTTAGGGTGATAGAATAATTGTTGGTTTTCAAAAGCCCTGAGAACAAGCTCAACAACCAGCCCAGAAAGGAGCTGAAAGAGCCAATAGAAAATGAAAAGATAGTCCTAAGAGCTCAGATTGCCAAGAAGAGAAATAATGTGGCAAGAAAATATAGAACAACTATAGGAAACCTAGAAATATCTACAGAAGAGTTATTTTAGTAGGTGGAACAGTCCACCAGGTGGACCTTAGAGAAAACAAACATTCAAAGGCATGGCCTATTTTTTTGCATTGAGTAAAGGTGAATAGACAGTCGTGTAAGCATCATAAAGAAGACCAGACAACCCATGCTTAGGAGGAGACATTTGAGATGATTCAGAATGCCAAAGTCAAGACCGATGACCTATTCCAGCATGGCCCTTTCACAGATATTCAATGCATTCAATTCAGCATGGGCTGTTTTCATGAAAAAAAGCACCCAAGTCTTTCTTGTGATGCTATATATTGTAATCTCTCATTTTGTATAGAGGGATCTCTTGGTTATTAGAAGCAAAGATCTACCCAAATTGAAAGGCATTCTTGAGACTTTGAGCTCAGACTGTTAATCATATTTTGTTAAGTGAATGAGAAAGCAAGTGACCTTTCAGACTTTGTGTTGAAATAGCTTGTGTTATCGAGGAAATTCTTCTTATGTATTTTTCCTAAATACAGTCTTGTCCATTTAATCAAATAAGTAGAACAAGTGGAAATAAGCTGGAAGATGTCCTGAAGCCAACTGTGGGAGACTTTGTGTGACCATAATTGTCTTTAGTCTGTGTTTTGTGTAAAGGATATTGGAGAGATTTTGAGCTCTCCTTATCCTTTATAATCTTTCACTCTATTATAGTATGTGGTGTAGACTTTGGGTTACACTTCATTCTACGGTGTTCTTTGTCCTAATCAGTAGGAGAAACAATGAAAGACTTTGTGTTTTCGTGGGTTTCTTATGGATCCTGTTACTACCCAAGAAGGATTCCTGCTGTTTGATGAATACCATTTTTGAAAGAAGAGAAATGCCTTCAATAATTACACCATAATTCTCCTCTATTCTATGAACATCATCTCTCAAAAAAGAGAGATGGATGGTATGATTTTACCCCTGTGTCTATTTTCAACTTATATATATATATATATATATATATATATATATATATATATATATATATATATATATATATATACACTATAAATTATAGGGAACCTCCCCTTGCTGAGAGGAGAGATTTATCTCTTTCTGGCTATGGTCACCACACCCATTTTGCCACATAAATCTCTTTATGCTATGGTTGATGTAACCATTTTTCTGTCAGTCAGTTGGTGATAAAATATTCACCCAACACATTTGATAATTTTTGCTTCATTTGTGGAGGATGTTTGAATTTATTCCCTAATTTAGAATTCCATTTAGAATATTTAGACTGTTACTTGGTCTTAGATATATAATCTTTTGACTTAATCTTGCCTTGAAATTTGATTCAAACTTGCAATAAAATATGTAGGATTATCTTATTGAAGATATTTTTAGGAAATCCAAATGTGATTGGATATGAGGTCTCAATCCTAACCTATATATCAAAACTAGATTATGATCTAAATCCTTAATCTTAAGTTTGGACACTAGAGCATGAAAGGTATATGTGTATTTCTACACAAATTGCTCTTTGCCTTAGAATAATTGAGAGAACTTGATGTACCAATCATCATGGTTTCCAATAGGAAAATAGTTTTCTTTGAGTGCTTCTATGAACCCATTCCATGTGTATAATTTTACTTCATCTTCACAATTCTCATGTGAAGTGCAATAATTTTACCACCATATATATATACATATTAAAAGAGTGAATTTCTTTGTTAGAGAATTGATTAATTGCATATTATGAACATATAAGTTTAAGACAATTATGGAGTGCATCTGCATCTATTTTTAGTTCAAATGTAAGGATGTCTATATTGAATTGTACCTTATATGGAGTTTGACCACCAAATGGTCAATGAGAATGAGAGGTGTTAGGAGTTTTATGCTTGAGATTAGTGATAAGTGATCAATGATACTTGTTCTTTCACATGCAAGACATTCTTATAAAAATTCCCATTTTCTTTGTAATTCATCCTCTATTATTTTTGAAACATTTTTGAAGTTGGTGTCATCAATGTTTTGTATCCCATTTAAGGATGTGAAGGAAGGTATGATGAAGAGTTATGAATCTAAAACCCTAACTTATTATAATCAAACCTAAAATGAGTCATCATACAAATAATGGCAAAGTTTAGAAATACCATGATACCACTTAAGAATGATATGAAGTGTGTATGCTATGATACCAATGATTTGGGGCCCAAGGTGAGACCTAGTGGACAACATAATTAAATGGTTTAAGATGGTTATGAATGTAATTAAATTCAAGAGTGATATAAAACATGAAAGTGCAATGAATTTAAAGAACAAGCAAATCAAGAAAGAGATAATAACCAATGGAGAACTATATTAACAAAGTTTTATTAAGCTAAGTTATGTATAATATCTAAGAGATCAAATTTCTAGTGTCTATGTACTTATTAAATTCATTATAATATATTTATTATAACCTAAAAATAATGGAAGTGTACATTATTAAAAAATGAATGAATATGAAGTGTTGTTTGCACTGTTACAATAGTTGGTAACAACCACTTAATAACCAAAGAGTATAGTGATGCCACTGGCTCCCATTATTGATGTGTTGTAAGCTATAGTACTGACACTATAGGAGATGTCTGGTAATGTATAAGTGGAATTAGATTTAAATATTTCCATGTAGGTACATAACCTATTGCCTGAGCTATTGACATTAGTGTAAGCCTATATGTGTAATAACGATAATGTTCAATAAGATCTAATGATGCAAATCCTCCTAGATAAACACATCTATGATTTTTTTTGAATTTATGGTTTGAATATTTTAAGAGTTTATACCCTATGTAGGTCAAATTATTTAGGATGATCAAGGTTCTTATAGGTTTCATCATCACTATCGCAAGTTGTAATAATGAACACCCTATCATAAAGTGGTTGGACATTTGCATCCACATTTACCATAGAAGGATTATCATCATGAGTAGTAGTCATGGATAATAAATGGAAGACACTATATATACGTGGTCAAGTTCCCCATAAATAGATAAAGGCCCCTTTATATATGACTAAACTAGACCAACTCAATTATAAATGGCTATATGTGCACAAATATAAAAATCATATATTGAAATGAAGGAGCAAAGCCTAAAGAATATGTAAATATAAAAATAAGAATTGGAATGAAAGGTACAACCCTAAGAGGAATGAGGGTTTGAAAAACCATAGGTTGAATTAAAAAAATGTCATGTTTCATGTCATTTATGTTTAACCGAATTCTACTTTAGTAAAAAATAAGGGATAAATAATTTCAACGAGTATATCTAACAATAAAACTATGAAAGTATAAAATTAAGATCTACCCAATTAGATAATTATAGTGACAATAAAAATAAATAAATGAAATAGGACATACAAAGTAAGTACAAAGGATAAGAAAAAATCTACACCTTATTGCTATAAAAAATCCTAGAGTCTTGATTTGGAATATGATTGTACAGGTTAACGTGTAGTCTTTTGATCTATGATTTGACATCTAAATCCTATTGGATAGAGTCATTATATGCATAAGTTTAACCTAGGAAAAATCACATTATATGGACTCATGCTACTAAGTATGTCTTTGTTTTGTCAAGTTTTTCCTATGTAGGGTCATAAACCCTAATTTTTCTAGTCATTAGTTTGCTCCCTATTTTCTAATTTTCCTGTATCTTCAATTTTATAATTTTATAGGTAGAATGTGATTATTTTTTGATTCCTTCTGATTGATATATCATGGCACTCATAATAAACAAGGTTATGGATTTGGAAAACCACTAAAGTGACATTGTAAACTATGTATCCCACATGTTGAAGTCATACTTCCACATAGTTATGAGTGAGTATAAATGGAATAACTTGAGCAAGGGTTTTGAAACACCTTTTTCATATAAGTTATGATGAAAATAAATGTAATCTAAAACCATCATTTGGTGCAAGTGGATGATGAAATAACATTATAAACAACTCCATCACAATTTTTTTGATATTACTCAATGAAGTTCAACATGAAGTAGGAGGACTAATGAATATTGGTGCTTGGCTCTAGGTTTTAATATTTTATAATAAAAAATTATATATCAAATATTATGTACTAAATATAGTCACAATTATTTGATTATGTCAATTTAGGGCCTTTTTAAATTTAATTAACTTGTGTACCTAATTTGTACCTATTCCATCACCTTACTCTATCCTAAGCACTTAAATGCACTAATTTATTTTCAAAATTTATATCTATTGCATACATAAGTGTTATGATTGCTAAAAACACCTTTAAACATTGGTATGACCAATCTAGGACCCAAATTTCACATGTTTCCATTTAGGACAAGATTGACTAGTAGGGACAATAATGGCAATAGGTTTTGTTCCCTATGGGTTGATCATGTCCTTTGCCCCTCTAACGGTCACTTTTCAAGTTTTTAACCCTTTATTACAAATTGATTTATATTTTTAGTATAGGTGGCATGAGGTTTTCCCATTTTGGATTGATATAAAGTCATAATAAAGAAACTCATGATCTTGTTAGGTTGTGGAGCTAAAAGCTTCAACTATGCAGACACGGAGGAGGTTGCTGAGTTCTAGGGATACCAACATCGACAGTGTAACCGACGTCAGTCATCTACAGTGCAAAGGGAAACCAGCATCGGCAGGAGGTCGGCCAACATCAGTCAACTCTAGTTAGATAGGGACTGACGTTGGTCACCTATGCGGTTCCAAAACTGTTTGTTGCACAAACAGTTAGTTCATTGAACCGAGTGTTTGAATGTAAAAGGCTATTTTTGGTCTTGAGTTGTGAGTCTAATTATTGTAAATTAGAAGTCTAAGTTATTGTTTAGTGTGGGATCTATTTATAGACCCATTGGCATGTATTGTAAAGAGTGTGCTAGTTAGAGTTGAGCAAGTGTAGCTCCTTTTAGTTCCACAAATGAGCAAATAGAGGAAGGCAAGGAAGATCCTTCCAAGTGTAAGATCATTTGAATTGCAGGTTGTTGCAAGTTCATGGAGAAGATCTACATGGTAAGTAAGATCATTTGAGTTGCAGGTTGTTGCAAGCTTATGGGAGATCTACTTGAAGTACTTTGAGTACTTGTGTACTGGCAGGGTTATTACTGACTGGTTGGAGGTGAACACCAATTCTGTGTTTGAGTTGTGTGTTGGGACCATTTTTGGTAGGAGAGTGAACTCTTGATTGAGAATTACTGGGAGCCCTTGAGGTGTGGGAAGCCTCATAGAGGTGTAAGAAGAAGTGGCATCTTCTTTATTGTATTTTCTTTCTGGATGAGTATTAATACAAGATTGTGTATTGTCTCTCATATTCTATGCTATTTGTGAATTCTAGTTACTTGTTCATTCTAGTATAATTCCGTGTTTAGTTACTTATACAAGGTAATCATATTGTGCTCTCATTGGTGAGGAGAAAGATCCTAACAAGTGGGAATCAGAGCTATTTGTTGTTCTAGATTTCCCCATCAACTGGTATCAGAGCTTTTGGTTGGATTACTAATAGGTGTTTCAGATCTGGTTAGTGTGTGTTGATTATAGGTACTCACAGGGGTTTTTGTTTGAGTGAGAGTATATCAATGGCAGAAGAAAGTAAGCTACGAATGGAAAAATTTAATGGCAAGAACTATCAATTATGGAGGATGCAGATTGAAGATTATCTGTATCAGAAAGATTTGTACTTACCGTTGGGTGGGGTTGCATGCAAGCCCACAGATATGAAGGTTGAAGAATGGGAGGTTCTTGATTGGAATGCTCTGGGATCTATAAGGTTGAGCCTTGCATCGTCTGTGATTTCCAACTTATCATAGGCTAAGACAACGATAGAGTTGATGGAATCTTTGGCAAATTTATATGAAAACCCCTCAGCTTCGAATAAGGTATTTCTTATGAAGCAATTATTTAATTTGCAAATGTTGGAAGGTGGATCTGTACATAGTCATCTTAGTGATTTCCATGGTTTGATAAACCAGTTAAATTCAATCAATATTGTTTTTGATGATGAAATTAAGGCTCTCTTAATCTTATGCTCATTACCTGAAAGTTGGGAGAGTTTGGTAATGGCAGTTAGTAATACTGCGTCTACTTCAAAAATATTAAAAGTGGATGATGTTGTGAGTGTAATATTGAATGAATAAATTTGCAGGAAAAGCACAGGTGAATCATCAGGAAATGCTTTGATGTGGAAAGCAGGGGAAGGCAAAGAGAGAATATCCAGCATGGGAGATCAAGGTCCAAGATAGGTAGGAGATTCAAATCCAGGTATGGCAGAATAACCTGCTGGAAATGTGGAAAGCAAGGGCACTTAAAGAGAGATTGCAGGTTGGATGAAGATTAGCATGAAGGACATGAAGAAGCAGATGTTGCAGATTTCGTTGCACAGGATGCTCTGGTATGTTCTTTGGATAAAGTAGAATCTTGGGTTTTAGATTCTGGTGCCTCTTTTCATGCATCCCTAAATAGAGAATTTTTTCATGAATATGTCCAGGGAGACTTTGGAGAAATTTATTTAGGGGATGGTAAGCCTTGTCAAATGGTTGGAAAAGGGAAAGTGAAGCTAAAATTACAGACAGGGAACACATGGGTGTTGAAGGAGGTCATGCATATCCCAATCCTGAAGCGGAACTTGATTTCTGTTGGAAAGTTGGGTGATGAGGGTTGCACAGTAACTCTCACAGCAGACTCTTGGAAGGTTGCCAAGGGTGCACTTGTTGTAGCAAGAGGTAAGAAAGTAGGTACGCTTTATCTATCTACTTGTATTATTGATTCTCCTTTTGGTTTATGTACTTCAGCTGTAGATTTGAAGATGTGGCTTAATAGGCATGGTCACATGAATAAGAAGGGGATGCATGTTCTTGAGTCAAAGGGTATGCTTTCGGATTTGAAAAGCATGGATCGAGATTTTTGTATGCAGAAGAAGAAAGTGATGTTTCTTGAGAAATTCAATGATCATGACAAGAACAAGAAAGCTTTGGTTTTCAAGGAGAAGATGACAGACAGAGATCAGTCACAGGGGCTGAAGAATTCTAAGCAGAGCAAGGTTGATTTGGACAGGGTTTTGATCCAAAAGGAGCTCGCGGGTAAAAGTCATCACTCACAAGTAAAATACAGAGACTGATGTCAGTTAGAAAATTGACGTCAGCATCCAGATAGGGACTGACGTCAGCTATGTGCAGCACAACATCAGTGACTCAAGACAGATAAACACCAGCGTCGGTTAGGAGGAATTGACGTCGGTGATGAGGCAGTCGCATGGAACTAACGTCGGTCGGGTGTAGATTGAGATGTGATCGGCATCGGTCATTGAGACAAATTTTGGGTGGACAACAAGCTGTCAAGGAGTCTCAAGCACCCATATGGAGGACTTAAAGGGTAAGTAAGCCTCAAATTCATCATTTCCCTTCTTTACACTACTTGTTGCTCACTGATGGTCAAGAACCAGGAAGTTGTTAAAGAAGCAGAGCAAGTAGATCCATGAAACAGTGGGAGCTTGGCATGGATGAAGGATGTGATTCCTTGGAGAAGAACCAAATGGAAGTTTTTTGGTGGAGTTTCTAGCTGAAAGAAAGCATTGAGAGATGAATGGATGTTCAGGATAAAGAATAGCGGGAATGGACACGTGAGACAGAAGGCCAGGGTATATGGTCTTGTGTTAACTGCAGGACAATGGAGGTTTGACCATTGTGTTTCTCTTTACCAGGTTGGATAATATTAGCTACATTATCCTGTTACTGTATTGTGTGCTTGTTGCAGGGTTACACATATAGGGAGTTGCTGAACTAAAGGTAAAGCTAGTTCAGAGGTGTGTCATGAGGAATCTAGGAGTAGCAAGATTCTTTGGCATGAGTGTGTTCTAGGGACATGGAAGATCACAGGTTGATTTTGTCTCTAGATGATTGTGTGAAACTGGTTAGCATGCCGATGGTTGGACAGTTTTATGAAAAGTGTCATGATTCACATAATGAGGTTAAGTGCATGGTATGCACTAGACTTGAGATTTCCCAAGCAGTGGGAGCTGTCATAAGTTTGGAGCCAATTCGGGAAAGAAGCACTGGAGGGCAGTTCAGTGGATTCTTAGAGGGACCAGCAGTAGGTGCACATGCTATGCAGGGTCAAGTTCTTTTCTACATGGGTTTGTAGATGCGGATGTGGCAGGTGATTTAGATGATAGGAGGTGCACCACAGGATTTGTGGTGGTTGGTCTTCAAGAGTGATCTTGAAGAGGGATACAAAGCCAAGGAAACAAACTAGATGGTGTACAGGTACAGGTACAGGTACAGTTACAGCTATTTATCTCCAAGTGGGAGATTGTTAGGTTGTGGACCTAAAAGCTTCAACTATGCAGACATGGAGGAGGTTGCTGAGTTCCAGGGATACCGGCATCGACAGTGTAACCGACGTTGATCATCTATAGTGCAGAGGGCAACCGGCATCGGCAAGAGGTCGGCCAATGTCAGTCAACTCCAGTCAGACAGGGACCGATGTTAGTCACCTTTGCAGTTCCAAAACTGTTCGTTGCATGAACAGTTAGTTCATTGAACCGAGTGTTTGCATGTAAAAGGCTATTTTTGGTCTTGAGTTATGAGTCTAATTATTGTAAATTAGAAGTCTAAGTTATTGTTTAGTGTGGGATCTATTTATAGACCCATTAACATGTATTGTAAAGAGTGTGTTAGTTAGAGTTGAGCAAGTGTAGCTCCTTCTAGTTCCACAGATGAGAAAATAGAGGAAGGCAAGGAAGATCCTTCCAAGTGTAAGATCATTTGAATTGCAGGTTGTTGCAAGTTCATGGAGAAGATCTACATGGTAAGTAACATCATTTGAGTTGTAGGTTGTTGCAAGCTTATGGGAGATCTACTTGAAGTACTTTGAGTACTTGTGTACTGGCAGGGTTATTACTGACTGGTTGGAGGTGAACACCAATTCTGTGTTTGAGTTGTGTGTTGGGACCGTTTTTGGTATGAGAGTGAACTCTTGATTGAGAATTACTGGGAGCCCTTGAGGTGTGGGAAGCCTCATAGAGGTGTAAGAAGAAGTGGCATCTTCTTTATTGTATTTTCTTTCTGGATGAGTATTAATACAAGATTGTGTATTGTCTCTCATATTCTGTGCTATTTGTGAATTCTAGTTACTTGTTCATTCTGGTATAATTCCGTGTTTAGTTGCTTATACAAGGTAATCATATTGTGCTCTCATTGGTGAGGAGCAAGATCCTAACAAGTGGGAATCAGAGCTGTTTGTTGTTCTAGATTTCCCCATCAGATCTCACTTAGAAATTTCAATACAAAGTCATAATTACACTATTACACATTGATAAAATCTTCCTTATTATTCCCAATTATAATTCTAATCATTTGAAATAGTCAGTATCCAAGTAAAAATCCTATTTTATCTAACCAAAAGCAAAGTATGATCAAGTATTCAAGCCATATCTAGATGCATTCATATATTAAAAAGAACACAACTGCAAAAAGCACTCTAAGTGGGGGAACTATGTGGACTTGATTCCCCTTGGAGCATTGGATACATAGGGAGTGTTTAATCATCATGGGGGTGACTAAGGTTAATTCAACACAATTACACTCCACCTTTTTATATTTTTAGGTTTTCAATCATTTCAATTTGTATTAGGGTTTCAACCTTGGAGAAGCTATTTGCAGGTCTTTCACACACTTATAAAAGTCAAATATGTGCATATAGACATAACTTAAGATATCACAAGTGAGTGTGACCTAAGTTCATTATTTTTAGTAGAAGATAAGATCAACCAATTTGGGACAATAATGGCATTCGATCGTGTCCCAAGTTGGGTGATTTTGTCCTTCACTTTCAGTACCTGATTTTGGAAACTTGCAAAGTCTATTCCTATTTTCATATTTCAACCATCATTCAGTCAACATAGTCATATCTGAGATAAAAACAACTAAGTTTTTCATTCCATTTCATAGTTATTCTTATTTCAATCATTTACACTTTCTCGAATTCTATATTTTATTTTTATTCTACTTGTTGATAGTTCATTTTTAGCATTCTACTTTATTACATTTAATTTATCTAAATTAGAGTTAATTCACCTTTTAATCCAAATTTTGATAAAATGTATTGGTGAACCCACTTTTAATTCGAGCATTGATTTAATTTTTTTGTCATAGGGTTTAGATGAATTATTGAACATTCAACATTAAAAGATTTTTATTTTGACTTTAGATCTAAATCTTACACTTAAAGAACTTTATTTCAACCTTAGATTTAATAGCTGATGATTATTTTTGGGATCTCACATATGATATTTGACACTGAAAGCACCTTATTTTGACCTTGAATTTCAAGGGAATTTACTAATCTCCATACAATTTTTTTTGCCTTTTCATAGGTTCTAAATTTTAGTTTTCTATTACTATCATTTGAAAATAATTTCATGGCTATATTAGATGTGTTATTTTTATTTCAAGCATATGTAGTTTTTATTACATGTTATATTCCCTTAATGAGGAACATTATTCACACTCATGTAATAAAACTAATCAAATCACCGGCTAAACACATAATATTAATGTAACATTTTGTAAAATCAATCATGACATATGAAAAAGAGTGATAATACATTTAAGACAATAAAATGATTTATTTACATCCTCTTAATGAACTTATTATGACCATAGTAGGTGCAAAACCCATGAATCTGATTCTACCAAGAATAATAGATTTGTATTTGTTGATGCGACTGAATTCAGTGAATTCCTTGCTAACCATCTAGAGGAAATTGACTCTTTGCTATTTGTAGATAGATAAGACCAAAAGAAACATGATCATTCTAGTACATTTGAATAACCCAATGATTTTGTTGTAAAACTTATTGTAAATCCTATCACAAATATTGCTACTCCTAATGTTGATAATGTTATTACATCTACACCTTTAGGATTGGGGGCAACATAAGGTTTATAAAAAATAGATATGCCTATACCTAACCAAATGAATCATATAAAACCTTTGGTATCTACATATATTACATTACATGCCTTTCCTACTACACAATCCATCGAGTAAATTATTGCATTTTTGCATGAAAAGGTGCTATAGTTAGAGAAAGCTATACCAAAAGATAGACAATAATTGGATTCCAAAGATTTGTTTCATAATCCATTAACACCTGATATTGCATCATATCCTTCACCTATAGTATTTTTAGCTTATAAACTTCCAATATATTAGGGTAATGATACTAAGAACAACATCTCAAATCTTTTCATGTAGCATGTTTGGATTATAATTTTAATGGAAAATTTCTAACCAAGTTATTTCCAATAAGCTTAAAATATTATGCCTTGCGTTGGTTTTATGATTTATTGGTTCAATTAATCAAAGTATTCAATCCATTAGCAAATAAATTTATTAAGCATTTTACTATCAACAATGATGAAAAGCTTTCTTATGCACAAATTTGTAAGATTAATCAAGGAACTAGTGAGCCTATCAGTGATTATGTATTTTGTTACAAGACCATGCTTACCAAAATGACTAACACCTTGGCAGATAATGAATTACAAGAAAATTTCAAACAAAATTTGCTTACACCATTGCATGAGTCAATCATTTTTGATAAATTTAGATCATTTAAAGAATTATGTCACATAATAAGAGAAAGAGAAGTCAATATTATTGCTTTGAATGAAGTCAAAAATGCACTTGCATCTACTTTAACTTTTATAACTAAGTTTCAAAATAAACCATATTATAAAGCTAAACCAATAGATACTTAAGATAATGAAAAGATCATAGTTATGCTATTTATCAATCTTATAATAATATTTTTTTATCAGATCAACCACAAAGGCAATTATATAGATTAACACAATTACCTAGTAAATTGATATGAAAGTTACTTGAATGCAATCTCATTACTCTACCTCCACCCTTTGAAATTGACATGAGTAAAACCCACAAAAAATATTTTGATAACAATGTATATTTTGATTAACATAGATGCAATGATCATTCTAAGAATAGATCTTTCAACCTCAAACACATTATTTAAGATTTTATTGATAACAATGTTATTGAGATAGACACTCCTATAGAAGAAACTAAGCCTCAATAGATTGAAAATGCTAAATTGAAGATTTTTCAATGAATCATTTCCAATTCATGATACCAATAAGGACAATTCAATAGTGAATCATACTTAAAATAATTTTCCACCTCCAAAATCACGATCATCCTGTTTCTATTAAGTTTTCACTTTCACATTCAAAAGGAATAAGAAACGAAAGGAAATAGTCTAGGGTTTGTACGTACCCGGATGAGGTCTGCGCACCATTATCCAGACGTAATGTGTACATGTATTGTGTTGTCTACCTTCCACAGTCACCGACACTGGTTAGTCTGCCGTCGTCGGTTGGTAAAGGTCACCGACGTCGGTTAGTCTGTCGACGTCGGTAGGGGCAATGGGCCTGGTAGCCAACGTTGGTCAGGGCAATGGTCTTGGACAGGGTCTGGATGAGTTTATGGTCTATTTGTGGTCAACAAGATGGCTTGAGGTGTCTGAGAGTCTGTTTGGATGGTCTGAGAGTCTTTTTGAAGGTCTGTACAGGGCTATAGGGCAGAGAATATGGTCTAAAAAAGGGATCAGATAGAAGACAGAGGTAACAGGGAGATAAGGGTGAGAGAAGGCTCTAGGAGGATAGGTTGGGTTGTGATTTGGTTGACAGTCTAGTTGATGATATTAAGAAGTAGTAACTAAAAAACTAATTACTAACAGAGTCTAAATAATTGAAATGAAAACACAGAAGAAATACTTACCTGTGGCTTGCTGAAGAAAGAGTGTAGTAGAATGGTTGCTGATGTAGAAGACTTCCTGCAATGTGAGCTCCTATACCCTGTGATGCTTGGTGTGTGCCTGAGAGAGAGAGAGGTTTGATTCTGGGTCAAGCAGATCAGAAGATTGGAAAGATTGGTGGATTGAAGATTGATGGATCGAAAGATTGGTCGATCCTGCATTCAGGGTGCTGAACGTAGTTTTGAAGGCAACTGACGCCAGCAATACCGCCGACGTCAGTCGACTACTGACCGACGTCGGCAGCCAAAGAATAGGAAAAAGGGCTAAAAATAGCCTTTTGTCCATTCTTCCTTCTACTGAGGTCAGCTGGTCGTGGAAAAACGATTGAAGGCAGGTTAAATGAGACGAGAGGATGAGTGGGAGAATGAAATGGGGTCTTAAGGCATTTAAGACTTGGCATGGGGTAGTGGAGGGCATCCAAGGAGAGGTATCCTAGGAGGGTTGAGGTGTCATGAGAGAGAGAGGGAATTATTAATTTAAAATAGATGATTATTTTAAATTAATAAGACATAGGTTAGGCATGGTTAAAAGTGGAACGGGACGAAGGGGACCAAGGGGGAGGACGACCAAGGAGTAGACACGATTTCGGTGTCTACACATCCATTGGATGTAATTATTTGTACAATTTTTTAAACTACATAGTCATGTCCATAATTATTTTTGATGATAGTGAGATAGTGGACGATGATTTTGATTTTCATGCTTTATGTATACAAGCTTATATTGATCAACAACCCATTCATAGTGTAATAGTTGATAATGAATCAAGTGAGAATACACACGCAATGACATTAATTAATTCATAGTGTTACATATAGCATGATATACAAACAATATCTAAAAGTGTTATGACATTTAATGGGAAACAAAAAACTATTTTGGGACACATCATGTTTCCTTTTCAAGAGGGTCCTGCTATTTTATTTACTCCTTTTATATTTATATGAAAAATTGGGGTATTTGATATGATATTGGGATGCCCTTAGTTGTAAAAGTTTCACCATATACCTTCTATAGTACACATATGCCTAAAGTACATTCATTGCAATCAAGTTATAGTTTCAATAATTAAATATAAGTACCCTCTACAATCTATGGTACCTCCTAGCCCCCATCCACCACCATAAGTTATTGATACATATATTGAAGAACAAAAAACATTTTAAGTTGTTGTACCTAGACAATTTTTTTTATTTAACCAATTCATAAAAAGGTGCAAAGGTCTAAAAAGCAACTAGTGTAAAGGTAAGGTTATTGGAAAAAGGTGTCTAATTATCAACAAGCAAAATCACATGAAACACCTTCCAAATTGTATCAACATATTCTTAAAAAGAAAAAAACTTTTGACACTATCTACTATTATTTCTTATCAAAATTCACATCATTCTACATATCTTAGAGTTACGTCTCCTACACAAGCCTACACAAGTAGTGATCTAGATAACTTTATTATAACACATGATGCATTTTTTGATTCAATTCATGCACTTATAACACAATTTAATCATAAAAGTGATTATTTTACTAGTCATCATACATTATTATGATTCTCATATTGATGGGATAATTATTTAGATGGTTGCATTTTCAAATATTCTAAAAAAATAAAAACATTTAAATAATTCAAAAAAGTAAAAATGTGATTGTATATACTTTATTGACTATTGCATCATGTTCTTATATTTGCTTGCATACTTGATAAATTTTATAGATTCTTCTAAGCCCTTGGATCCTACTAAATTTTTGGCCTCTTGGTTCTTCCTTTTTAACTTTGTATATTTGACCAGTCCAAAATAGTGATATATTCTAATCTATTCTACCATTTATCTCTCTATTTTCATAGTATGCACTCATCAAATGCCATTTTTTATCAAGGGCAAAATCAACTAGTTAGGAATAGGAATGACTACCATTACTAGGTTGGTTGATCATGCCATATGCAAATTTTCACCTAGAAGTCACAATATGAGCACACAATATTATTTTTTAATAATTTTTAGATATTTAACTTAGTTCTAGTATGCAAATCAATGCTTATTCATGTTAAATCTCTATTTTTCTATGATATATTATTCACACATGTGACATAATTATAAAAGTTTACATTTGATGAAACAAATATTATACAAATCAATCTTATGCATATTTATTATGTTCCTATAGGTTTTTCATATACAAACATCCTTACAATGGGGGTATATTGCCTTTACATGACCATGATATCATTTCTAGTGCATATTTTACATAGAAACATGTTACATATTGTTTATATTCCTCTCCTTTCCTTTACTTTCCAACCCTTGATTATTACTAATTTATATTATTTCTAGTTTCAAAATGAAAAAAGGTACCAAAAAATTCATATATTACAAAAAATAGAAACATTCCAAATATTCTAACAACCCAAAATTAGGACCCGAGCATTATTAGATATCTATTTTACATCATTGAAATATGTTATTTATCTCATGATTGGTAGATAACATACTCTTTTTACATCACACATGTATTTCACTAGTATTCATGAGTATTATCTAAGACATATCAATTTTACATGGACTAAGATGTTGGACTTGCCTCTACCAAGTAGCCTTGCTGAACTAGGGGCATATTATCCACATGTTTTAGTATTTATAGCTGTTATAATTTTATGACTCCTATACTATTGCACTTTATACTATTTATGAATGTCTTGCTAACATCTCTAGTTATAATTATGTGCATGAATATGTTATTTCACAGGATATGATCACATTACATATATATGATGTAAACTAACTTTTATATTTTTATGCACCATGGATGCTACTACTTGTATATAGTAGATTAGACCTTGCTTGTCTATTGTGTGTGGCCCTTGGTCCTTATGCACAAATTTTACTGAACATCTATATGAAATCTTGTTTGGTATGTACAACATTTGAACATGTTTATTTCAGACTTTAACCCTTTATTGTGTGTGACAATTAAACTTGTCCCTTGTGTGTGGAACTTGGCCTTGTATGTGCAATTTATACTTTTCAAAATTTGAACATATCCCATGTAGGTGGCCCTAGGCCTTTTTGTATGACATTGAAAGTATTATGTGTTTATGCCTTTTGATATTGTTAAGTTTGACAAGTGCCATGATCAATACCATGCACTCATTAACACATAAGATACTAACTTTACATGCTACTACTATGAGCTTCATTGAAACATTTATATAAGCCTTGCCTCATATGTTACATACATAATTCAAATAATATAAATCTTATGTACAGACATTTTTTTCACATATGCTACATTAATCAATGATTAAATCTTTTTTTTTTTATAGATATCAGATTTTGATTGGAACTTTAACCAGTTCTGGGGCACAATAGGGGGCTTAATCCCCAAAAGGCTAAAATTGTTAGTATACTAAAGATGAAATAACCAAACCAAAGTTTAATCAATCAAAGACAATAAAGAGATAGAACCACTAACAAAAACTACAAAAGAGAACTAAACAATCCATAAAACAAGATCAAAGTGAGTGAACCAAATGCCAAACTAGCACACAATCCCTTGCCTACAAAACATAGGATCATCCTTTTATGGTGAGAATGTGCCTACCTCTAATAGAATGTGATGCATACATATTCCATTGCATTCCCCCATTGATAAAAGTCAAAGCATCAAACTAAAGCCTTTTTGCTTTAGTTTTCCTACCTCTTTTACCTTTTCTTCCAAATTTAGGTTTGGATCGAAGACAAGGTATCTGAGCTATAGACAGAATTATTTGGAGGCCAAAGCTTCTTCTTCTTCTTCCTTAGAAGCAACACCATCATCTTCAAAATATTCTAACTGAAAACATATCTCAAATTTTAGAGAAACTTGAACTTGAACTTGAGGAAACATTCCTTCATTTTTATAGCTATTTCTGTCACCTATCTTCTTGAGAGTAGTTGGATGCTCTAAAACAAAATCCAGGACAACCTGATCCATTTTTTATCCTCACCTTTGAGATAAAATCACTTTTATCCATATAAAATAGATGTAGGTGAATCCATACCTATTAAATGAGGAGCCAAATTAAGACACATGTTATTCACTAGATCCCAATTTATACAACCAATCTTTTGAGCCCATTTCTTCAAAAATGGATGAATCATCCCCTTAGAGTAAGACTAAGGAAAAATGCAATTTTATGACCAACCTAATTACATTTAAAACACTTGAAAGGTAGCCCTTTAAAATTAATAAACTGAGTCCAGATTCCATGAGGATGAGATTTTAATGGAATGATGAAGTGATTTAGAGAAATCAACCAAAACACAAACCCTCATAAACTATTGATATTCCTTCAAACTTTGATCATTTTTAAAAAACATACCAATTTTATTAACCAATCATGCAAAGCTAAAGGAAGATTATAAATTTTGACCCAAATCAGAGCATTCAAAATAACCATAATAACATAATAAAAAAATGGAGACCAAGGGCACAAAAACAACCCCATATTCCCTACAAACCAAGGGCCATTATTCCAAACAAAATCCATTTCTTTTTTAGAAGAAATATAAACATGAAAATCCCATTGGGGAGCATGGTAAGTGAAATTTATGCTAATAAAATCTAGTCATATTTAATCTAGCTCAAACGTTCCTCCCTAGAAGGTCTTTTTCCAATGCATCTACTAATGAAGGTTTTACCCCCAATTTTCATACCAATGGCAGTTAAATATTCATCTGATATCTCAAGAATAGGATGGTTATTTGAGAAAAGTAGAGGAACATACCCAAATAATTATGGATCCCCCATCGAGTTCTTTTGAGCTCCTTCCTCCACACTACCTTTAGCTCATACTAAAACCTCTTTCTCTATCACCAGGGGTTTAAAAATGGGTAGCTGGTCTCTCGATACTAAATGGGGATTAATATTATAGAGATCCCAAATGATGGAGGATTTATATAAATCCCCACAAGATTAAAAGGGATTTGAAACATTTTGACAATTTGTATAATCCTTAGATTAGGAAGATGTCTTAAAAGAGGTCATCTCTTCTTTTTTTGGTCTCAGCCCCAAAGATTCCAGCTCAATCTGATCTTGCTTGGCACCATCTATCTAGACACACTTCTTAGAGGATTATTTTATTATTCTTTTGGATCTAAGTGAGATTGAATTATACCCTTTTGTGCTGCTCTTACCCCCACTATTCTTACTGTCACTACACCTATTGCTTTTACCCTTACCGCTACTATGCTTGCTGTCGCTACCCTTGATTTTAATACCCTTAGTGCCATTGTTATTTTTTACACTACTACCCAAAACTAAACCCTCTCTCTCCCCATTTCTTGTATAATATTTATTGTCATCCTCCATTATGCTCCTACTCAATTATTTATGAACAAATGTACAACCAAACTGGATGATTAAATCTTATTGCACAAGCTAACATTAATTTTTATAATGAGATGAGTAATTTTTAGGATCAATTAAATTTCCTCAAAATGGGGAATTTCAGTGGGCTTTTCATACATGAGACAAACTTTTTTCAAGAGCAAAAATCAATTTTGAATTTATAATATAGTTTAAAAGGTTTAAAATGGTAAAAAATTCAATTATTAACATAGATTATGGGGGCATATACTATACATATGCACTCACATTTCAAGATCAAAGTATAAATTCATAAAGTTTTGAGTGCATAATATATTTTAATTCATAAGTTTCAAACATAATTTACAATTTGCATCTACATATAATTACTAATTATACATTTATCAATGGGGGCATGATACAAATTCATGCTACAATTTTTAATACTATTTCCTATTTTTGGATCTGGTAGGAGCATGTATTTTATCCATTCTCTTTTTATAATGCTTTTAAAAATATATTTACAATGGAATATTCAATTCATCTATAGTGGTTGATTCAGTTAAGTGCATAATGCATAACTTATAGGTTCAGTGCCATACAATGTTATGTTTGCAAATCTAATTTGGATTTAAACCCATTTCACATTTTGGGGTTTCAAAGACCAAGTTAAATTAAGGTTTATGCATCCATCAATGGGAATTATTTATTTTATACAAGTGAAAATTCAATTTGGGGCTTGATCACCCTCAAATTATCTATTGGTTTAGCTAAGGAACCAAATTCTCCAAGTGATTCATTGGAAGCATCAATTCTCCAATGCTTAAAGGAAATATTATCTCCAAGCAAAGTTACATAATAAAAAAATTGTTTCACACATACATGTATACTCCTCCCTTTCTCTCCTTTCAATTTCAAGAACTCAAAATTTTAAGCATTTTAAAATTTCAAGTTCAAGCAATTATCAAATTCATGCTTTTTCAAATTTCATTTTTCAAAAGAACAAAGTAACTAATTCATGTGTTTTGCAGGGTTTACTAAAATATAATTCCATGCACGATTGGAATACCACCTCAAAGACAAAGCATGTATTACACACTAAGGTATATGTTGTTTCTTGCACAACATGCCCTAATTTCTTCATAAAATAATGGAACCTCCTTTTGATTTAGAGTCTGGTCTTTTGATTTTAGTTAGGTCTGGGTTTGTTTTATCTACTAATATAATAGGGAAGGTCCTTTAAAATTTGTAGTCTTAATATTTTTTTTTTTTCACTCTTTAGGCTAATTATGAATTTAAACAATCTATTACAAGCACTTGGTCTAGAATAATTTGGTAATTAGGTTTGTATTGATAAAATTATTCAAATTTGTCATAAATTTGATGAGCCCTAGTTTGTTTTAAACTATTTGTTGAATTGCATTTAAATTTTAAATTCAAGACCATTTCACCTCAAGTTTGTGTAAATTATCTAACCATTGTAGGGTTTTTAAATTTTCTTTGAGTAGTTTTTCCTGACATTGTTTACTTTTGGCTTATTTGACTAAACATTTGCATTTGATTAACCTTTGAAAATTTAGTCTCTTAGTGAACTACTAGATTGAATTGGCTCTAAGTGATGATCAAATGTGACCATGTTATCTTATTTTCCATCTTTGTTTAAGTCTCCTTTTCTCATTTTAAATTAATTTGACTATATGTTCTAAATATTTTTGTGAATTTTTCTTAAGCAACCTGTCTATATTTGCTCCTAGTCAAAGTGAAAATGGATGTGTTGTTCTTAATCTCATTTTAGAGCTTGGTCACTTTTAAACAATGGGTTGGTTTTGGTTTTTAACTAAGGAAATAGACTATTTTTTATGCATGGGATTATTTCCTTTTGTTTATTCTTTAATTTTGGCTCTCTTTTTTCTTAAGGTTTAAAATTGAAATCAAATAACTACATTTTTCTCTTGCAAGCCACCAATCATCTGAATTTTCCTAGGTATATTTTCACCTTAGCCATTTAATATAGATCTTATAGATAAGTGGGATCATGCCGCATGGTACCATATCATGTCCCTACTTCCTTAGGCCCTTTTTAAGCTTTTTTGGCTGACCCTAGACCTTACGAGTAATTGATATGTTGACAGGTGTCACGATCCTAGTTACTCACTTCATTATGGCTCTTAGATCTATGAACCTTAGCCTTAGACCTTAAAAATGCATATAATCATGTCATGTGGTGTGATCACACTTCATTATAACCTTAGGCTCTCCTCAATTCCATAAATAGGCCTTGGATCTCTCATATGCATGAGATTACGCCATATGGTGTGATCCTATTTATCTGGGCTCCTAGGGTAGTTTGCATGTTTGAGAGTCTCCCAGGTGAATGAGATATATATAAGTGTCAATATATCATTTCACTAGGAGTGTGCAAGTCATCAATTTGAGTGTCCACCAAATTATACCTCAAATGAGAAAATGGTTATCATGTGGCATGAACTTCTAGTTGGATGACACAATGGTGTACATGTCATCATTTCATGAAATTAAATTTGATAATCATCTAGCCTATCAAGACTTTTTAAAACTAGCATGATTTTCTCTCATGATTGAAATGTTTATATAGATTCAAATTCTTCAAATTTAGGGTCTATTCCAAGCAGATTAAATGGGTCAAATGAGTTTTCTAATCAAGATCCATAGTAAGAAAAGCTGACATCAAGAAAACGTTAGGAGTTTATGTGATTTTATTCAAGCAACCCTGTGTCAAAAACATAATTTGTCACTATTCATTTCAAATTTTGGTTACATGGACTATGAGATCTAGAGAGCGTTATTAGAATCTTCTAGTCCAGTCCATCTCATCCCATAAAAAAGATCTAAAATTGATTGTGTTTTTCCTACTATTTTATCTTAAGTTTTAGTCCTTTATCTTCTAAATGGACTTGGATGTGTGTTTAAAAAAGGCTCCTTTCTATTCATAGATTCTTGCATTTATTTCAATTTTTGCCTTAGCCATTCTTTTGGTTGAAATTTGAAGTTTAAAGTCTAATGAATACTTTATTTATTCAAAAAATAATGGCTAGTTTTCTCTTGCAGGTCTAGATTCACCAAGACACTACCACCTATAATCATCTCATAACTCTGTTGCTCCAGAGTGTTTCAGACATAGAGATAGGATTTAAACCCTTTGGGTGCTCAAGATCATGCCATGTGGCATGATATCACTTTTCTAGGACCTTAGGATGATTGAGACATAAAGAGCCAATAGTGGATCTTTTAGGTGAATAGGATGATGTTACGTGGAATCATCCCACTTATTTGGGTCAAGTAAAGTAATACAATTATGTAAAGATTAGGCAAGTCCCAAGATGCTACAAGGCATGATCTCAAGGCTCCAAGGTAATCAAAGCATGGAATAATGATCGAGGACCTATATAATTCTAAGTGAGTAGGATCTTGCCACTTGTCAATATCCCATTACTTAATGCCTAAAGAAAAGTCAAGGCAAGCAGGATCCTCAACACATGGTAAGTTAGCAAAAAATTAATATGTAATAAGATCCTCGTATATGTATTGGTAGGGTGTATTTCCTAATCAATGAGAAGTGCACACATGGAGTGACCTTCCTAAATAAGATACATGGAATTCCATGAATAGGATTTGAGCCTAAACTTGATGCCCATATTGCATGTCTTGCTCATCTAGGCTGTCAAAAGCCATAAATTAGACTATGAGTCTAATATGATCAATAAAATCATGAATTATCTTGTCTTGTAGTGGTGAAAAGTGATCATGGGAGACATATTCCTAATTAATCTAGATAGTGGCATTAACCTGAAGATTTAACAAGTACCTTGGGATCAAGCGAGAGCATGAATTAAAGAGTGTTGTCTTAATTAGGCAAGGCTATCACTAAGTAGAGTATGTCCAATTGGATGGCTCAAGGGGACATTTAATGAATCTAACCACCCAAGATTCAATTTTAAGGTCAATTATTGTGGCCTTGATCTTGATTTCATCAGGATTGTGCATAACCTAATTTAAATTTGAGCAAAGATAGACATGTCTCATTAAAGACTTACAACCACTAGTTAGGAAGTTGGATTTATGTCTCGATGGACTAAGTGGCCTATAAAGGACCAATTCTCTATTGTAATGAGGCATGGTCTATTTAAAATTAGAGATAAATTAGAGGACTTGGCCATTTTCTTTTTCTTGTAATTCTTTTGTTTCTTAGTTTAGATTTTATTTTAGCTGAGGCTATATGAATTTTTTTTGATATCAACTAAACATTGATGAACCTTAAATTTGTTTTCCATGAATTATTTTCTATATGAAATTTTGGTGGATGATATTCATTGTCTATGAATGTCTATGGTGGCTTTGTTTCCCTTTCCTACATAGTTGCTTGATCCTCAGACTTGTTCACCATATTTTCCTTCTAGTTTTGTTATGCTGGTCAAATAGAGTCTAATTTCTCAAGAGATTTGTTTGTTTAACAGAACCATAATGGCCTTCATTAGAAAATGAGATAATATTTTCTTTCTTCATACCCTCTCTCTCATTTGATTTTTCATATCTATGTTAGATTTGTTTTATACTAGTCTAAATTTCAATTAGTTATTCAAGTTTTATCTAGATGACATGTTTATCCTTTCACATATCTTCTTTTATGAATTGTTGAAACTAGTAGACCAAAGACAATATCAACTAGTAGTGAGTTCATTGTTAAATCTGAACAAGCTAGTTCTTCTTGACTCAAGAGAGACCAAAGCTTCTTACGTAAGTATTAGATAAGTATCCAAACATGCCCCTTGTATGTAATAGCTTACATCATACAATTAATGTATCTTGTATGTCATGACTTGGTAGATAGAGACCTTGGGGCTACCATAGCCTAATTCCTTTTAGGAGAGGTGGAAGGGAAGAGATGGAATCCTCACCAGTTGAGTCTTTCCTGTCCTCTTTTCTTCTTGAAGTTGGTGTGGCTATGCCAAATGGACCACCAAAAAGATATATTTTATTTATTCTAGAAATTTTAGTCTTATATTAAATGGGGAGAAAATATAGTAACATAAATTTGGTTATGAATACTCGATTATGTTAATTTTATCCCTTTTTAACTTTAACTAACTTGTGCACTTAATCAATATCTATTTCCTCACCTCACTTTGTCCTAAGCACTTATATAGACTTATTTATTTTTAAATTTCTATCTGTCATCTATAAAAGTGTTTTTATTACTAAAACACTTTTAAGCATCCCTACGACCAATCCAAGACCCAAATTTCACACATTTCCATTTAGATAAGATAGCTTGGTAGGTAAAATAGTGGAAATATATTTTGTTCCCTATGGTTTGATCCTGTCCTTAGCCCCTCTAACAGTCACTTCTCAAGTTTTTAACCCTTACTTATAGATTGATCCACATTTTAATGATAGATACCATGAGATTTTCCTCTTTTGAATTGCTATAAAGGCACACTCAAGTCACTTATTCTACCAATTAGAAATTTTAATATAGAGGCATACTTACACTATTGCACATTGAGTAAAGCTTCCTTATTTTTCTTGATTATGATTCTAATTATTTAAAACACTCCTTAACCAACTCTAAATCCTATTTTATCTATCCCAAGGAAAAACATGATTCAATTTATATATACATTCATATAGTCAAAAGAGCACAATTTCACAAAGCACTCTAAGTTTAAGAACTACGTGGGTTTGATTCCCTCCTTAAATTATTGAGAACATTGGTAGTGTTCAGTCATTATGGAGGTGATTGGGGTCAAATCAACCCAATCAAAATCCTTTTTTTATATTTGTATGTTTTCAATCATTGGAATACTTATTATGGGTTCAAAATTAGAGAAGCTATTTATAGGTATTCCACACACTTTTAAAGGTCAAATTTGTGCATACAAACCTAATTCATCATATTGAAAGTGATTATAACCTAGGTTCATGATTTTAAGAGATATATGGGATCAACAAATTTGGGACAATAGTGGCAGTCGATCTTATCCCAATTTGGATGATTTTATCCTTCTTCAGTTTCAGTTTCTATTTTAGGGAACTTGCAAAGTCTATTCTTGTTTTCCTATTTTAGCCATCTATCAATCAACATGGTCAAATATGAAAAAAAACAACAACTAAGTAAATGTCATTTCATTTCATTATTAGTCTTCTTTCAATTGATTACACTTTGTCAAATTTAGTCTTTTACTTTTATTTTGCTTGTTAACAGTTTATTTTCAACATTTTGATTTATTTCATATAATTTATTTAAATTAGGGTTAATTCACCTTTAATCTAAATTTCAATAAAACATATTGACGCTATTAAATGGTTTAGGATTAATTATATATTGATGGTACTCTAGGATAAGTTGATCACTTTACCCAACCTTTGAAATGACATTAAACAAAATTAAATTCACAAGATAAACAACAATGAGAAAAATAACACACAAAGGCAAATGAGATAGACTTGCATAGGGCACATGTCTTCTAAGGGAATGATCATATAGGGCATGACTCTGATCTAGAAAGAACAAAGGCTCATATATTAATACGGAGAATGAATAAAAATGTAATTTTGTATAAGAATGGCAATAGATAGATTTTGAAAAGTGCTAGATGTTTTTTAAGGCTCAAAGAATGAATTTAGACAAATGTGAGGTTGAAAAAGTGCTATAAATATGCCAATATATAAAAGTATGTCAAATATGATAAATTGAAGATAAGAGACTATGGAAAAGGGTCTTCTAACAAACTTATGTGTCTATACTATGATACATATATTATGCATACAAAGCAATCATTGGGGTTGAACCCATTAATTTCATCCTCATATGAGGATGCATACTCTCCTATTTTGAACATTACATAATGCTATCATTTGATTCATAATTTAGTGGTATTCGATACAAAATTCATCAATAATAATCCTATTAAAATATTAACAATTCCTTGATTGATTAGCTTTCTATTTGGAGATGTAATTGCTTAAAAAATATCAAGAAATGTCAACAATACATGAATTAAAAATGTTACATACTTGAAATTGAATGTGGAAATATAGAGAAATAAAAATATATAATCTAAAAACATTGACAAAATGGAATAACTCCAAATGAGTGAAACCATACTTTCTCATCTCCACTATTTTGCATTTTACAAGCTTAATCCCTTCTTGGGACTTATAAGGACACTAAATTCTCAATGGCTCCTTTTCTTTTAATTTCCCTTGCATTGTTCAGTGGATGAATTGCCTCTTCTTTATACTACACCCATACATGCTTTGAAACTTACTCACACTTTCCTTACACACTCCCAATTACAAAACACATACAATGATTAATAACTACTAAGAACTATTTCCATGACTAATTGAATTAAGTGAATCATCCATACTGATGCACCTCCTTCAAACAATCAATGGATGATTGAATCTAATGAATCATTGATAATGAATTCACTTCATTGATCACTTAATTAAAATAATGTCCCTCTCAATGTACATTTACATAACTCAACATCATAACAAGCTTGCAATGAGAAGCCATAACATTTGAAAACGAAGATAAAAATATCATTTATCCTTTGAAATTATTGTAACTAAAAAATGTAACAAAGCTGCAATATTTTTTGATATCGTATGGAAATATTATTGATTTTTTTGTGATGGGTTATTAGTCTAGGTTGTCTTGAAACTTTTGAAGACCATAACATTTGTATATGAACTTGGATTTACATGCTTTTGTTTTAAAAAAATGGATAAAACTTTAAGAAAAATTCAAATATATAATAAAAAAGTATATCTAATGATTTTTTTAAAATATTTTTTACCCTTTACATCACAACCTATATGTTTTGAACTCATACCATGATGCAACATCTTATTGAAATTTTTTAATGACTACATAACTTAACCAACTAAAAAAGAGTGATAAAATATAGTATCTAAAATAATTCAAAGGCCTATTTTGAATAATATAGACTTATCACTAGTTTAAATTAAAAAAAAATATTGGAAATTAACTAGACTTTATTATAAATAAGTTGAATTTATTACAAATAAAGTGCATGCATCCAATTTATTTGGAATTAGTCAAATTTATTTTTAATTAAGGTTAATGTATTTTGAATATGTTGGATCAATATGGACTTATAAATAATTTAAGTTCAATTAAATTATTTGAAATAAATTGGTTTCATTATAAATAAATTACACACATACAATGTATTTAGAATGAGGCTAAAGTATTAATATTTAAAACCAATATATTTGAAATAAATTGGACTATATTTTAAATAATTTGGATTTGAGCTTAAAAGGAAGCCATAACATCATTATTTACACAATTTTAGAAAAATTGTGAAAATAAAATGGGCACAATTTAGAGTGAGTACTATTTATTGCAAGTTGAAGTAAGTTATATTTACTGTAAGCTTACATTAGAAATGTAAATTTGAATAAATTAGAATCATTTAAAATGGTTGAATTTATTGTAAGTATAATTTGACAAAGCAATTATTGTATCTTTAATTTGAAAACATTTTTATAAATAAATTAGGTGAAATAATTAAGTCTATTGAAAATACATTTAAAAAAATAATTATTTTAAATCCAATTTCAAAAAGCTATTTGAAATAAATTATATTTGTTCAAAATAGATAGATTTATTGCAAATACAATTTGGAAAAATAATTATTACAAATCTGATTTGAAAAATATATTTTAAATAAATTAAAAAAAATAATTAAATTTATTTTAAGAACATTTTTTCATTACAAGT
The DNA here is from genome assembly GCA_037957365.1 of Torreya grandis. Lineage (NCBI taxonomy): Eukaryota > Viridiplantae > Streptophyta > Pinopsida > Cupressales > Taxaceae > Torreya > Torreya grandis. The sequence continues at coordinate 1,850,477 of JARHVA010001705.1, forward strand.
CTAATTTCAAAAAAGTATTAATAATAAATTGGTTTTGTTCAAAACTCTTAGATTTATGGCAAATAAAATTCAGAAAAATAATTAATGCAAATCTAATTTAAAAATTCTAGCACGAAGAAGTCCAGCCCCTTCTAAATGGGACTAATTTTATTTTATCAAAATTTTATTCCCAATAAATTGGTCTCACAACCATTACTAATGCTCAATTCTATATATCTATATATATTTTTAATTAAATTCATTATTACATACATGTAAGCGTGACCAATTTTATAAATGTATCTTATATAATCATTTTGCAATAAACTAATTTGTAATGTTTATACATTGACAATTATTTTAAATAATTAAATATAAAATTTATTTACGATTATTTTTGATATGATTAATTATTTATAATAATTATATTTATTTGGATGATTATTATTTTTTAATGAGATTGGTTTAGAACATAATAGTTTTTTATATTTTCTTAATAAATATTTTTAATTTTCATTATTACATACATTTAAGCTCAATCAATGCTATAAATATATTTTATATAATAAGATTACAATAAATGATCTTTTAATGTCTATATATATTTATGATCATTTTTATAAATAATTAATTAAATTAATAAATTTTAAATATGACTATTTTGATAAAATTTAATTACCTATAAAACATATTTATAATGATCATATCTTTCATATTATTTATAAAATTAAGTACGTGAGAACAATCTCTAGATTATGCAACATAATTTTTTGTGAATGTGAAGTTTGTAATATAGCTTTCTTAAATTGGAAATTTATTTATAATCATTGTTCAAGAAAACCTACACAAATAACATTGTAAAAATTTCCAATCATTTAATGTATAACATAAATGAATACTTTGTATAATTTATTTATAATCTTTGTTCAATAAGATCAACACAAATAGCATTGTAAAATATTCCAATCATTTAATGTATAATATATAATGATAAAGCTGAATTTACTTAGATAAAATTTAAGAATAAAGTTATTAAAATATTAATATATAATCAATTAATTCATTGGAATAACTATTTGGTAAAGATATAGCCATTTTTTAAATTTTGTTTCTACAACTAAGTAACTCTGAAAATTATAATCAATGAACATTATGTTGGGAGTTGGGAAATCATCGCCAAAGGTCTTTAATAAATATCTTCACTTAATTTATTTATATTTTTGTTGAGTGGCTTGGAATATTTTTTACCCTCAAACAAATATGAAATATGAAGTTGTATAATTTATGGCTTATAGAAGTAGTCTTAAACGTTGCCCTCTATCATTGATCAAATGTCAACATGAGGAAAAGATTGTAGTGTTACTTTCAAATTTTATTTAACATGTTTTCGAATGTAGTATGACATATTTTTTATAATGAAATATTATTTTCTTCTATTTACATATATTTTCATATATGTTATTTTGTGCACAATAAAAAATAAGTCATCCAAACCCAAAATTAATAATTTTTTAAAATTTAGTTTTAGTGCTAGCTTCTTTGAAATCTTTGCAATTTATTACAAAGGATAAAAATCATTTTTTAATATTTCAAAAATTTGGTTTGATTATATTTTCAAGAAATATAACTTTAAAATGATAAATAAATATATTTTACATATTGGTTGGATCATCATTAATTCTAAACAAATCCAAAAAATAACATGAAATTTAATTTATTGATAATATTTTCTAAGAAAAAATAATTATCATTGAGAATATAAAATTATATTATAAAATAATGAATTGTTAATACAAACATAACTCGAATATATATAAATATTAAAAAAAAAAAGTCATGCATTTAATAAAGACTTAGTTTGAGAATACAAATTTCCATCCAATACAAATACAACTCAAGCTTACCTAAATCTCACATAAACTGAAAAGGCTATGTACACAACAAATATTTATCTATATAAATACAACTCAAATATACCTAAATCTGACATAAAGTAAAAAAGCCATACACAAATCTGACATAAAGTTAAAAAGCCATACACACAACAAAGATTAAAATATTAGAAATGATATATAAGTAACTAATATATATATATATATATATATATATATATATATATATATAAAATAAAATTATGAGAAATATATGTGTAACTTATATTATGTGGTCATAAGAAAATTAATTTATATTAGGGCATTTAGGTCAATATTAACGTGGTTTTTATTTTCAAATAATTATTAAAACATTTTATTGTTTAATTGCAATACACTTTATTTTATAGTGTTTATTATATTGGTCATGGTAATATAATCAATTTTAAAATTATTATTATTTTTTAATTTAAAAGCATAAAATTTTACAGGACACTTTTAAGAAATATATAGATGGTTAAAAAATATGACATTGTCATTGGAAAAAAAATAGTATGTGAATAATTAATAACAAACATTTTATTTCATGTAATAATTTTAAAATTTTAAATGCATCTAAAATCAATGTTTTCTATTTTAAAACTTGCAGATATAGTTAAAATATATAATAATGAGTAAGAATTGTACCTAAAAATAGTTTAACAACATTATAATTAAATTAAGAATTTTATTTTATCAATGTATATAACATTCAGAGTTTTCTAAAACATCATCTTTCATAGAAAAGCTTATAAGAAAAAAGAGAAATAAATATAAAATATGATATGTAATAGTAAAACAAGATAGACTAATGATTTGTTGTAGTAAAATGTAATATACTAAAATAATTGCAAGACATATTTTAGTAGTATGCTTACTTTTTAATTTTGTATAATGGGAAACGAAACCAACATTAATGCTATGCAATTTTTTTAAAAAAAACATAGAATTCATAAAAAGATAGAAGAAGATAATAAAAATCGGAGAGCATTAATGGTTATTAAAAAGTGTGGGTATAAAAAATAATCAAATATATATTATGATTAAAAAGTAAATTAATTAATCAATGTCTTTTATGTGTATTGGTACTATAAATATTAGTATAAAATTCAAAAAAATAAATAAAAAAAGACAATCAAAATTGAATAATACTAATGGTTATTAAAAAATGGAATATACAAAATCATAATAAAAATAATTTGAGTAAAAAGAATATTTATTTATCATATTACTTATTTTGTGTGGATTGGATATTGGTGTTGGAAATACTAGTAAGAATATCCAATTTGATGTCATTCTTTTTTCTAATATTGTTAATCTATATTATTCACAATGAAAAATTAAATTCTAAAACATTGTAATAAATCATGATAAAATGATATGCAAAGAATTTAAAATAAATAAAATTAATATAATATAATATATGCAGTTATATAATTATGTATTTAGAGAAAGGAGTTTCACCTTTTTTTTTTTTTTTGTTTTTGAAAATGGTTTATTTGTACTCATCAATTGAGATTTGAGTTGTTTTTCACTTGCAAATTTTTATATAGTATTATATCAGTAAGTAGTTATTCTTATCATCAACTATATTAGTATTGTAACTAATAATGCATCTTGTTGTAGAGATGTACCTTTGGTTGTTTCAATATCCATTACAATGGATGCACAAATAATTTAATTTAGTAGAAGAAACATTGAGTGAGTAACATAAATACATAAAACTCATAAATATGTTTTCATAAACATTTATTTTTAAAAAAATAAATATAAATGATTTTATTTTACATTATTGCATTTGTTGTGATGATATGTCTTGTGTAGTCACACAAATTGTGAGTGTCTTTTGTTATGGTATCCTTGGTGATGGTACTTACCTCTAACACCATGAGTGCTACACATTGGTTGATTGTTAGGATGTTAGTATATATTTTTTCAATGTTTATTTATATTGATAATATATTTAATATTATTTTATTTATAATTTAAACTATTGATTACAAGATTAAGTGGGAGTACAAAATTATTTTAAGTTTTTTATGTACTTGAGACTGGCTAAAGTAGTGACTCTGATATTGGTGGAACTCCATGTGTCAATAAAGCTTGAAATTAGACATTAAATATTACATTTGATCTTCAATTTTTATAATACAAACCAAATTATTCAAGTACGTACCAATTCTTCACTTGTACGAACCCCTATCACATCATATGAATTTGAGCTGTTGAAAGTAGATATTAGTTCTTCCCATAAAGAGTTGTCTATTTAATTTTGAATGGACTTCTCATTTTGTATTGAAATGTCATTATAAATGATGATCTATCTTTGTTGATGTTGATATCTTTATTTAGTTTAATTTGTTTGAAAGTATAGGACAAAATAATCTAGTTGAAAATCAATGGAATTTTGGGAAATGCGATTCTTATAATATTATCTGAATTTAATCCATTACCATCCAAACCTCAATATATAATATTTATATTTTTGATATATTAGAAGTCAAAAATATTTATCTTTCTTAAAAAATAATTAATTTTAGAGTAATGATCGATTATGTGAATGATAAATACAAAGAATACCTCAATTGTTCTCAATCAAAACCTAAAAAAATAATTGAAGATGTTCTTCCTTCACATCTTCAACAAAATTCAAAAGATAAATAATTATCAAATTAGTATTCATACCATTAGTCAAAATACATTGAAATATTCTAAAATAGAGGGAAGAAGATATTGAGGGTTTTAATGGTAGCTAAAATTTTTAGTACCTGTATATGGAAGCTCACCTTTATTATTATCCAAATATTTTTTCAATATATGCATTGAATCTAGAGTAATATTTTATGATTTTATGAAATACCTTGATTTAGAAAATAAAAGCACTTTTACCATTTGGTAAAATTTTTGTAGTGTTCCATTACATTTTCAGATGTCAATGCTTTCGTTGTTAGGAAAGCGAAAACTTGATTTTTGAAATGATCTATTTTTTTTATAAAATTTTACTTAGGATATTTTCATTTTTTGCACCAATTATAAATGTTGTATGCCTAAGTTTTTTTTAAGGAAGGAAACAAAACTTGTTTCTAATAATTCTTCTAATTCTATTTTTAATTTATCTAAAAGACCTTGAATATTTCTAGAACTGTTGTATCAATAAGATTCAAATCATATTTTTTAGATCTAGGAAAAATAACACTTTGAATAAAATCAGATGCTTTATCAAAATGCTATATAATTTTTTGTTTCATAAATAAAAGGCATTTTATTTTTTGTAATTTTAAAGTTGTGCGATTTAATTGTGTTAACAAATGTCTATCTTGTTTATGTATTTCTTCTATATTTTTTCTCTTGTTTCAATATTCTTCCAAATTTTCAATTTGATAAGGTTATGTGTTGTGTGAAATATTTTAAAAAATGAAGCCTTATAAATTACTTCATTGTATTGATATATTGGTTACATATTTTACACATAATATGGAATGAAGTATCTGTTTTCAAGAATTAGGTCCTTCTACTAGCATATCTTGATTTCAAAGCTATGAAAATATATTCTTAATTTGAAATGTTTATTATGTGGGATATAATTATGTGATGATCATCTACAATATTTAATCTCAAGGCATTTTTATTGAGCATTTGTTCAAGACATTATTTTGAATCTATACATAATTAGGGGTTCTTTGGATCGAAAGGAATGAGAAAATCATCATTCATTAGAAATTCATTATGTGTTACTAATAAATGAATGATTGCTTACACTCCTCTTTCATTTATATTTTATATTTTGATGTTTTCATCTCTTAAATTGTAAATCCTTATAAGAAAGTCCAAGGTATTAGATAAAATTTAGCATTTAAAGAATTTGATATGTGACATATTTGATTTTTTTGTCAATAAGAGTATATCAACCTTTTATTCAATCATATATTTCTCCACTGATGTGAGTTTTGATATAACCTTATTCCAATCTAAAAAACAATAACTTTCCCTTGTTTTTTTTCTTTAATGATATTTTTGACATTTTTACCATATAATTTTCAAATATATATTTGTAGGATATGAAACATGAAGAATTTGGTGCTCCTTATTCATGTTTTTCATTCAACATGTTCTATATTTTGAAGTAAAAATAATTTGTATCTATAAACCTAGATGTTGCAAGGTATTCATAGTTGTCTAAATGAAACCTAAAGGTTTCACAAGAAGGAAAAACATTCAATTTTGTCAATTCCATTTTAATGAGATTTAAAAAAAAAATAATTTATTGTTACATGATAGAGTGCCCCCTAGTATATGTTCCACACTTTTAGTTGGAATATAATGGAATCTTCAATTTCATATAATAGAATCTTCAATTTCATATAATGGAATCTTCCCATAAAGAGTTGTCTATTTAATTTTGAATGGAATTCTCATTTTGTATTGAAATATCATCATAAATGATGATCTATCTTTGTTGATGTTGATATCTTTATTTAGTTTAATTTGTTTGAAAGTATAGGACAAAATAATCTAGTTGAAAATCAATGGAATTTTGGGAAATGTGATTCTTATAATATTATCTAAATTTAATCCATTACCATCCAAACCTCAATATATAATATTTATATTTTTGATATATTAGAAGTCAAAAATATTTATCTTTCTTAAAAAATAATTAATTTTAGAGTAAAGGTCGATTATGTGAATGATGAATACAAAGAATACCTCAATCGTTCTCAATCAAAACCTAAAAAAATAATTGAAGATGTTCTTCCTTCACATCTTCAACAAAATTCAAAAGATAAATAATTATCAAATTAGTATTCATACCAATAGTCAAAATACATTGAAATATTCTAAAATAGAGGGAAGAAGATAAACAAATAAAAGCAAAGGCATATTTCTTCCCTTCGATAAATATGAAATTGAAGATTCCATTATATTCCATCAAAAATGCATTTAAATATTTATTTGTTTATTACTACACCAAAAATAAAAGCAAAGGCAGTGTTGTAAATGTAAAATGCCAATTTCAAGAAAACATAAACATTAAAAAAGAAGATAATTAGAATAAAAGCATAATGAAATCATAACATAGGAAATATGCTAAATGGTAAATGCCATTGCCATTTACTACATTAGGATACAATATATGGGCTTTAGAAACATTTTATTTAGATGCAAGAGGTATTATTTAGAGATATCTTGAAGGTATATCTATTTAATTATTGAGGAAAAAGTTAAACAAAGTTAAATTGATATTTATTTGACTTTGATAACGTTATGCTAATTGATAAATTATATAATTAATATGAAATAGGTATTTAATGGGAGATATCTTGAAGGAAAAATAACATATACACATCATATTTAAATGTTAATGCAAGTAGAGTAGTGTGTGAATGTTAATACAAACAAACAATGGGTTAAGGTTAAATGTTAAATATCTTTATTATATTTGGATACAAAAGGTGGATTTAAAAAATATATCTATACATCTTGGGTGATACCATGGTATGGAATAGTACATTTTAGTCAAGGTATTGTTATTTAATTATTGAGGAAAAAATACTTGGATAAAGTTAAATTGAGATATCATGGATTGTGATAGTAGAAATGTTAAAATATTTTACTACATTTGAATACAAGAGGAGGTATTTGAAAACATATCATTTAGATGAAAATGGTTTCACCTAGGAGATACTTTTAAGCCAAAAACATCTATGCAAATAACATGTTTAAATGCTAAGGCAAGTAGAGGTAGCGCTTTAATGTTAATAAAAACAAAGAAATTATGTTAATAGTAAATTCTAAATACAAGAGGTGGGTTTTGAAAACATATCATTTAGATGTTAGAGTTATTTCTTAGTAGATACTTTGAAGGTATTGATATGGAGATGGATTTGGCAACCAATATATCCCTTCAGAGGTATATCTTGGGTGATACTTTGGTATGAATCATAATATATTATTAAGGCCTTCAAATAGTAAGGTAAAGAACTTTCCTAACCAATCTAGAATAATTATTAAGTATCAATGATCAAAGTTGCATATTCAAGAAATGATATTACATTTTAAATTAACTATCTATAATAATTTACATAATAATGGTATCATCTTAATGATTTATTTTTAAGTCTGAAAATTCAATGCATGTAATAAAATAAGTTATGAGGGGTATCACTTAGGTGATAGTTTTGATTACAAATATTTCAACAATGTAAAATAATGTCAACATTTTCAAATTATAGTAATAACTGAATTATGTCAGCAACAAAAAGGCTCAAGGATATCCTACATGATATCAAGCAATTGACATAGGATTATTCAAAAAATTACTTATACAATCTATGTACTTTAATAATATTTATAGTCCTTAATGTGATAGTCGATAGTCGATTTCCTTTCCCTATAAATAAGGGTTATCTCTTAGGTGATAGTTTTTGGTTATAACCTAGATGTATATTAATGTAAGGCACATTTAAATCAAAAGATACATTTAATAGATCTATGCAAGGTTATATTGCTTAAAACTCCATATAGATAACCATATAAATTACATATAGACGTTAAGAAGAGGCTACATATAAACATCGACTATTTAAAGGAGTTTTATATTTATTAAAATGCCTAGAAAAAAAATTGCTCCAAATAATGTCAACATCTTCTATCACTACCCCTATTCATGAGTTACTTGGATCTATAATTTTTTCTTCTCAAATTATTCCATCGAATTTGGTCCTCCTTGAAGTCTCTCCTCGATGATACCTTGATAGGTATCTCTTAAGACATATCATAAAGTAAAACAAACATGCAAATTACTTAATAATTTAGTCTATTAATCTTAAAAAACATATTCTATTAAAGGTCTCATTTTTAGTCCTTCATACTAGTATTTTTAAATATATTCTTATTTTTATCTTGGGATAAGAACAATTATAAGAAGAGTCCTAGTGAAGTTTGAAAAGATATAGTCTTAATGTTTAAATATTTTATTACATTTGGTTGAAAAAGGTGGGATTCAATTTTTTTTTATTTATATGCAAGTGTTATTTCCTAAGATATTCTTTAAAGGCATACCATGTTAAATGTTACAGTATGTAGAGATAATGTGTTAAAGTTAATATGAGAAGAAACAACAAGTTAATGTTAAATTACTTGAATAATTTTGGATACAAAAGGTGGGTTTTTAAATTCATATCATTTAGATGTAAGAGGTATCACTTGGAAAATACCTTCAAGGTATTGATATTTACTTGTTAAGAAAAAAGAATTGGACAAAATTAATTTGAGATATTATCACTTGTGATAATATAAATGTTAAATTTTTATTAAATTTGGATACAAAATGTAGTATTTGAAAACATATCATTTAGATACAACACATATTACCTAAGAGATACTTTCAAGAGAGAAAACCTATGCACATAATATGTTTAAATGTTAAGGTAAGTAGACAAAGTGTGTTAATGTATAAACAAATAGAGACAATGCGTTAATGGTAATTGTAAATGTTAAATGTTAAATTAATTTGTTACATTTAGATACAAGAGGTGGGTCTTGGAAACATATCATTTAGATTCTATAGGTGTTGGCCAAGAAATACCTTTAAGGTATCAATATTTACTTGTTAATAGAGATGGATTTGGAGGAAAATGTATCCCTTTAGACATACCTTGAGAGATATGTCTTGAGAGACACCTTGAGAGGTATCTATTGGGTGATACATTAGGATGAAACAATATATGTTATTTGAACCTTTAAACACTAAAGTAAATAACTTATTTGATCAACCTAGAATAATTATTACATTTGGATACAAAAGGTGGGTTTTGAAAACATATCTAAATACTTTTTAAGAGATACTTTTAGATGGAACATAACATTTTAATCAAGGTATTTTTATTTACCCATAGAGTTAAAATTAATTGGATAAATTTGAATTGAGATACTATGGATTGTGATAGCATAAATGATAAAATGTTAAAATATTTTATTACATTTAGATACAAGATGTGTGCTTTGAAATCATATCGTTTAGATGCAAGAGTATTGTCCAAGAGATAAATTCAAGGTATAAAAACCTATTCACATATAATGTTTAAATGTTGAGGCAAGCAAAGGAAGTGTGTTAATGTTAATGTAAACAAAGCTAATATGTTAATGCCAATGCAAGTGAGGTAGTGTGTAATTGTTAATGCAAGCAAAGGTAATGTATTAATTTTAATACAAGAAGTAGAAAGTGTGTATAAATATTAAATTTTGCATTAATTTATTACATTTGGATACACGAGGTGGGTTTTGAAAAAATATAATTTAGATGCAAGAGATATCACTAAGGATATAACTTGAAGGTATTTCTATTTACTTGTTGATGGAGAGGGATTTGGAATCCAAGGTATATCTTGAAAGATACATAGAGATGTATCTCTAGGATGATACCTTGAGAGGTATTTATTTAGTGATACCTTAAGAGGTATCTCTTGGGTGATATTTTTAGAGGTATTTCTTGTGTGATACTTTGGGATAGAATATAACACGGTCTCGACTAAAATACATAACACTTATACACTTCTATTTTATCAATAATCCTAAGTGATAGTCTAAGATGGTGGTGGATAGAGAGGGTAATCCAATTCAATTATCATAAAAAATTATGTTCCAAATGCTATTCACTAGAAGTTGTATGGTCAGTCTCACATATGAAATATAATGTAAAAAATTTGACATATGAAATATTATACATATAATTTATTATGTTACGAATAAGAAAGGCATTAGAAATCATTATAATGATATTGCGCATTGCAGTGTAATTTTCAATTGACAATTGACTAGAAACAAAATTTATCTTAGATAATAAAACTATGTAAGATGATCATACTTAGGCTATAGTACATGAATATTATATATAAACAAAATTATCTAGAAATCTAAACTATGTGATATTATCATACTCACACTGTATCACATAAAAATTATATGTTTATCTATTTTTTGGTTAATGAATATAAATCTTGATTTTTATTACACATAAGAATTAATGATAGTTACTAATTTGGACACATTAACATTATTTTGGTTTATAATAAACTTTTTCTCAAAGCAAAATGAAAAAAGAGAACAACATACATAAGAATCAAGTTTTTATTCTTTGGTACATCATCATATCCTACAAAGAGGATATCATAGCTCAATTTGATTTTTTTTAAAAATTTTGTGGCTTTTTTATTTTTTCTATTTATTCAAAACTATTTTTTAAGCCAAAAACTTTAGTTTCTGTAGAAGACATCTGGGATGTCTATGATGTCCCTCGATAGTCCTAGTGATGTCCAATATGCCCTGTATAGGTTCTTAAAAAAAAAGACATATCAAAGATATCCTTTGACTTTGATAGACATATTTTAAGCATCCCTATGAAAAAACCTCTACACAGAAGCATAGATAGGGCATTTACTCACCATCCTTAGGTCCCATAAATGTTTAGGACATCTCTTAATAATCAAAACTAGGGGGTTGTGTTTTCACATAATTATGGTGTCATCATAGGAGGTAGACCACTAATTGATGGGTACATGAAGTAACACCCTTTTGGGACCTACATTAGAACAAGCCATGGTCTTGATTACTAACACCACTAAAGTTGCATGGATATAGATATAGTATCAGATATAAATGTGATAGTAGGTACATATACAACTAATTTTAAGATTCTATAAAAAGGATACAATTGGATACAATATATACACACATTATATTTACATTATTATATATATTATACATACATACATACATACATATGAATTCTTTATATTCTATTCTCAGCCTCAAAAAATGCATGTGTATTAAACACTCCTAACCCATTGGAAAGTTAGAAAGTTGGGTATCCATAAATAAAAATAATTTGCAGGTTTTTTAAGAAAAATGAAAATTGATAAAATGAAAGAAAATAAGTAGAGTATGCCCAAAGAAACAAATAAAATAAAATATTTACAAATTAATAAAAAATATTGTGAAAATTTGAAGGAAATATTAGATCAAAATTCATTCACCTACACATCCTAAACTGATACCTTTTATTCATACTATCATACCACTTTTCACTAGGTATATCCTCAGCTGGTTTAAATGTTTCATTTAGACCAACCTGCCTGCTATTCATAGTTGATGCCTCCATGTTCAAAGCAAGTTAGAGTCCTCAATTTTGTTGTTTAGGTAAGTCAATCAAACATTGATAGTAATGTAACATATATATTATAGCCTTAAGCCCATATATTAATGCAAATAGTCTTTTTACTTGTTCTTTAAACTATAAGCTTGTCTATACACTCATAGGACATAGTTTTATGTTTTTATATTGGGGTCTTAATTTTCAAGACCTGATACACTTGATTGTAATGAGATATATCAGTAAAATTAACTAGCAGGAGTGTATCTTAATTTATTGAACCCATGTTATGTGGGTGGTGTAACTAAGGATTGGAGTAGTACATGTAAAGGGTCTTTGTTTCAGATTTGTTATTAAATTCTGACCTCTTTATACAAATTTTCATGATGAATCTTATTGTAATAGGAGTCCCCTTGCTCCTTGAAAATGTGGAACCCACATCCACTTAGGGTAGAATAAGTGCTTAATATCTTTGACTTAATTATGAGAAATTTGACAATTGTGATATGTTCAGGGTGATCTCCTTGACTTTAACAAGAAGATATAAATCCATAAAATATCTAAATCTCCTCATGAAATCAATTTAGAATATTTCAATATGTCATTTAATTGTTCATTTATGTATTCAAAATCACTTCACTTTTAGATTCGGACATATAACTAGCCTTATCTGACAAAGTGAAACCTATGGTCAGAAATAACCTCTTAGAAGGTCAAAAATAAATTAGATTGAACATTTCATTTTTTTCTTCTCTTCTAATTTCTCATTCTCAATTTCATAATTAAAATTATTAACCATACTTATATGAAATTCAAATCCTAACTAAAAAGTAAAAATGCACTTAAAATAGATAACAGTGAGTAAATGAAAATGAAGGAAACACTAAAAAAATGATGTGAAACTAGATTTACAAAATAAAATAAAAGGAGTGAAACAAAAATAAAAACTAACTGCTAATAATATATTAGAAAGAAAAAAAAAATATTAATAAAACTTAAAATTTAAACTATAAAAATTTAAGTACAAAATAGTTGGGACTTGAGTCAACGCAAATAATAAAAGGAAATTTTATTTAGAAGTCAGAAATTTATCTTCATGACTGAATAAAATATTTTAAACTAATATTGGAAGTACATTAAAACCTCCTACAAGATAGTTTGAAAATAATCTATCATGTAACACTTGTGCATGAAGTGTTCATTATTTTTAAGCAAAGTACTGAAGTGATCCAAAAGAATATGACTAATATCAGTTGCAATCATCAAACATATTATAACTTAAACAGTTTTAGATAAATATATATATTTTCTCTCAATAATTGAGGGATAAGGGTCCCTCACACATTTTATTAAATCAAAATAAACAACCATAGAAATGATCCAAAAACCCAAAAAACCAACAAGATTTATAAAAACTCTAAGATTTCCAAATCCTTTCAAACTCAAAAAACTCTAACTTTCCAACAAGTCTTAATTACCCTTGCTGGGAATGCATCCCATCCCCCTTTTCCATTTCCTCAGTCTTTCTATGGGATCGAAGAATCTGAGATGTTGATTCCAGGGTTATCCACCCCTTCTTTTTCTTTTAGACCATAGTCCATTCTTGAGAGGAGGGGGACTCCATATTCTCACTCTCCATTCTGTTGATTGCTATTTTCTTAGAATCCACTTCCCCTGCATCCTTCTTTAGATTGAAATCACCTTTGTCTTCAATAAAACCATATGTCTTCTTTTCTAACTAAAGAGATTCCTTAGGCTTTAAGGTCCCATTACTGGTGGAAAAAATTGTGAGATGGGAGGGGAGGGCATCCTTCCATCAATTTGTAGCTACCTTTGTCTTGGATCTAGGACATAATGTTGCCACATATCCAACATCAAATTAGTTCTGGAATTTGAATGGGATGCCTTCATAGTCTAGGATCTATGCCCAACATCAGTCTTTAATCTTCATATTGATCTATGTTGGTATATTGTCTAAGATATCCATCCTGACCAAAATCCTGGGAAAAGTGGTATGATGGAAGCTCTTGGTTGAGACATATATTGAAATTAGTTCTCCCAACTTATTTCCAATGCTAGAGAGACATGATTCTGATCAAAATTCTAATGGGAGGTACGGTAATCAGACCCAAACAAGTCTAGTAGTGAGAGATTCCTTTAGGGGATTAAAGTATAGAAACTAGGCTTTCAATAACAACAGATGTTGGTTCCAACTCCAGGTCTTTTCTTGAAGAATTTTAAACTTGTCTTTCAAACTATCAAAAATAATAATGAAGAAGCCTTTTGCACATGGGTAGATTTCTAGAATATCTTCCATTAAAGGTTGATAGCATTCTAAAATCCACTCATGCAATGCAAGTAAGCTGGGCCAAAAGCAATCAAATCTACAAATGAGACCCTTAGCCGAGAACTAGTCCTCATTTTTGAGAACCTCCTCCAGCACTTCCTCCCCAAAATACATTGAGGGGAAGCAATTCACCACTTGGAGTGGTTGTATTTCCTTGCCAATCAGAGCACCCATTCTTGAGAGAATGTCCACAAAAGATCTCCCCATCCCTACCTCCTTTGAGGGACAAGTTTTCACCTTTTTGCCTATTACCCATCTCGAGGACATAGGCTCCGAAGAAACCCCACTTTCTACTACTATAGGGTTTCTAGCTTTTCAATCAGAGATCTCCACCGAACCTTGCTGAGAGCTATGAAGCACTAAAATTGATTTCATTAGTTTCAGAGCCACACCTTTTCGAATACCCTACTGTTTTTCATCAGTAATATGGGCCTTTGCCACTTTGCCTCCCTGATGAGCTCCCAAGTCTAATGCCATTTAGGGGAGAGCTGTACTAGGCCAAGGGTTAGATTTGGCTATCAGAACCCCAAACCCTAGACCCAAAGACACACTCAAGCATTTTTAGCCTAATATATCTCTTTTTTTAGATACCTTTTTTTAATAATGAATAAAAACTATATATTTGACTTTACCAAGTGGATTAATTCACCATTAGAGAAAGTATTATTTAGTCTTCCTAAAATTGTACACCTGATCTCTAAAAACTTGTTCATAGAAAAGAAATACAATGTAAAAATTTAATAAGAGATCTTGTATGTGTATCAATTCCTCTTCAACAATACTATATTCATCCCTTTCAAACCTCTTAATTTATTTTAAATTATAACCAAATTTTAATCAATCAAATTTAAATAAAGTCAATTTAACTTTAATTTAAATCATTAGATTGAAATAATAATAATCACCCTTTACAAAATGAGTTTTAAAAAAACTTGAATATTAACAATATTCTAAATGAATGATAATAGCATGATATAAACTGAATGATAATAACATGATATAAATTGGGTGGGCCCCACTAAAGCACAAAATGTAACTCTAATTATTCATAAAAATGCAAATTTTATGAAGTCAAACTATTGACATAAAATTAAAATAAAATAAAAATTTAATATTTTTATGCCACTAAAATTTTTATATATTCTACAAAGTATTTCAAAAGATCAATGTTTCGTAATAATAAAATAAAATTTGCATTTTTCGAACCAACTTTGCATTTTCCCTACCTAAATACATATTTCTTTCATATACATAGATTATCTTACTGCACTTTGTTAGATAAAAATTTGAATCATTGACTGGGGTTGAAATCCAAACCAAACCTTTCTAAATATGAAAGAATTACTAGATAGCCTACAAATCTTCCAAAATTTTAGAATCAAAATCAAAATATAATCTTTTCGATCTTCAAAATGTACTCAAAAAATCATAATCATAATGAACCAAAAAAAATGTAAAACATGAATCCAAAAATCCTTTATTCTCTTGTACAAACATAACCAATACTTCAATGGATGTTTGCTTCATGAAGATACAAACTTAGAATTTGATATTATACATTCAAAATCAAAGGAGAGTTTCACTCAAAAAATAATAGTAAGAGTAACCTCTTGACTAATGTTTTTATATATATTTAAATGAAGACTAAACTTAACCTTATATCTACATTTATTCTTTTGTAAAATATAACTTAGAATTATGACAATTTTAAAGTTCATTTATGTATCGAGGTTTAAAATGATTATTATAAATGGATAACATAGCTATAATCGATATGTTGCTATCAAGTGTACCTTTCCATCATGTAAATATAAAAAAAATTGACCTCTTCTCAATATTAAATAGAAATTTGATAGAAAAAATAAGACTTCTTCTGATTTGCCATCAAATCCATTAAAAAAAAAACTAGTGAAATTTATTTCCATAAAATAATGACTAAAAATGAGACAAGTTTTATGTGGGTATAAAAAAATTATCTGCTGAACGGATATGAAAGGCCAAACATTCATCAACCCCACAACATTTTTTGTTTTGGAAAAAATGACCATTTAAAATAGTTTTATACAAGTTTAAATTTGAAAAAAAAGGATCATTGTTTTTCTCAATTTTTAGTTTATAGTGATGGTCATTTGGCCATATAATTTAACATATTATAAATTTATTTAGATGTCTAAAAATGAAAATAGACTGACATAAAAATAAGGTAAAATGAAGGGCATTTTTCTTTAATAAAAATGCTTAGGTCAACAATTTTATTAATAATTAGTGATGAAAAATACATCTTCCAATCATACTAGATGAAGCTTATAATTTTGAAACAACCATGATATAAATTTAATTGTGATTCAATAAAATTAATGATAATAAACTCAATCTTTTAAACATGTATCTGAAAAATAAATGTCTTGATTTTACATGAAGATAATTCAATTTTATTTATGAAAATTTAGTTTATAAGGAAATCATTTATTTCAAACCATAAAAAATAAAAAATTTAATAGTTTTTTTTTATTGATATTCACTTTTAACTAGAGCTACCAATTGGTTATGGGATATAAATTGGGGGCCCAATCCTTGAGAACTATTAAACTAATATAAACGACTACCATTTGATCATTTTGAAATCATTGAGTAAACTCAAATGACCACATCTGACTTATAAATATCCTGTGAAATTTAAACTTGGATAAGGCTGGGTACAACCAACTCACTTTACCAACCCTTATACATCTCATTTATAAAATTTTCTAATACTTACAACGAATATAAAATGTTTATTACTTTCTATTTTTTTTGAATAAGAAAAAATATATTACCCTAAAAACATAACATGTTTTTTTTAAGCCATTGGTCTCAAATGAAACCATTATTGCACTATAAATTAAACTTATTTGATTAAAATTTGAATAAAATAATTCCATATATAATTATTTCAAAACATTATAACTAAAATTACACCATACTTGAAATAAATAAAATCTTATCTTCAAATTCTATACCAAACCTGCCAAATCTTTACCTAGTTACAAATTAGTTGTAAAATAAATAAATAAATCATCAATAAAATTATAAGATTTCTTAACACTTTTTCAAATTCCAATGCATATTCCATTAATTAATTCATTTTATCAAGGGTTTTCAGATGGAAACAATCCATTTTAATGCAACACATCCTCTATTAACTACTATTAGTTTAAAATAAAGGCTAAAAGAGTGTCAAATCCTATGAGCATCTTATTTGGGTTGTAAAAAATATTATTCATATGTATATCCATTCACATTCATGCCACTAACGTGTTCATATTTTGAAATAAATTTTAGTTATGTGCCAAGTCACTAGCTTGCCAACAATATGCCTTTATTATCAATTTGAGAACAATGTCCCACATGGAATTTAAAATATGTGAAAATATATAATCCAAACTTGGTATGTAATAACCTTTACCCAAATACTATTCAAAATATGAGTTTTATCAACAATTGTCAATAAAGTTACTTATTTTATAATTAAACAATATGAATATGTCAGCCAATGTTGAATTTTTTTCCAAACAAATACTCTCATGTCTTCAAGATGCATGTGCTTAGACTAATGTTCATGGTTATATTAAATGAATATAATTATGACAAAGATTGATAAATATGAAAGATAAAGTTATCAAATTTTGATTTTTAATAAGAGATATTATCTAAAATAAATGACATTAATTGACTTTTTATAACTCAAATATTGTAAATAAATACACACAATACTATTGTAATTTACCATTTATATAGGAAAATGTCTAATTAGATTTATAAATATTTCTTATTTTTAAAAGTTGATGACCAATTTTATATGAATAAGAGTCACAAAATGATAAACACGTACAAAAAAATGTCAACTTTCATTGTTGAAATCAAATGTTATAATGCCAACACTGTTATCCATATAAACACTGTTGATTTCTAATTATTTTGAAATTGAAATAATGTATACAACAAATTTTAATAGCAAGACAACAATCAAAATTAAAATTTAGATACTAACTTAACACAAAATTAAGTGTGCAAGTTGGCCCTTATAAAGGTAATGATGTTAAGGGTATGGTCTTAAAACATTTTATAGGAAATAAAGTTTAAAATGGGTGTAAAATTTTGAAATGATAAAATGTAAAAAAAAAAATTTAAATCAAATTGAAGAGAATTCATGTAAGGAAAATAATTAGAAACATGAACTATATTTTTCTTGATTTCACCAAGACCATAGACTCTATTATCTTTAAGGAGAGCTTGTGTTTGATTGAGAAAAAATGAGGCACTATATTTAATGAAGAAGTTGTAATAGAGTTTATAATGATATTATAGTCAATATTCCATCTTATAATTAATTACAGATCGTTGCTTATCCTTAAGATCAAATCTTCATAAAAAATCAGATAATAAATCTATCATTCTAGTACACTAGTCACATCCTATATTTTTAAAGATAAGATCCTCTTTTTAAATTTTGGTTTACACTATGGTGTTTTTAATAATCATAATCATCCCACCATCCCTTTGTTCATATGTCAAGTTACGCACTTCTTCACATAATTAAGATTAGTCAAATTGACTACTTTAAATATTGACAATACAAATAAGAGTTTATCTTATATGATTTAGTGGAACTTCAAAAAAGTTAATGTGAGCTTTTACACTTTTCACAAGAATAATTTGAGATGGGCTCATGTAATGCCAAATTATAAATTTCATGATTTCCATTATTAAGTTTAGGGTTTAGGATTCCAGGTTCATGGTCTTATACATGTTATCAAGACCAAAGTATAGTGTTGGTTATGATGAATGGTCAAATATTTGTTTCAAATTCTAAGTATTTTCTTAAAGAGTGACCCAATTTTTTGCATGATCTAATTTGTTCTATTATAATTTGTGACCATCAAGGTGAAGGCAATGAATAATAATTGAGCATCTGAGCTCTTACATTCCTATAACTAAATCTAATTACTTTATTTCCAATTCTACATATTCATATCTACTATGGATGAGGTTAATATATAAGATCATAATACCCACTATAAGGTTCTCTAATGAACATTTTAGAGATGCAACAAGGACTAATATATGAGATCAAGTGATTTTCTATACACCTATTGAACTATAAAAGTGTCTTGAATTCAAATCATAATAAAAAATATTTTTAAGAAGTGTAAACCAAAAAAGGGATAACCAAACACCAAACATATCAATGTCCTTGCTCGCACAAATGTTCAACTAAGAGAGTGATAGTATAAGAAATATTTAATAACGCACCAAAATCCAACATAAGTTCATTATCTCAGTGGTATTCATACATAACTCAAAAAACATTATACCCTTGAAGGAAGTTTGAGTTTTATCCTATATTGAAATACATATTAAAATCCAACATGATGTTTTATATCGAGAAACAAATATGTGATAAAATATTAGAAGATAGAGTATCTTAAGACTTAAAACAATGTATCTTAGAAGAAATATGAATGCCTTAATATAATGAATACAATTAAAACTAACTTCATATTGCCAAGCCTACCCTTTAGGGCTTATTTGTAGTTTTATAAAAGTTAAAATATTGAACATTATGAAAGTGTAAACAAATAAGATTTTTTTCCCATGTTTCTATTACAATTTCAAACTCCCATATACCCCCACCAAGGTTCATAATAACCTACTAAAAATTTAATGTGAATTATTGACCAATTAAAAGAAGTAAAGATCTCGAAACACGAGTCTTCACTAAAAAAATCCTTAAAAAATATCACCATAAAAAATTGCTCATCTAAATCACATAAATTGATTTTTAATTAGTCATTTAAATTGTCAATGTCATTCATGTACCTATGTCTATGTCTATTTATGTAATGGGCATTCTTTATTTAGGTCAATCGATATTGCTTAACTTTGATATGATAATTTTTGAAAGAAGTAATGTTGGAGCGATGTCACCTATGTGATGCTTTTGATTTCAAACATTTCTACAATGTTGATCTTGGATTTTTTTATGAAATTTAATATATCGTTTATGTAATAACATAAATCTTTAACATGTAGCAATACGTTTAGTTGAAAAGGGTCTCTTAGTTGATATCAAAAATAAAAAAACTGTATCAACAATATGAGTTACATATTTAAGTAATGATATTACATTTTTAGTTTAGTGTCTCTAATAATTTTGCATATAATATCATTTAGATGATTTAATTTTAAGTAATAAAACTAAAGGCATGGAATGAAATAAGTTATGTTTAGAGGGGTATTGTTTAGGTGTTATTTATGATTAAAATAATTTCAGCAACGCCAAACAATGTCAAAAATTTCAAATTTTAGTAATATTTTACTTGTATCAATAATGCAATTATGAAAATATCACCTACATGATATCAATAAAATTAAATGAGATTATTTGATAAGCCACTTAGATGATATACGAACTTGAATAGTATTTATGCTCCTTGATTTGATGGTTGAGAGCCTATTTCCTTTGCCCATAATCAAGGGTTATCTCCTAAGGGATAGTTTTAGTTATTAACTAGGTGTTTGTTAATGAAGGGCATCCTTAAACCAAGACACATTTATTATATATTCACAAGGATTTATTGATTGAAACTTTGTATATAGAGAGATATATAAAATATATGTAGAGGTTGAGAAGAGGCTACTTATAGACATAAACTATTTAAATGAGTTTTTTGTTTATTGAAATACCTAATGAAAACTTTTATTCAATTAATATTACATTTTATATCACTACCATTATTCTTGACAAAGCTAGATATGCAATTATTTATCCTCATATTATTCCATCAATTTTGGTCCTCTTTAATGTCTTTCTTGGGTGATACCTTGGAGTGGAATATGCATGCAAATTACTTTAGAATCTAGGATATTAATCAAGCAAAACTTATTCTCTAAAAGGTTCGCTTTCAATCCTTGATTCTAGTGCCTTTAAATATATTCTTATCCATATATAATTAGGAAAGATAAAAATATGTTAGTATAAGAATATTGTAAGAGTAGTCATAGTCAAACTAAAACTAAGATATAATGTTAATGTTAAAAGGTTAATTTTTAAAATATTTTATTACATTTGGATAGAAGAGGTGCGATTTGAAAACTTATTGTTTATATTCAATATTTGTTTATTAAGAGATACTTTGAAGGCATTTCATGTTAAATGTTAAGGCATGCAAAAGTAGTGTGTTAAAGTCAATACAAGTAGAAATAATGAGTTAAACTAGTTGTTTATTTTTGAATACAATAGGTGGTTTTTGAAAATCATATTATTTAGATGCAAAAGGTATTGCCTAAGAGATAAATTTAAGGTATTTCCATTTATATATTTATAGATATGGATTTGTCACACCACTAGTAAATTTGATGGGAGTGAAGATTCAAAAAAATAATGTAATAATCACATAGATAAAGATTTAGACATAGAAAAATGAGATGGAGAGTTAGATAGAAATTTTTTTGGTTCCCAAAAGTATTATTCAAGATAATTTGAGGATAAACACTTGTAGCTTTTGGTTACATCAAAATAGATGTAGTGATAAGAGGATGTAGAGTTTATTCAGAATAATATTGTATCATTGATCAAATAGATGTTGAAAATTTAAGAATGCGTTGATAAAATACAAGATAAGTTTTTTATTTATAGGTTCTTAAATCAATAGAAAATTGTGTTTTAAGTGTATTCAATACAATTACAAAATTTTAAATTACTTTCCATAAAGGCAAAGATAGTGTGTAAATGTAATATGTTAATTTGAAGAACATATAAGTACAACAAAAGAAAATAAACACAAAAGCATAGTGGAATAAACAAATTAGAAATATGTTAAATGGTAAATATAAGTTTAATTTATTAAATTGGGATATATTATATGGGCTTTAAAACATATTATTAAAAATAAGTATTTCTTTAGAGATACCTTGAAGGTATTTCTATTTATTTGTTGAGGTAAAAATAGTTGGAAAAAGTTAAATTGAGATTTATTGGACTTTGATAACATAAATTTTAATTGTTAAATTATATAATTTAGATGTAAGAGGTATTGCTCAAGATATATATTGAAGGCAAAGTAAAATATACACATCATATTTAAATGTTAATGCAAGGTAGTGTGTGAATGTTAATACAAATAAATAGTGAGTTAATGTTCAATGTTAAATTAATTTATTATTTTTGAATACAAAAGGTGGATTTTGAAAAAATAACTATACCTTTTGGGAGAAATTATATTATGGAATAATACATTTTAGTCAAAGTATTGTAGTTTGAGAAAAAAATATTTGGATAAAGTTGAATTGAGATATCATGGACTGTGATAGCATACATGTTAAAATATTTTATTACATTTGGCTACAAGATGTGGCATTTGAAAACATATAATTTAGATTAAAAAGGATTCACCTAGGAGATACCTTCAATCGAAAAAAAACTTATGAACATAACATGTTTAAATCTTAAGGCAAATAGAGGAAGTGCTTTAATAGTAATACAAACAAAAACATTATGTTAATGGTAAGTATTAATTTAATTTAATACATTTATATGCTAGAGCTATTGCCTAGTATATACCTTGAAGGTAATGATATGGAGATAGTTTTTGTAACCAATGTATCCCTTGACAGATAACTTAAGATGTATATCTTGGGTGATACCTTGGTATGGAACATAATATATTCTTAAGTCCTTTACATACTTAGGTAAAGAACTTCCCCATCCAACCTAGAATAATTATTAAGTATCAACAATCTAAGTTACATATTAAAGAAATGGTATTCTAAGTTTGAAAATCCAAAGCATGTAATGAAAGAAGTTATGTTTAGAGGGGTATCATCTAGGTGATAGTTTTGATTACAAATATTTCAGAAATGTAAAACAATGTCAAAAATTTCAAATTATAGTAATAGATGGCATATGTTGGCAACACACATGTTCAAGAATATTCTACATGATATCAAGAAAAATAAATAGGATTCTTAAAAAATATACCTATATGATTTATATAATTTAGGAAGGTTTACACTTATAGATGTGATAGTCAAGAGCTTATTTCCTTTCCCCATAAATAGGGGTTATATCCTATGATCGAGAGGATATTTTTAGAAGTTACTTGGTTTTATTTAAACTTGGTCCATTGTGTAGAGATCATCAAGATCTTTTCGACAACTGTTATAATGCAAAAAATGGATATCATATGCTCCAGTTATTATTGGTCAAAGTTTGGTCAACAAATAATCAAAAATGGTCAAAATGGTAAAATTTATGGTCATAGAATATTTTTAAACTAGTTCCATGGTGTAGAAATCATCACAAGATTTTTGACGTATTTTGAACAGACCAATTCCAAGTCTAGATGTGAAAGTTATGGCCAGTCAAAATTAGTCAAAAGTTAACAGGATGGGTCAACATTTGTCAATGCTAGTCAAAATTGGTCAATAAGAATTAAAGGTGTACTAACGAAGTATTGATACATGACACACATTGGTATGGACACACGACACATCTACAAGCCTCCACATAACACATATATATGGCAAGGTGAGACCACTTTACATGGGATAAAATTTATTATTTAAAAAAATATATATTTATCTCACATCCCAACAATGTGAATTAAAAATGATTTTGACCGAATATTAAAAAAGTATATTTTACACACATATGTGGATATGAAAAAAAGATAGCCTTTTAATAAGGCATGGAGATATGATAATCTTTATTCCCACAAAAATAAGATATTATTATGGTATTTTTAATGTAATGTTTTATTAAAACATGTAAAAGCCATATAATTCATGTGTGGGCCAAATAAAGCCTTATATTGTAATCCCATGATAAAATGGGATAATTATTAATCTCATTAAAATAGGTATTTGGATAATTATAAATATTATTTGAAATTGGAAAAGGATAATCATCCAAGCCCACCTTTTGTGGACCCATAAACTTATATAAAGGGTCTAGAGGAGTCATTTGAAATCACAATCAAAGTGTGAAGAACAACACACAAGGCTTGAGAATAATCAAGTAGAGCTAGAGTTGAGAACTAGAGCCAGAGGACATCAAAACATTCATTTGTAGATTGAGAACCCTTTCTAGGGATAACTGATGTACAAAGTGATTTTTACATCAATATTCAATCGGTTCCATCTTTGAGCAAGACCCATAGATGTAACCCATATCAGGTGAACTCTGTTATCAATTCTGATTTGCATATTATCTTTGTGACTCATGCTTATTGCTTATTATCAATTTTTAGTGCTGATTTTAATTATTATGCCAATTCCAAGTTAATTAATGGAAAATTAAGAATTTATAAAGCATACATAAAAATAGAATAATTGGTGTAGTTTTGGACACTACCTATTTGCAGATCAAGTTTGGTATCAGATCTAAGTTCATGTTAGTTTAATAATGATTTTACTCACATTCTATGGAATACTATGGATCCAATGTTAGCTCAAGTTTAGATGTTGATGAATACCATTATCATTATATTGATGCAATATTTACAATCTCAAGAACCATGATAGCAAGCTATAAAATGAAGACAAGAGTTAAATATTGAGAAGCTACAATAGAGCATTGATGCTCTACAATTAGAACTGCAACAAGAACATCATCAAAAGAAGCAAAGGTGAATGGAGTCAAAAGTCTATGGCTACTGCTCTAAAGAAGGTCACATTATGGATCAATGCTAGAATTTGCACATTCACAAAGCTCCAGCTTGGTACCAACAGAGATGCAAAGTAAAGGGGAAGGCACCTGTCCAAGAATCTATAAAGCCCAATTTTCTTAGGCATCAAGCAACATATGAAGGATTCATCCAAGAGATGCTACCAAGTCAGGGACCATATATTATGCTGCATTTAGAAAATGAAAGTAATGAAATCAATTCTTTGGGATATATTAATAATGTTAGGGATAATTTATGTTCTAACTCCATATATTCATCAAGTAATTATGTTGATACATTTGAGAAGCACACAAGCGGAATAGGTTCTAAGCTGCTAGCCAAGATGGGATTTAATGGAATGGGCCTTGGCATTAATGGTCAAGGAATTATCCAACCTAACCAAGTTACAAATAGACAACTTTATGTAGGATTAAGATATGGAAATGAAGGACAATCTTCCCAAGAAGCTGAGCTGAAGAGTTACTCAAACATCAAGTCAAAACACCCTGAAGAGCTGAAGGAAGCATTCTCAGAAGATGGAACAGTTAAATCTAATGAGACATCTTTAGATGATTTATAGAGGTATGAAAATAATAAATAATTGAATGTATCTTATAATTATGGCATATAAATCCTTAGAAGGATGCTTAAGAGACATGTTAAGAAGAAGAATGATAAAATGAAGTTACCTAAAGGAGATATGAAATTTTGTTTTTACTTTAATGCTAAGGGGCAAATACTGAAAGAAGATAAGCAAAGTCATCCACAAGCTCAGACAAAGGTTATAATTGCATCTTTAGTCAAGTAGAAGATAGAGCCTCATCAAATAGAACCCAAAACAACAACAATTAGGGAGATGATAATCAAGGACAAGTTGACAGTGTAGAATTATCACCTTAGAGAGGTAAACAAGATTTATTCAAAAGAATAATTGCTAAGCATTTAAAGATAGATGCCATTTTTGATATAAATTATCAAAATAATTTAATTTTTGAAAATGTTTTAGAAACCTAGGTTTGAAAATTAAGCCACATTTTAGACCATATTCATTGGTTGGGATAAATGATGTGGTTAACCTACATGTAAGTAAAACATGTAAACTAGGGTTTTCTATTACCTCCAAATTTTTAGATGAAGTTGAATTAGATTTTGTTCCACTTCAATTTAGTGGCATTATCTTAGGTAAACCATACTTGTCTCTAAGAAATGCAACTTTCTCTAAAGAGGAAAATCTGTATGGCATTGTTAAATATGGGATAGAATATCTCATGAGAGCCCATCACCCGAAAGAAGGGTAATGTTGATAACTTGTCATTATACTTCTGATATTTAGGCCAAATATAGGATAATGTTTTTGATAAAAAATTAAGGATTTGATTGGGCATAATTTTTAGTGTGCCTATTTTTATAAAATGATCTTCCAAGAGAAGATAAATTTAAGATTGACACGTGGGTGATATCTTATTTTTAGTTGTAGATGGTGGTTATCACACTATTTTGAAATGCAACATTTTACAAACATAATCATTCTATCTTATTTGTAGTGCCAAGATGGAATGAATCTAGAGAGAGACTTGGTAGATCTTTTCACTATTGCCAACTTCATAAGGATTCAATGGTACCGTGAAAATAAATGGTTTAGCTTTTGGTGGAATAAAAGCCTTCTCAGTAGGGAGGCATGATTCAAAGGATATTTTCAAAAAGTTTTTTGGTTTTATTTAAACATGATCCATTATGTATATCTCATCAAGAGCTTTTTGGCAACTATTGGAATGCAAAAAATGGACATCATATGCTCCAGTTATCATTGGTCAAAGTTTGGTCAATAGGCAATTAAATTTGGTCAAACTAGAAAAATTGATGGTCATAAAATATTTCTAAACCATTTTCATGGTGTTGAAATAGTCACAAGAAAAATTGATGGCCATAAAATATTCATGAACCATTTTCATGGTGTTGAAATAGTCACAAGCTTTCTGATGCATTTTTAGTGGACCAACTCCAAGTCCGTATGTGAAAGTTAAGGCTGGTCAAATTTGGTCAAAAGTTAATATAATAGGTCAACACTAGTCAAACCTAGTCCACAAGCATTAAAGAGGGACCAATGTGGTATGGACACATGGCACACATTGGTATAGACACACGGTACAACCACAAGCCTCCACATGGCACATCTACGTGGCAAGGTGAGACCACTTTACATGAGATAAAGTTTATTATTCAAAAAAAATATTTATATCACATCCCAAAAATGTGGGTTAAAAAGGATTTTGACTAAATGTTAAAAAAGTATATTTTCCACACATGTGGATATAAACAAAAGATAGCCTTTTAATAAGGCATGGAGATATGATAATCTTTATTCCAACAAAAATGAGATATTATTATGGTATTTTTAATGTAATGTCTTATTAAAACATGTCAAAGCCATATAATTCATGTGTGGGAAAAATAAAGCCTTATATTGTAATCCCATGATAAAATGGGATAATTGTTAATCCCATTAAAATAGGTCTTGGGATAATTATGAATATTATTTACAATTGAGAAAGGATAAATATCCAAGCCCACTTTTTGAGGATCCATAAACCTATATAAAGGGTCTGAAGATATAATTTGAAATCACAATCAAAGTGTGAAGAACAACACATAAGACTTGAGAATAATCAAGTAGAGCCAAAGCCAAGAACGAGTACTAGAGTCAAGAGTGAGAGTGAGAGTGAGAGTCGAGAGCCGAGAGCCAGAGCTAAGAGCTAGAACTAGAGCCAGAGCCAATTACCAGAGCCATGACTAGAAGACATCAAAACATTCATCCGTAGATCAATAATCCTTATTGGGAATAACTAATGTACAAACTGATTTTTGCATCAATAATTGATTAATTTTGTCTTTGAGCAGGACCTAGAGATGTAGACCAAATTGGGTGAACTCTGTTATCAATTCTAGTTTGCATATTATCTCCATGACTCATGCTTGTTTCTTAATATCAGTTTTTAGTCTTGATTTTAATTATTATGCTAATTTCAAGTTAATTAAAGGGAAATTGAGAATTTATAAAGCATCAAAAAAATTAGAGCAATTGATGTAGTTTTGGACACTGCCTGTTTACAGATCAAGTTTGGTATCAGAGCTAAGTTTGTGTTGGTGTAATTATGATTTACTCACATTCTATGGAATACTATGGATCCAATGCTAGCTCAAGTTTAGTTTCTACTGAATACCATTGTCATTATATTGATGCAATACTTACAATCTTAAGAACCACAAAAACAAGCTGCAGAATGAATATAAGAGTTAAAAATTAAGAAGCTCCAATAGAGCATTGATGCTCTGCAAGTAGAACTATAGTAAGAATGTCATCAAAAGAAGTGAATGCAAATGGAGTCAAAAGTCTATAGCTATTGCTCTATAGAAGGTCACATTATGGATCAATTCTAGAATTTTCACATTCAAAAATATCCAACCTAGTACCAATAGAGATGTAAAGAAAAGGGGAAGGCACATATCAGAGAATTTGTAAAGCCCATTTCTCCTAGGCATCAAGCAATAGATGAAGGATTCATTTGAGAGATGCTGACAAGTTAGGTACCAAATATTGTGCTGCATTTAGAAAATGAAAGCAATGAAATCAATTCTTTTGACTATATTAAAACTTTTAGGGATAGTTTATGTTCTAACTCCATATATTCATCAAGTAATTATATTGATACATTTGAGAAGTACACAAGGGGAATAGGTTCTAAGATGCTGTCCAAGATGGGATTTAATGGAAAGGGCCGTGACATTAATGGTCAAGGAATTGTCCAACTTATCCAAGTTGTGGAGAGACTGCTTTACGCAGGATTAGGATATGGAAATGAAGGACAATATTCCCAAGAAGATGAGATAAAGAGTTACTCAAGCAACAAGTTAGAACACCCTAAAGAGCTGAAGGAAGTATTCTCAGAAGATGGAGTAGTTAAATCTGATGAGACATCTTTAGACGACTTATCAAGATATGAAAAGAATAAATACTCGAATGTATCTTATCATTATTCCTTAGAAAGCCCTAGAAAGCTGCTTAAGAGATATGTTAAGAAGAAAACTAACAAAATGAAGTTGCCTAAAGAAGACATGAAGTTTGGTTTTTACTTCAATGATAAGTGGCAAATATTGAAAGAAGATAAGCTATGCCATCCACAACTTTAGGCAAAGGTTGTAACTACATCTTTAGTCAAGTATAGGATATAACCTCATCAATTAGAACCTAAGACAATAACAATTAGGGAGATGACAGTCAAGGACAAGCTGACAGTGCATAATTTATCACCCTGGAGAGGTAAACAACATTTATTCAAAAGAATAATTGCTAAACATTCAAAGATAGATGTTATTTTTAATATAAATTATCAAAATAATTAGAAACCCTAGGTTTGAAAACTAAGCCACATTTCAGACCATATTCATTGGTTGGGATAAATGATGTGGTTAACCTACATGTAAGTAAAACATGTAAACCAGGGTTTGCAATTACCTCCAACTTCCTAGATGAAGTCAAATTAGATGTGGTTTGAATTCAAATTAGTGGCATTATCTTTGGTAAACCATACTTGTCTCTAAGAAATTCAACTTTCTCTAAAGAGGAAAATCAGTATGGCATTGTAAAAGATGGGATAGAATTTATCATGAGAGCCCATTGCCTAAAAGAAGGGCAATGTTGATAACTTGTCATTATACTTCTAATATTTGGGTCAGGTACAAGAGAACATTATTGACAACAAATTGAGGTGTTGATTGGGCATAATTTTTAGTGTGCCTATTTTTTTTTGAAATGATCTTCCAAGAGAAGAAAAATTTAAGGCCCACATGTGGGCAATATCTTGTTTTCAATTGTAGATGGTGGTTATCACACTATTTTGAAATGTAACATTTTACATACATAATCATTATATCTTATTTGTAGTGCCAAGATGGAATGAATCTAGAGAGAGATTTGGTTGATCTCATCACTATTGCTAGCTTCACAAGGATTCAGTGGTATCAAGAAAATAAATGTTTCAATTTTTGGTGGAACAAAAGCCTTCTCAGTGGGGAGGCATGATCTAGAGGATATTTTTAGAAGTTCTTTGGTTTTCTTTAAACATGGTCTATTATGTAGATCTCATCAAGAGCTTTTTGAAAACTACTGGAATGTGAAAATGGACATCATATGCTTCAGTTATCATTGGTCAAAGTTTGGTCAAAGCTAGTCAAACTAGAAAAATTTATGGCTAGGGAATGTTTTTAAACCAGTTCCATGGTGTAGAACTCATCACAAGCTTTTTGACACATTTTGAATGGACTAATTCAGAGTATGTATGCAAAAGTTATGACTAGTCAAAGTTGGTCAAAAGTCAATAGGATGGGTCAACATTGTTCAAACATGTTCAACAAGCATTAAATATGGACCAATGTGGTATAAATGCACGACACACATTCGTATAGACATGTGGCACAACTACACGCCTCCACATGACACATCTACATGGCAAGGTGAGACCACTTTACATGGGATAAAGTTTATTACTTAAAAAAAATTATATTTATCTCACATCCCAACAATGTGGGTTAAAAAGGATTTTGAAAAAATATTTAAAAAGTATATTTTCCATACATATGTGGATATAAATAAAAGATAGCCTTTTAATAAGGCATGAAGATATGATAATCTTTATTCCCAGAAAAATGGGATACTATTATGGTAATTTTAATGTAATATTTTATTAAAACATGTAAAAGCCATATAATTCATGTGTGAGCTAAATAAAGTATTATATTATTATCCCAGGATAAAATGGAATAATTGTTAATCCCATTAAAATAGGTCTTGGGATAATTATGAATATTATTTAAAATTGGGAAAGGATAATCATCCAAGCCCACCTTTTGTGGACTCGTATACCTATATAAAGGGTTTGGAGGGATCATTTAAAATTACAATCAAAGTGTGAATAACAACACATAAGACTTGAGAATAATCAAGCAGATCTAGAGCCAAGAGTGAGAGCTAGGGTCAAGCGCTGAGAGCCAGAGACAGAGCTAGAGCTAGTTGCCAGAGCCAGAGCCAGAGGACATCAAAACATTCACTTGCAGATCGAGAACTCCTACTAGGGATAACTAATGTACAAAGTAATTTTTTCATCAATAATCGATTAGTTTTACCTTTGAGCAAGATCTAGAGATGTAGCCCAGATCGGGTGAACTTTGTTATCAATCTTGGTTTGCATATTGTGTCTGTGACTCATGCTTGTTGCTTATTATCAGTTTTTAGTGCTGATTTTAATTATTATGCAAATTTCAAGTTAATTAATGGGAAATTAAGATAAACCATTCATAAAAGCAAAGTAATTAGTGTAGTTTTGGACACTACTTGTTTATGGATCATCCTAAGTGATAGTTTTTGGTTATAACCTCGTTGTCTATTAATGTAGGGCATATTTAAAGCAAAAGACACATTTTCTAGATCTGTCCAAGGTTATATTTATTAAAACTTCATATAGATAGACATATAAATTACATATAGAGGTTGAGAAGAGGCTACATATAAATAGCCTATTTAAAGGATTTTGGTATTTATTGAAATACATAATAAAAATATTTCTCCAAATAATGTCAACATCATCTCTCGCTACCCCTAGTCATGAGTTACTTGGATTTGTAATTATTTATTCTCAATTTATTCCAATGAATTTGGTCCTCCTTAATGTCTTTCTTAGGTGATACCTTGATAAGTATCTCTTGTGCAATACTGCATAGTAAAATAAACATGAAAATTACGTTATAATTTACGCTATTAATATTAAAAAACATATTCTATTAAAATGTTCCATTTTAGTCCTTGATATTCATATTTTTAAATATATTCTTATCCATCTATAATTAGTAAAGATAAAAATATGTTGGGATAAGAACAATTGTAAGAGTATTCCTAGTGAAGCTTGAAAAGATATAGTTTTAATATTTAAATATTTTATTACATTTAGTTATAAAAGGTGGGATTCAAAAACTATTATTTAGATGCAAGAGTTATTTCCTAGGATATTCCTTGAAGGCATACCCTTTTAAAAGTTAAGTCATACATAAGAAGCGTGTTAATGTTAATACAAGCAGAAGCAATGAGTTAATGTTAAATTACTTCAATGCTTTTGGATAAAATAGGTGGGTTTTGAAATTCATAACATTTAGATGCAAGAGGTATCACCTAGAAGATACTTAAAGGTATTTCTATTTAAATGTGAAGGCAAAAATAGTTGGACAAAGTTTAATTGAGATATCATGGACTGTGATAGTATACATGTTAAATGTTAAAATATTTTATTAAATTTGAATACAATATGTGGGATTTGAAAACATATCATTTAGATACAAGACATATTAGCTAGGATATACCTTCAAGGAAAAAAGCCTATGCACATAATATATTTAAATGTTAAGGCAAGTAGATGAAGTGTGTTAATGCATATACATATAAAGACAATGTGTTAATGGTAAATGTTAAATTACTTTGTTATATTTGGATATAAAAAATGGGTTTTAGAAACATACAATTTGGATGCTAGAGGTATCAACCAAGAGATATCTTGAATTTATAAATATTTACTTTTTGATAGAGATGGATTTGGTGGAAAATGTATCCCTTTGCATATACCTTGAGAGGTATCTCTTGAGTGACACTTTGAGAGGTATCTCTTGGTTGATATCTTAGGATGAAACAATGCATATTATTGGGTCCTTTAGACACACAAGTAAATAACTTCCTTGACAAATCTATAATAATTATTACATTTTGATACAAAAGGTGGGTTTTGAATACATATCTAAGTACTTATTTGGAGATACATTTGGAGGGAACATAACATTTTAATCAAGCTATTATTATTTACCTACTAGGGTAAAAATATTTGGATAAAGTTGAATTGTGATATTATGGATTGTAATAGCATAAATGATAAATGTTAAAATATTTTATTACATTTGGATACAAGATGTGTGCTTTGAAATCATATCATTCAGATGTAAGAGGTATTTCCAAAGAGATAAATTTTAGATAGAAAAACATATACACATATAGTGCTTAAATGTTAAGGCAAATATAGTTAGTGTGTTAATAATAATGAAAAAAAAGGTAGTGTGTGAATTTAAATGCAAGTAGAGGCAATGTGTTAATGTTAATGCAAGCATAGGCAATGTGCTAATGTTAATACAAGAAATGAAAGTGTTTATAAATTATAAATTATAAATTAGTTAATTACATTTGGATATAGGAGTTGGGTTTTAAAAACATTTAATTTATATACAAGAGGTATTGCTGAGAATATACCTTGAAGGTATTGATATTTATTTGATGATAACTTGAGAGGTATCTCTTTAGTGATACCTTAAACTTGTTGATGTAAAAGGATTTGGTGTCCAAGTTAAATCTTGCAAGATACATTGAGAGGTATCTCTTGGGTGATACCTTGAGAGGTATCTCTTGTGTGATACACTGAGAAGTATCTCTTGTGCGATATTTTGGGATAGAATATAACATAGTCTCTACTAAAATACATATTAATTCTACACTTATGTTTTATTAATAATCCTAAGTGATAGTCTAATATGGTGGTGGACAGAGGGGGTAGTCCATCTTCAATTATCATAGGAATTTAAGTTCCAAATGCTACTCAATAGAAGTTGTATGCATAGTCTCACATATGAAATATAATGCAAACATTTTCAAATAAAATATATTATACTTACATTTTGTTATGTTAAAAATAATAAAGGAATTGGAAGTCATTATAACGATGTTATGTATTTCAATATAAGTTTTAGTTGACAATTGACTATAGTTTTTTTTTATCTTAGAAAACTGAACTATGTACATTGATCATACTTAGGCTATGGTAAATGAATATTAGATAAAACTGACATTATCTAAGAAACTAAACTATATGATATTATCATACTCATGTTGTATCACCTAAATATTATATGTTTATGTATTTTTTGGATAATGAATATGAAAATTTATTTTTATTACATAGAAGAATCACTAATGGTGATTAGATCTAGACACACTAACATTCTTTTAGAGTATAATAACTTTTCCTCAAATCAAAATTAGAAAAAGAGAACAACATACATAAGAATCAAGTTTTTATTCTTTGGTAAATCATAATATCTTAAAAGGAGGATATCATATCTCAATTTGATTTTTTTATAATTTTTTTATTATGGATTTTTTATTTCTTCTATATATTCAAAACTAGGCCTCCTTAAATAAAGTGTCCATAGGTCAAAAGAAGTGTCTAGGCCTCCTTAAATAATAATTCAAAAATTTGATGATGAGATCATGAGTATAAATATACCTGTTTCCATACCTACACATCTCAGATCTACCCACATCTGAAAACTAGCTAAGTATTATCTCTTCTTGTGTTACAATTATCAGAACACCAATTGACATTGTATTATGTTATCTGAATTAAGTTAATTGATGTAATTTATAATAGTTTTATTCATCCATTTGATTAGGCTAATCTACCCCCTTAACCATCAAACACTTATAAAAAGGACATGACCTTTGTGTCTTCTGTGCAAAGCCTAACTCACCCTAGGATTTTTCTAATTTTTAATTTTTGAAATGTAAATATCAAATCATATTTACATTTATTAAAAAGGAATCAACCATGATATATATATATATATATATATATATATATATATATATATATATATATATGTATGTATGTATATGTATATATATGTATGTATGTATATGTATACACACACACACACACACACATATATATATATATACACATATACATACATACATATATATACACATACATACATATACATATATATATATATATATGTATATATATGTATATGTATATATATATATATGTATATATGTATATATATATATATATATATATATATATGTATATATGTATATATATATATATGTATATATGTATATATATACATATATATGTATATGTATATATATATATGTATATATATATATGTATATATATATATATATATATATATGTATATATATATATGTATATATGTATGTATATATATATATGTGTGTGTATATATATATATGTATGTATGTATGTATGTATGTATATAATAGTTATTTCAGTGATAAGTATATGATGATAATCATTACTTGATATTTTACATGCATTACTAAATCTATCAAAGGAATAATCTAATGGTTCAAACAAACTGGTCAAACTAAAGAGAGTGACTTGAAACAAGATAATAATGAAATTTATATTTGAAAATCCTTTTGAAATAATATAGAACTTATATCCAAACACCAATGTATGTGATATCAACCCTTTGTTCTTTCTATATCCCATTTGAGTGACAACTATCATCCTGATCCCATTATTCACCCATGACTTATATTGGATTCTGTGTTATCACTACATGAAAAATAAAGGGTTCCAAACCTATCCCATCACATGTTAATATACAATAGATCCATCCTAGGCCTAAACTAATCAAAAAATTTAAAGGATATGATATTGTCAATCAATTACACAATACACATGCTAAGATCTCAATCCTAAAGCTTTTGAAGTAGTCAAATATCTATGAGGACATATTATATGAGTCCTTACATGAAACACAAGTACCAAGTGATATAGAGCCAACTTATTTTTATGATATTATGTAGTATCTCAAAAATAATGCAAATATTATTAATTTTGATCATAAATATTTACACTCAAAGGATATCATTAATTAAGATTTGAATTTATTCATACAAGTTAGTATTCATAATAAAGGAATCAAGAGAGTGTTAGTTGATAATGGATTTGGTCTAAACATTTGTAGCACATAATTCTTAGCAACAAAGGGAATTAACATAAATCTTCTTCAAAAATATGATATGCATATTAAAGGATTTGATATTTCATGCAACCCACCAATTGATGAAATCACATTAAGTGTGACATTGGGACCAAAAATAATATAAACATCATTCCAATAAATGTCTCAATAATTACATTATAACCTACTCTTGGGTAGACCTTAGATGCACATCATGGAAGCTATACCATTTACATTATATGATGTAATGTTATGGCCTGATAATGATGAACCCTTCAAAATTTACAAAATGTTTCATTGAGACTCGGAAGGGGTTGCTAAAATTATAACACATAAATAGTATATTTCACTTGATACTATACCAACTTGTGAGATGGGTAAGTCAAGAAAAATAAATCATTTATCCTAAGATACTCATAAGGTACCAACCACTGAGGTGCACATAGGCACACATATTATACTAGAAACTGAATTAAAAGACAAATAAGTAGATAAAAATCCATTACCATATGAACCAATGATACTTAAACAATAATAAAATCAAATAGTTGAGCTTCCTTTGGTGGTAAATACTAATAAAAAATATGGAAAAGTTTTAGATTATTATGAGAGTGATGATTATGTTATTCATGATGTCATAAATGAATAATTGCACAAACTATGTTTTGATCCACTTGAGCATCTTTCACATAACCTATTTTCACCTATAGGTCTTAATACATATGGGCTAAATTCATCTTTATAAAGCACAAAACTAAATACAAATAAAGGCAAGGACAAAATAACAAATGAATATGTAAACACCTACTACTCAATCCATCACTCTTGGATAAATTATTTAAGTGAATCTTACAAGGGAAAAATACAGATACACCATATTAATAATATGGAATCTTCACATAAGTCTCTAAAATAGATTCTATAGATCATAGTAAAATAGTATGCTCTACATGCAATGATTGATATGTTGCTTTAGCAGAAGACGATCTATTTAATTCCTAAGAAATACAAATAAGACAATATACTCATTCAAAAATAAGGATAACCATATTGAAATTATCATTGGATCACTAACCATGATACACATAATTATGAGGCATTGAACAACCAAATTAAAAATATAAAAAATGAAAGACATATATGGATTATGACATAACATCAAAAAATACCTTTGATTTTTTATATTCTAAAAGATAAAAGTAAAATGGGGTATACGTAAAAAAAACCGTGATGTAAAGATCTAAATATTATCGCAAATATTGATGGCAATTAATGCCCATACCTCAAGATTGGTATACATAATTGGGAAACAATTTGTAGTGTTACACACCTACAACAATTGGGCCATGATATAAAAGAGTTAAATCAATCTCCACTCTTTCCATAATCACTTGTATATATTATGATACCTATAGTATATGGACCAAAAGTGGTCGAAACCATCATATGGGTATTGAACCAAAAACCAAATTTAGCCTTTAATTTTGGTTAGTAGTGGTTGACCGACATAGATGAAAATATAAGTACTATAGATATGAAGCTCATTTTCCATTTTAAAGATAGATATTTTTATTCCCCATGATGGTTACAATGATAGACCCATAGAAATAATTGTTAATACCAAATTACCAGACAATATCAAAGCATTAATAATGATAAAAAAAGGTAGAAACCAAAGGATCCACTATGTATTCCTTTATCACCCGAGTTAAAGGATTCATGGAACTAGTTAATACACATGAAAATATTCCAAAAACTCCAAAAAAAATTAAATATTTTAATAAAATACAAAAACATTCAAATAAATCAAAAATAAAAAAAATGTTCAATATACATGTGTTTTGTAGCTCCTTGGCATTTATGTTATTTACTTCATGTTAGTAGATAACATATAATTTATTTAATATACACACATATTATTCAAAGTTACTTGAGTGTGATATAGGCATACATGAAATCCATGTTACATGCACATGCAAATGTTAGACCTTCTCTCTTCTTGCATGACACACTACATTGGGTGCATATTTGTTTTGGATAGATATTCACTTTCGACCAGAGCTATGAACTGGTCTTAGACATAATTGGGGCCCTAGATCCCCAAGTGATCATCTAACACATATACTAGATATACTAATAATGGCCACAACTAGCCTAAGAATACCAACAACAACCACCACTAGCCTTGAGAATAACCAACAACCATTAATGACCTTGAGAATATAAACCATGGCCACAATTGAACTCATATGCCTTTCCAAATATTTGAACCTAGGTGGGGCTTGAAACAACCAATCCACTTAACCAACTCAACCACATCTCATTGGTGACTTTGGGGTCTTGATTCTATTTGATCATGATCGATACATGTTATATTATTTTATGTTCAATTTTACATTATCATGTTGAGCTTATATAATAATGCTTACACATACCTATTCTCACGGTTACATATTATACAATGTACTTGATATGCTATAATACATGACATTTTTTCCTAACACATATATGTAGGGACTAGTATGATATGTTTATGTTGGTTTTTTATACTCCATTTATTCACATTGTCACTTCTTTGACTTTACTTCTTGTTTTCTATTGTTTTGCTTGTAAAACATTTGAATATGTTCCTTTCTTGTGTGTCCCTATGCCATTATGTGTTATTTATTTTTAGGTGGACATTTGAAGATTCCCTCCCTTCAAGTGTGGGACATTTGAACATGCCCTTTGTTTGAGATATCCTTAGACCCCCCTTTTGTGTGACATTGAGTGATCTTATATGTGTGCTTGATTATTTGTTGATCTTGTAATGTTACTTTATAGATATTTTTATGATCCATATCATTCATATTAACTATTTTTGTGATCACATACTATGAGATTCATTGATATATCAACTTATACATGCTAATATTATATGCTACATGATTTATACATAGATAATTTAGTTATCTTATCCTTTTAAGGTAAGGTGAATACTATATTTCACTCCCCTCTCCTTAAATGGGGGGGGGGTGGGTCAGTGGGGGGGGGGCGGGAATATTAGTATAGGCATGTCATATAGACATGACTCCACACATACATAATTGGAATAATTTGATTCATTTTACATAATTTAGACATACACTTGGGTCAGAATCCTATACATTTGGCACTATTTTTTATAGATTTGGGATACAGTTTCTCAAATTTATGATAGATATTATACACAATTATAGAGCTAAGGTTAAATTTTGATAGATACTTTATATTGAGACACATTATATACACATATTCCATGAAATTGAACCAAAAATTGTAAATACACATTCAAAACAATTTACTAAGAAACATCAGTTTTACTAAGAAGCACCATTTTTACCAAGAAACACCATTTTGATCCTTTTATATCTATAGCAGTTGGCTCTTTTGAGTAGTGTGCTTGATATTATACACCCTTGATGACCTTATAAATACTTCCCTTTTGCAGGTTGAGTTGGTTATAATAATTAGATTAGATTTATTATACATTCACTTGAGTTGTGCTATTGAGATTCAGTGATCTCAATGTCCATGTCAAAACTCAACCTTGCACTAGATTAGGGGCACAATTACTCTCCAAATTTTCTCTTCAAATATCTAAGGTTAAATTATGAACCTCTGTTATCTCCACTGCTTCATAAATAAGTTTCTTTACTAAATTAAAGTACCAAGGGGCACCATGTTTTTATCAACACATAAGTATACTCCTTCCTTTCTCTATTTTCTTTTTAGGCATTTAAATTATTCAATTTAAAATTACATGCATTGAATTATAATGGAACATTCTACTAGTTATAGTTCACAAACCAACAATAAGTTCACCAGAGCTCAAGAAAAAGAAAGGTGTGTTGTACACATCCAATGCACATTTATTTTATTTAACCTAGTAATTTCATCCTTATGTATTACTAGATTAGAGGGGAGGGAAGGGGAATGTAGATACTAAAATATAATTATATATAGCATCTTAGTATTATACACTTGAAAAATATTAATTAGGGCTCCACCCTTTAGTTTTAGACCTTCCTACTATTGAAACGCTCACATTTTCCATCTCATTGTGCCTAACTTCTTATCTTAAGGACCGAACCTATCATTTTGATAAGCGAAATCACATGTACACTGTAACAATTTAAAAACATGATTTATATCCTTCAATATTAGTTATATACCTTTATCAATTTTCTACCCTGTCAGACACTTGCAGTTTACAAAGGGACATTAGCGTTGACGTTAATGTCT
Organism: Torreya grandis; assembly: GCA_037957365.1. Taxonomy (NCBI): domain Eukaryota; kingdom Viridiplantae; phylum Streptophyta; class Pinopsida; order Cupressales; family Taxaceae; genus Torreya; species Torreya grandis. Next base: position 1,890,695 of record JARHVA010001705.1, read on the forward strand.
AGATTCCTTATCTAGTGTATGAACCTAAAAAATCATCTAAATTTAAAATATTTCAAAACATACGGGTTGACGTATTTGTATTATTTAACCCTTCCTTAAGATAGTTTAAAAAGGTGTGGTATAAATATAAATCAAATCTTACTCATTATTCATTTATTAAATACCAATAAAACACCTAATCAAGTTCATTCAATCAATTCAAAATTAAGTTATACTATCCTATTATTTCATATTTATATATCACTCATAGGAGTAACCATATTACAAGTCTAAGTCATTCAAAGAACAACTAATGAGTAATATTTTTCAAGCTAAAAGCTAGATCATTTCATGCTTTTGCATATAGGTATTTCACCCTTGTGCACACATAAACCCATACTTAGGGGAGAACTTCATATGTTTGAGGCCCTCCTTGGATTATTGGCTATGTAGTTAGCACTCATTGACAAAGGGTTCCTTGAGGTCAAGTCGACTTTGTGATCCCACTAACTCATTTTTTTCAAGGTGACATAATGTGACATAACCTAAGCTAAAGAGGTAAGGTTTTGAGTTATACATAGTCATACAAAGCCTATGCATGTGATATATACACATCAATAGAAAGGAATAAAAACCATAATAGGTTTAGGTGGTCACTTCTCAATAAAAATAATAATTTTTATAGGATATAAGGATTGAGACATAGATCTAAACATCAATTCAAGTGCCCATAAGTTAATGGAAGTGTCCAGGCCTCAAGAAATGATATTTCCATAATCTGATGTCTGTCTATTTTCATACTTGCACATCTCAAATCAGCTTACACATTTGAAAACCAGCCAAGTATTATCTCTTATTTGTGTTTTAATTATATGAATATTAATTGGAATTGTAATTTACATATTCATTAATTTTCTAGATTTAACATACCATGTTATATGAATTATTTAATTGGCCTGCTTTATAATAATTTTAATCATCCATTTGATCCTGGCTATCATACCCCCTTAACCCTCAAAAACTTCTTAAAAGGGTTAATAGTATATCACTGACTAGTGGGTGCATGAAGTAAGACCCCTTTGGGATATGCATTAAAACAAGGCATGGTCATGCTTACTAGTACCACTAAAGTTGTATTGATATGGATACAATATCAGATACAAATGCAATATTAGGTAAGATACAACTAATTTTTAAAATTCAATGAAAATGATATGATTGGATACAATATATACATACATTATATTTAAATTATTATACATTATATGACTTATTTTTCTTCAATTCACAGTCTCATAAAGTACATGTAAATTATACATTCTTAAACCATTGGAAAGGTAGAAAGTTGGCACTCCATGGATAGAAATAATTTTTGGGTTTATTAAGGAAAAGGAAAATAGACAAATTGAAATAAACTAAGTAGAGTAAGCTAAAGGAAACAAATAAAATGAAATTATCTCAAGTTGAGAAAAGCTATTATGGACTTTTGAATTAAAATTTAGATCAACATTCATTCACCTCCACATCCTAAACTGCTACCTTCTATTCATAATATTTAGACCAACCTACCTTGTATTGATAGTTGATGCCTCCATGTTCAAATCAAGTGAGATTCAAATTTTTTATAGGTAAGCAAAAAACATAGTAAGTAATGTAACATAGATATTATATCCTTAAGAACATATATTAATGTAAATACTCCTTTCACTTTCTATTTGAACTATATGCTTTTATATACACTCATAGAACATAGTTTTATATTATTCTATTGGGTTCAATAATAGAAGTCTTGGGTTTTAATTTTCAATAATTGATACACTTGTTTGTACATACATATCTTGGTAAACTTAAATAGCTTGAATATGTTTTAATTTATTGAACCCATGCTATATGGGTGGGGTAAGGATTGGATCAGTGTATGAGAAGGGTATTTATTTCATATTCATTATTAAATTTTGACCTCTATATAAAATGTTTCATGATGATTTTTTTAAGAATTGGGGACCTCTATATAAAATGTTTCATGTTGATTTTTTTAGAATTGGGGTCCCCTTACTCCTTAAAAATGTGGCACCTACACCCACTTAGGGAAAATTGAGTGCTTAATGTCTTTGACTTAATTATGTGAAAATTGAAAATTATGATGAGTTTAAGGTGATCTCCTTGACTTAATTTTGTGTTGAATTAGCCTTTAATTTAATATGTCATTGAACCCATTAGAACTGTAAAGGTTCACTGAATTACATTCATCCCTTGAGGTTGTTCTATGAGTATGTAAATGATGGAAATTTGGTCTCATTCCAATTAGGTCACACATGTTCATACCACAATAAAAACACTCAGAACCCCTATGCCACTTAGATATGCTTGGAATCATGGTTTTAAGGGATGATTTTCCTATATTTATATTTTTAATGATAAATTACTAAATGGGTAATGCACTTGAATTCACGCTATTTGGTAAATACCTTGGTTGACCTTCACCTTAAGGACCTTAGAAAAAAATAGAGCTAATTTTATTTGAGATCTCAATAATTTTATTATCTCTATATTATTCCAAAATATGGTGGAATGTGTTAACACTAATTTTTTTAACATCCAAATAGTCAACTCTTTTCCCTATTGTGAAGGTTAAATAAGAATCAAACCAATTTAATTGTACAAACCTACTAATTATTAGACTAGTATTAGATCATTAAAAAAGGGTATTCCATATGTCAAGTGTTTAATATTTCATAATTTATCAAATAAAAATAACATAATATGCAGAACCAATCATTCAATCCAAAGTGCATTAAATTTATCTTAGAAAATATAACAACAATAAGATATAAATCCATAAAATCTCTAAATCTCCTCATGAAATCACTTTATAATATTTAAATGTCATTAAAATGTTAATTTATGTATATAAAACCAATTCACTTTTAGATTCAAAAATATAATTGGCCCTATTCGATAGAGTGAAACCTATGGTAAGAGGTAGCCTCTTGGAGGGTTAAAAATAAATCTGATTGAAAATTTCAATTTTTATTTTTATTAAATTCACTTCTAATTTATAATTATCATTCTCATCTTTAAAATTATTAACAATACCTATATGAAATGTAAGGCCTAACTAAAAATTAAAACTACTCTTGAAATTCATTATGCTAGAAGGTAGGTATAAAATTGTGTTTGCATATCACTTTATTTTATTAAATTACTTTAGACACTATGTTCCTATGAGCTTGACATTTTACGTCTTGATTTATATGGAAAATTATGTAAAATAAATCTAAATGGGTAAAATAGCTTTCCCTCTGCATCATGAAGTTATCTTCTTATTTTTCAATTTTGCGAAGTCCCAAAAGGTGGGAGCTACTCAAAGTATCAAATTATTAAATCAAAATAAAAAGGTGGTTTGAGAAGTGGGGATAAAGGCAAATATCCTAAAGTGGTTGGAATTATGATTCTTGAGAAATAAAAAGATAAGGTAGAGGTAGGCTATGGTAAAGACTCAGATAAAGTTGAGGACAATACTATATCCTTTGCAAAGAATATGGAGGAAGTGGCTACATGTATTCATTTGTTGAGGGGTCATAACTATGATATCAATAAAAAAAGGTTTGGATGAGGAGATAACTAAAGGTAAAAATAAGGTGAGGGATGAGTTTGATGATTTTGTGGAGGATTTCAACAGCCACAACAAAATGTATTCCATTATGAGTGATTTGGATATTCACAAGGAAGCTTTCTAGAGTTTTATGAAGGATAATAAACTAATGAAATAATCCCTTAAAATTATGTAAGTTTCAATGTGATGAATTCTAAAACAAATAATATTTGAAGGAAGCAATGATTATAATTAAGAGGTTGAAGGAGAAATATGCTAATTTGGAAAAGGACATTGTGATGATAAAAAATATAATCTAGTGTAGTTTAGTAAAGCAAAAATCAACAATTGTATTAATAGCATGGTAAATATACAATAAATGATCAAGAGAAGGCAAGAATATTATAGGCTGAACAAACTAGGAAAGAAATTCAAAGTTACTACTAAGAACAAGGAATAAGACCTGGAAATCAAAGGTATGGAACACATGGAAATGAGGCCAAAGAATATGGTAGATACTCAAAATGATTCCCTTGTTGGGATTTTGAATTAGGTTATTTAGTTTATATATATATATATATATATATATATATATATATATAGTATTTCATGTTGGTCTTGTGCCGATGATAGCTATTTGGTTGTTGGGTTTTTAGCTAGTAGACCATTACATTCTTATCTATCTATGATGGTTCGTCTGCTCATCCTTTATATTAGGATGGGGTCCCTATAAAAATCCTCATTTAACAATAATAATAATAATTATTATAATGAGTAAATGAAACTGAAGGAAAGACTAAATTAAATCATAACTGAAAAGCAATGTGAAACTATATTTACAAAATAAAACAAAAGAAGTAAAAAATAAAACAAAATTAACCACTAATAATTTACCATAAAGATAAAATAATAATAACTATTAATAAAAGATTAAAATCTAAACTATAAAAAATTAAGTAAAAAATAGTTGGGACTCGAGTCAATATAGATAATAAAAGTAAATTTTACTTAGAAGTCAAAAGTTTATATTCATGAATGAATATAGCATTTTGAAATAATATTAGAAGTACATTACAACCCCCTACAAGATAGTTTGGAAATAATATTTCATTTAAAACTCATGCATGAAGTGTTTATTATTTAAATAAATAATACAAAAGTGATCCAAAACATATGAATGATATCATTTTCAATCATCAAATGTATTATATTTATTTATGTGCAAAAATCCAGTTGAGAACAACATATACAAGAGGATGGCTCAGATGAGCCAGAAGATAGAAGTTTAGGAGGACAAGAATCCAGGAGAAAAAGGGTGAATGCCACCATCTGAGGAGGTCAAAATACAATCAACAACATAAAATTGATTAACAATGACATTTATGGAGAGTTTTAGCTTGGAGAACAACTTCAAGATTTACTAGGGAATCTACTTCAACATTGTATTTCCTCTTGATGTGATTCAGATCAATGTGAGTGAATATTTTGATTAAATTATTGATATATTTGGCATTAATCTCCACACTAATGGATTTTAAGTGTGCCTTTTTAACTACATTGACCATCAACTGTGAATCTCCAAAAATTTATAGTCTATCAGTTCCTTCCTCCTTGGAGAGAGATAGTCCCCATTTTAAAACTTGCATTTCTATAATGTTGTTGGTTAAATTAACCATGACAAAGGCATATAAAATAAAGTATTTTTATTTTAGGAGTTGATTCCTCCTCCTTTAGCTCTTCCCAAGTTTCCTTTAGAATCCCAATTGAAGAAGAGGGTGAATTTAGAACTGTTTTGCAAAGGAGTGTCCTTGTTGATAGATTTTTCATCCTTTTTATGAAATAAGTAGAGGGATAGGGATTCCATAAGAAGGGATTAGATAGATTTTATAGTAAGCTAGGGTAATACTGATTTATCCTTGAAAATTAGAGTTTTTTGAGTTTTCCAAATTTCCTAAAAAATGTAACTAGGGAACAGGTGTTTGGCACCAATGTTCCACATGGCAGAGTTTGATGTCCCATTAAAGGAAGATGGAATGTCCATATCAGCTTGAAAATAAGAGGGAACATTTAAATGAGGATAAGTATATTTTATCAAGAGATTACACATTTATCTAACATAGGCATAATGGAATAAAAGGTGTTCCTTGCTTTCTTCATTAGCCTTATAAAGAGCACACCAGTTTGGGCCAACAATGGCCCTCTTTATTATATTATCCAATGTGAGCTACTTTTTTTGTATTAAAACCTAATAAAATAAGTTATATTTAGGAATAAAATTATTTTACCAAGTTTGCTTCCATCCTGACATTGAGGGGAAATCATCACCTAACATTTTGTAACATCTACTCACAATATAAGTACCTGGGCTATTGATGTTACCCTAGATGAGATTGTCATCATAGCTAAGGTTAAGAGGGACCCTTATTTTCATGGAAAATATAAATGAGAATTAGTCATTGTGTAGATCAAGGGGGATATGGAGGTCCCTACTTGACTTGATAGAGGGGATGCAATAAAAATTCACAACTTGATCAAGAGTGCAAATATTTTTTCCTAGAGTCAATATTTAAGAGGATTTGAAACTTGAGGCCTAGACTTCCCAAGGATTTTATCCTCATAGAATATAATTTTCTTGCCATTATCAATCTTCCAAGAAAACTAGGGGGATATTAGAGTCATGGATTTGTCCATGGTCTTCTAAATCTGAGATTTCTTTTTGAAGAAGTTGCTGTTGAGAATACCTTTAGAGAGACTATAGTTGTATTTATTAAAGATAAAGGAATCCCACCATTGGTTTTTATTAGCAATCATTCTCTATGATTTTTTTGTTACTAGAGTTTTTTGGTGATATAAAAGATACCTCAGTTGAAGCCCTCCTTCCTTTCTTTTCTTCGTGGCTTGTTCCCATTGGAATAGGTGAAATTTATTTTTGTTATCATGTTTAGCTTCTTATCACAAAAAAATTATAAGAAGTCATTCCATGTTACTCATAGTGCCCTTAGGGGAATTAATGATTCTCATTTAGTAAATAGGGAGGGCTGATAAGACTAAGTTCATGAGAAGAACTCTAGATGGAAGAGAAAGCTAGTAATTAGACCAAGAGGTGAGCTTGGATTTTATTTTATCAATAATCTTATCCCAGTGTTATGCTTTGGGGAGATTATATTATATTGGCACTCCTAGATAGAATAAATATTGGTCCTTGCTAGCCTCGAAGCCCAAAATTTTGGTGATCTTTGAATATTCTCTAGGGGGAGTTAAAGAAATGAATGACCAATTTTTTCTTTTTCACCTCACATACTATGGTCACGAAGTAGTCTCTAAGAACTAGGGATAATATCCTAGCTATTTGGGTAGAGGCTCTCCCAAGTAAGAGAGTGTCATCAAAAAATTGAGTGTGGTTAATTTCCTTTCCACCTTGGTAGGTAGGGATCCCTATGAGAATACTTTACTACCTTTTGAGTTCAAGAGAATGACCAAAAATATTAGTAGAGATAATATAGAGGAAAGGAGAAAGGGGACATCCTTGCCTCATCCCTCTTGAGAGTATCAAGAATTGAGTTGGGTTATCATTGACCAAGGAGCATTCCATGGGAAGCTAATGCAGTCCTTTATCCAATCAATTATATTTCCATCAAAACTCAGCTTATGGAGGGTTTTATAAATAAAAATGTGGTTAACCCTATCAAAATAATTATCCATGTACATTTTAATGTTCATGATTTTTTAGTTATGGTGCTTGTTGGAGTGAATTGATTATTGGGTCAGATAATCCCTTTAGAGATGGTCCTTCTTGGCACAAAACTTGTTTGTTCTTCTAATATCAGTAACATAATGAGCTTCTCAATCCATTTGGATATGATTTTATAAACAATTTTTTTAAAGGGTATTATAAAGGGATATTGGGTGAAACCTATTAATGCTCATAGCTTGGGCCTCTTTGGTAATTAGATTCAGGAAGTAGGAGTTAATCCCTCCATGGAGTTTTTAGTGATGCCTAGAGTCTTCTAACATAGCAAGGAGATCTTATTTAATTAAATCCCAATAGTCTTGATAAAAAAATACATTAAAACCATCAGGTACTGGGGATTTATCTTTGCTCATGCTAAATACCACCTATTTTAGCTCTTCCATTTTCACTTCCTTAAAGCAGTCCTCATTCTAATATGGAGATATGATATTTGGGATATTTGACAAAATTTTATTAAAAACCTATTCCTAATCTACATATTTTCTATGGTAGAGCTACTCAAAGTGGTTTGAAACATGTTATTTGATGTCTAGAATATATTTTGATATATAATCCTTCAACATATTGGAGTTTTGTTATAGTGTAGGCATTTCTTCTTGCTACATTTTCCTAAAAAATACTTGGTGATACAATCTCCTTCTACAAGCCATAGCATTATAGACTTAATATTCCAAATATTTTCCTCCTTGATGAGAAATTTGAGTAGCTGGTTCAAGTATTTTTGATGCTCTTTATCAAGATCCTCACTTAATCCTTCCTCTTCGATACATTTTTTGACCTCTTCAAGATGGAGGTTAAGAGAAACACTGCTTTGAGACTTGTTTTGAACTTAGATCTAGATTTTAATGTAGGCCTTGGTGTGCTATATTTTCTTGACCCACTATTGATTGATAAGGGGATGCATTTTATCCTTCCAAGCCTACATAATAATTTGATCAAATCCTTCCTATCTGCACCAAATGGAAGAGTATTTGAATAGGATGAGACCCCAATTAGTATTATGATTAAGAGCTTAAATTATGGTTTTGTGATTCAAGGTTAAGTTTGGGATGATTTATGAGAAAAAGAGAGGGAATTGTTCCAATATCCCCCTAAAAATTAGAAACCTATCCAAACTGGCTGCTATGAATGCTTTGTCCATCCACTTGTTAGATAAGGTGTACTTACCTTTCCTAGGTTTTAGGTCCTCCAAGTCATGGTTACACATGATATCCTCCACAAATTCCCTATCACTATCCCTTACTAGAATCCCCCCTTTTTTATTTGCTTGAATAAGGACAAGGTTTAAATCCCCTCCAAGAATCTAGTTAACTAGATGGTTTTGATTAACATTAGCTTGGATGCAGGCCCATCAAGCTTTTTTCTCCATAAAATGGTTAGGAAAGTACATATTGGTAATAGAGAGGAGATGATTTGATGCCTTATCCCTTAGAGAGACTTTAATCCAATTATCATTAAAAAAAAAATGGTCTTCACAGGTGAGACTTGAAGACTAAGTGGTGATGACCCCACATGAGGCTCCTTTGGATGGAACTATTTTAGTGTGTTTAATTCATTTTTATTAATAAAATTAACTTACTAAAAATAGAAATGATATAGGATTTCATTGGGGATACCTGTGATGAGGTTGCACATCATTAATATAGTGAGGTGGGAACTCATTTTTGGCTAGGAAGGATTACTTGCACATAAGAAACAACTTGGACAAGATTGGATTAATAGGATAGGTAGGTGGGTTGTCTAGTACCAAACTAGTTTTGAGAAGCAATGAGCTTCCTCGGATGTATGTCAACCCACTTTATTCAATTAATATGGTAATAAAATGATATAAATAAAGATAGTAAGATGCTAAAGATATAGGTTTAATAGATATAATATGTTTATTCAAAGATAAGAAATCATGCTTTTAGAAAGCATACAATAAGTTTAGATCCAATACTTGATTTGCCTATCTAGTATTCTACTAAAATTGTTTTAAATTTAAGATGAAATAGTTTGCATAGTGATTGATGTCAATTCCTTCAAGATTAACATTAATTCTATGAATGAATGTTGATTCCAAGTAGGATTGATGTTGTTATGATCTTGATGGGTAGATTTCACTAACACCTTAAGGTTTTGGTGTAACAATTTGTTACTTTTGTTATTAGAGTCTCCACCTAGGTTAAATCCATAGAGCAGGTGGCTATGCCAGTATGACATTGTTCATCCAAGGCTCGTACATGTGGGGAATCCTAGTGTATGAGCACAAATCCAACCCAAAGTCTGGGATTTAGAAGCGTGGTGGGATGTTATGATCTTGATGGGTAGATTTCACTAACACCTTAAGGTTTTGGTGTAATTGTTTGTTACAGATGTAGTTTATGATAGAAAGTTAGGATACTGAAACAAATTACTAAAGGATAGATTTAAAAGGGTCTAAGGTGGGCTAAGAATTTAGATAGAACTAAACAAGAATAAATGATATAATAGAAAGAACAAATTATGAAGAAAACCAAATAAACTTACCTTAAATGAGATTCAATTATATGGATACATATATTGGATTTTTGGGCTTGTTGAAGAATGCCTAATGTTGATTACTACATGAAGGCCTACTATCAGAGAGCCAAGTAACATCCTACAACCTGTCTGGGAGAATTCCTATAGCACTCTGGTGTAAAAGTATTGTCCCTTACAAAGATCAATGCATAGTATTTTATAATTGATGTCCATCCAAAATGGATCAACACTAATCATGGAAGGATCAATAATGATTATAATCTTTTTTGATACAATTTGCTTGGTTGTTTTTAACTATGTGTTTAAGCTAATTAAATAGGTTTCTTGTTTGTTGCATGAGTTTTAATTATGAGAGAGGTTGTTAAAGATACATATTTACTTGGTTAAAATGGATTTTGTTTAAATATTTTAGGATTATGAGTAGTTAAGATAATTACAATGGTAATTAATAAAATTAATTATCATGGGTGAATCAAGTAGTATTTACATAAAATAAACATATAAAATACAAGTAGACATTTATATATAGACATTTACTTCCCTATAATCTAAATTATATTTTATGTATATACTTTTAGGATGTTTGAGAGGTGTTTCAAAATCCTAGGAGTTATAATGCAAATTATAGGTTTTGGTGGATTTTACCAGATTTTAGACTTACCCTATTTCATGGTTTTAGGATATCAGACAGCCTATTTCAGGATTTTAGGATACTAGACTTAGCCTATTTCAAGATTTTAGGATACTAGACTCAGCCATAATGTACATGTCATAAAATACTTATGGTGTATAATTATAGTGTCTATAAGAACCATAAAGCATTCATAGCTAGGCCAAACTTTTCTAATCGAATTGATTGCATCCAAACTAGATAATTTCATTTCCTATATGAGTAGAATATCTAACATCTTATTGTTCACAAGTTTTTAAGCCTTAGTTTGTTATTGTTATCTCCTAAACCTATTATGTTCTAGGAGAGCATTAACATTTCTTAACTTATTTGGTTTTGTCTTTGATGGCTGATTTCATTATAGCTTGGGTACCTGCTACAATTTTGTTGTTGTCTCCTTTACAAAAACCTCATTATAATTCTTCCTTCTTTTGGAGCCTTAATGACTAGAGGAGAGAATTGATGGGGGTTTTATTTCTTATGAAGATAGATCATTGATTTAGATTGGGATTATCCTTATCTTAGGTTGTGGTTGAGGCACACATTCTTCTTGCTATTTTGCCATACTTTCTTCTAGGGTGGTCTCTTCCACTGAGTCAATGTTCACTTTTCCTTCTTCCAATACATCCTCAAGGATATTATTCACTTCTCCTTCCTCTAATGTATCCTAAATATCCTTGAATGAGTTTGAGACTAGAGTATCTTTGGTGGGTTAACTAGGTTTCTGGATGTTTTTGTTCTTCCTTTGACGAGCTTGTTAGAATTCTTCATTCAGGCCTTTTTGCATACTATTTATAGTGTTCTTTGGGTAGTATCTTTGAAAAATGGCCATGCTCATGGCAAAAATTTTATTTAAATGGAATATGTTCATAATCAAGCTTATGTATAAATATTAGATTCCCCATTTTTAAGCTAATAGCTTTAAGGAGCCCCTTAATGAGATCAATTTCTGCACAAATTCTAGCTACTAAGATTTTTTTTCTTTAGGTGCCACCCAAAACTTGTAGATTCAAATGGTTTTATAAATATATTGGAGTGCATCTTCATGACACAGGTGAAGGGGGAGGAATATAATCCTGACCTAGGCCACCACTTTAGATATAATTTCTTCAAGAGGGTCAAAGTTAAGGTTTTAGTTGTTCATATAGAGGCCACATGGGCCCAGGAACCAAGGACCACTTATGAATATCAGGTCCTTATCTTATTTACTTATGAAAATTATGATAAAAAACCCTCTACCACAAAGAGAGATTTTAATGCTGCCTGGAACATGGGTTTCTATTCTTTGTCTATCCATTATTTGATAGTTTTGAAATAAGTCTATGCCTTAGAGAATTTACTAACCAATACATGCTCTGACAACTCAACCAATTTTTATTCTATGTTCTGGTAAGGTAGATCAATCGTGGGGACTTCATACCATCTTTTAACTAATTGGAGGTCAAAATGCTCATGCAAGGGCTTTTTGCTGGAAACAACTTCTTTAAGGACTTTATTTAGCAAAGAAGAGGTGGCTTTAAGAGAATGAGCCCCCAAGGTTTTGTCCCAAAAAGAGGGAGGAGCCACGGGTTTTCAAAGAGAGGTAGATGAAAGTAGATGGGGAGGAGAGGGAGTAAGTGCTCCAGGCATAGCCATGGATTCAACTACGACTAGGGCAAGCAATAGGGCAATCAAGGTTTTCCTTGGTTATGATATCTCAAATGTGTTATAAATTAGACTTTTTTTAGATAATATTTTTTAATAATTAATGAAAACTATATATTTTAATTTACCAAGTGGAGTGATTCACCATTAGATAAAGTGTTATTTGATCTTCCTACAATCATACACCTAATCTTAGAGACATGTTCATAGAGAAGAAGTGCATTATAAAAATTTAATAATATATCTTGTACTTGTATTAATTACTCTTTAATAATGCCTACTTCAATATCTTTTAAGCCTTTGAAAAATAAATTAGTTGTTACTTAAGTTATAACCAAATTTTAGTTAATTAAATTTAAATAAGTCAATTGGATTTAATTTAAGTCATTAGACTTAAATAATAATAATCACCTCTTACAAAATGAGTCTTAAAAGAACTTGAATATTAACATTATTCTAAATGACTGATAATAACATGAGATAACATGGGTAGGGGCCCACTAAAGCACACAATGAAATTCTAGTTATTCAACAAAAATGCAAATTTTATGAAGTCCAACTATTGACATAATATTAGAATAAACTATAAATTTAATATTTTTATGCCACTAAAAATCCTATATATTCTAAAAAGTATTTCAAAAGATCAATGTTTCATAGCAACTAAATAATCTTTGCATTTTACCTACCAAATCTACATTTTTTCCAGCATAATACATATTTTGTTCATACAGATAAATTATCTTAGTGCACTTTTTTAGATAAAAATATTATCATACATCTTTGCCTCGTGACACAGAGCCAACTTACTTTACATCTATCATGAACACTGCCAGGGACATTGAGTACATTATATCTTTTTCCATTGAGGACTTGCCCTCACAGTCAATAATTGCTCAGAATTTATTGTTTTTTATTCAAGCAAAAATCAATTCCACCACTATTAAATTTATGAAAGTGAATCTTGATAAAGAGGACTTGAAGGTGTTATTCAAGTTGTAATTTTTGACTGGCATTGAAATTCAAATGAAACATTTGCATGCATGCATATGGTTAAAATACATTACTTGAAAATTATTTTCCACAATGCAATCTTCCTACATATGAAAATATGATTAGATAGCATACTATTCTTCCAAAATTTTGGAATCAAAAATAAAATATAATATTCTTTAATACTCAAAATTTACTCATAAAATCATATCCGTAGTGAATAAAAAAATATCTCTATGTAAAACATGAAGCCAACAATCCTTCATTGTCTTGTATAAACATAACCAATACTTCAATGAGTGCTTGTTTCATGAAAATAAAAACTTAAAATTTAATAGTGTACATTCAAAATCAAAGGAAAGTTTCATTCAAAATACAATAACTAGAGTAACTTCTTGACTAAAGTTTTTAGAAATATTTACATAAAGCTTGAACTTGGCCTTATATACACATTTATTCTTTTGAAAAATATAGCTTAGAATTATGAAAAGTTTATAGTTGACTTATGCAGTAAGGTTTGAAAGGAATATTATGAATGGATAACATAGCCATAGTTGAGATTTTGTTATGAAGTGTACATTTACATCATGTAAATATCAAAAGATTTGACCCCTTATCAATATTAAATGGAAAATCGATAGAAAACTAAGATTTCCTCTAACTTTCCATCAAATCAATTAAAATATAAACTATTGAAGTTTATTTCCATACAAATAATTCTGAAAAATGAGATACGGTTTTTATGGGTATAAAAAATCATTTGATGAAGGGATATGTTATACCAAACATTCATTAACCCTACAACTTTTTTGTTTCAAAAAAATGACCATATCAGATAGTTTTATTCAAGATTAAATTTAACATCCAAATGGCCATCATTTTTATCATTTTTTGGTCTATAGTGATGGTCATTTGGTAGTAAAATTTAACATATTATAAATTCATGTAGGTATCCAAAATTGAAAATAAGCCCAAATAAAAAAAAGGCAAAATGAAAGTCATTTTACTTTAATAAAAATGCTCAGGTTGACACTTTTATTATTAATCAATGATGAAAACTACATATTTCAAGATGAAACTTTTAATTTTTAAATAACCATGATATAAACTCAAATTATGATTTATCAAAACTAGTGATAAGAAACCGAATCTTTCAAACATGTAGATGAAAAATGAAAACCCTGATTTTGCTTGAAGAGAATTCAATTTTATTTATGAAAACTAAGTTGATAAAGAAAACATTTATTTTAAACCATGAAAATGGAATTTTCTTGGTACTTGTAACATGTTATTTCTTTCCCATGAAAATGAGTATTGATTTATATATTTCAAAGAATAAGCAAAGCTATATTGCCTTATAAGAGTAACATGTTTCTTTTTAAGCCATTCTTCTCAAATGAAACCATTATTTCACCTAAGGATGGGATTATTTTGTCAGGGTCTGAATAAAATAAAGCTATATATTATTATTTCAAAACTCTGTAGCTAAAATTGCATATGCATATTTGAAGTACACGAAATCCTATCTCCAAATTTTGTGATAAGGATACCAAAACTTTACCGGGCTACAAGTTAGTTGTAAGGAAATACATTAGATAATCAATAAAATTATAATATTGCTTAACACTCTTTAAAATTCTAAGGCATATTCTATCAATTAATGCATTTTATCAAGGTTTTTAGGTGAAAATAGTCCCTTTTAATATGACACATCCTCCATTATCTTCTATCAGTTCAAAATAAACGTTAAAAGAGTGTCAAATCATATGAGTATCTTATTTGGATTATTAAAAATATTATTAATATGTATATCCATTCACATTCAAAGCCATGAAGGACCAAATTCCTGCCACTAATGTGTTCATTTTTTGAAATAAATGCTAGTTATGTGCTAAGTCACTAGCTTTTTAACAATTTGCCCTTATTATCAATTTAAGAATGATTCCCATATGGAATTAAAAATATGTGAAAATACATAATCCAAATTTGGTATGTAATAACCTTTACCCACATACTATTCAAAATATGACTTTTATCAATAATGAATATGAATATGATATGTCAACCAATGTTGATTTTTTTCCAAATGATTACTAGAATGTCCTCAAGATGCATGTGTTTTGATTAATGCTCATAGTTATATTAAATGAAGATAACTATGACAAACCTTTATAAATATGAAGTATAAATTTCTCACATTTTGATCCTTAATGAGAGATATTATCTAAGATAAATGGCACCAATCGACTCTTCATTTTTAAAACATATTCAATAAATGCTCACAATACCACTGCCATTTACTATTTATATAGAAAACTGTCTGGCTCAATTTATAACTATTTCTATTTTTTAACAATTAATGACCAATGCCATTTGAAGAAGATTTAAAAAATGACAAACACATACAAAGAATTATGAACCTTCACTATTGAAATTAAATGTTATAATGCCAATAGTGTTATCCATCTAAAGTCTATCGATCTCTAATCATGTTGATATTGAAATAATTTATCCAAACAAATGAAAAAACAAGAAAATAATTAAAATTAAATTTTAGATACCAAATTAACACAACATTAAGTGTGCAAGTTGGCCCTTACAAAGGTAATGATGTTAAGGGTATAGTCTTAAAATATTTTTTAGAAAAATAAAATTTTAAATAGGTGTAAATTTTTTCAATAACAAAATGTACAAAATGTTAAAATCAAATGCGAAGTGAATTCATGTAAGAAAAAAGAACTAGAACCATTCACTATATTGTTCTTGCTTTCATCAATACCATAGACCCAATTATATTTTAGGATAATTTGTGTTTGATCGAGAAAAATGAGGCACTAGCTTCACCTAAGAAGGTGTAATAGAGTTAATAATGATATTATAGTCAATATTCCATCTTCTAATTAATTATAGAGCCTTGCTTATCCCTAAGATCAAAACTTCATCAAATATTAGGCAATAAATCCATCATTCTAGTATGCCAGTCACATCCTATATTGCTAATGATAAGCCCCTCTTACTAAATTTTGGCTTACACTATGGTGTTTTTAATAATCATAATCACCCCACCATCCCTTTGTTCATATGTTAGGTTACCTACTTCTCCACATAACTGAGATTAGTTAGATGATACTACATATAATATTAAAAATATAAATAAGGATTTATTTTATATGATTTAGTGGGACTTCAAACAAGTCAATGAGAGCTTTTACACTTTTCACAATAACAATTTAAGATAGACTCATGCAATGCTCAATTCTACATTTCATGTTTTCCATGATTAAGTTCAGGGTTCTAGGTTCATGGTCTTACTACATGTTATCAAGGCCAAAGTATAGTGTTGAATATGATGAGTGGCCAAATTTTTGATTCAAATTCTAAGTATAATTTTAAAGAGTGACCAACTTTTTTGCATGATATAGTTTGTTTTACTCTAGTTTGTGACCGTCAAGGTGAAGGCAATGAAGAATAACTAGGCATCTAAGCTCTTACATTCCTATAACTAAATTTAATTACTTCATTTCTAATTTTTATATACTCATATCTACCATGGCTAAGGTTAATATAAAATATCCTAACACCTAATGGAAGGTTATCTAATGAACATTTCAGAGATATAATGAGAACTACCAGAGGAGACCAAGTGATTATCTTGATATCCAAGGAAGTATAAAAGTGTCTTAAATTTAAATCATAATAAAACATGTCTTCAATAAATGTAAACCAAAAAGGGGATAACCAAACACCAAACATCTCAATGTTCTTACTCACACAAATTCTCATATGAGAGAGGGATGGTGTACGTAAGATTTACTAACACACCAACATCCTCTATGTGATAAGTTCATTATCTCAGTGGTATTTATCCATAACTCAAAAAACATTATGCATTTTAAATAAGTTTGAGTTCTATCATGTATTGAAATACATACTAGAATCCAACATGAGGTTTTATACCAAGAAGTAAATATATGTTAAAAACTTAGAAGATAGAGTAGCTTAAGCTTTAAAATAATGCACCTTCGAATAAATCCAATGCATTACTATATTGAATACAAGTAAAACCAAATTCACATTTTCAAGCCAACCCTTTAGTGCTTATTTGTATTTTTATAAAACTTAAATACTGAACATTGTTAAAGTGGAAGCAAATAAGAAAACATTTTTCAAGTTTCTATTACAATTTCAAACTCCTATATACCCTTAATAGTGTTCATAACAACCAAATAAATTTTTAATGTGAATTATTGACTAGTCAAAATAAGTAAAGATCCCTAAATGCATGGGTCTTAAATAAAAATTCCTTAAAAAGAACACCATGAAAACATGCTGATCTAAACCACATAAAAATTATGGGCTTTTGATAATTATAATATTAAATCCTACCTAAATTCAAAATCCTAACACAACTTAGAAAACCATACATTTAACACACAAAAAATAGATATATTGCAAATCGACAGCTCCTAGATGATATTTGTATGGCTTCTTCACTCCACCTATTGTGGAGGTAGATTTACGAGTAGCCTTCAATTAAAATCATTAGTGTTACATAGATTATTTTCAAGTTAGTTAGATCAATCAATTATTCATTTATTTTAAACCATCATTTTTAATGGGAAGAAATATGGTATGCATATAAGTAAAAGGATTTTGGAAAATATAATGTAAATTTTTTAATCAAGACATTTTAGATCACTATCTCGACCATAATATTTGATATAAACCTCCAATTTAAAATACAATCACCAAATAATTGAGATTTTCATAATTAATGGCCTCTTTACTATTAGAATAGCTTTAAGGTTTAATTTTCACTTAAATACATAGTTTCCAAATTGAGCTAGACAATATATATTGAGTCTGAGCTTTTTTTGGGAAGCACATAAAGGAAACCATATACAAAATAATGGAAGAAGATGAGATGAAGTTGTTAAAATTATGAAAAAGCTCATATGTAATGAGAGTAATGTTAGCCCTTATGTATAAAGGCATCGAGTTCCAATATGTGGATGTAAAACTCTCTAATATAACCTTACATAAAATCTGAACCCTACATGCAACTCACAAAAAAATGACATACAATAAAGTGATAATTCCTAGATAGTATTTGTGTGGATTCTTCACTCCACCCATTGTAGGAGAAGACTTGTGAACAACATGTAATAAAAATAAAAAATCCATAAAATACCTCCTCGTACTACAATGTTACACTTGACCCTACATGTCATGAAATAATTTTATGACAATTATTTATTTAAGATTAACCTAATAAACATTAAAGATAATATATATTATTTTTATTAAAATATTTTAATGTTTTTAAAGTTATGTCTAAAATTTTAACTTGCATCTCATAAAGTCTACCACTAGTACATATATCTTAAATACATTTATTTGAAAAATAATGAGAGATATCAATCTCAAGGCCCTTATCTTTGATTTTTCTCATACCATAGTTATTAATAACTTCATTACTTTCTTCACAAATTTCCCATTGAATGGTTGAAAATCATGTCAATATTGTTAGAAAAAATATCCAACTAGTAAAAGTAATTATATGCAAAAAAAAAAGCTAAAATAACAATGACAAAGAAAAACACATTACACAAGTAGTTATGTGTATACCTTGCAAGGTGCAAGGAAAAACCACAAGGTAAATGAAAGCATCCAATGTTCTATTAACTTCAACAATTCAACCTCTCAACAAAGCTTCCTCAGAAGACACTTCTTTTTACAATGCTTTCATTCAAGCATGCAAAGATATGCAAAGATTTTCTAGAAAACTAATTCCAAGGATACAAATTAAGAAAGGAATACATACTTTCTTATATAATTACAAAGAGACAAGAGTAAATAAATGTGAATTATGAGGAGAGAGAGAATGGGGTGTGGCATTTCACGTGGGGACAAAGTGACCAATAGTCATAAGCTTTTAATCTTATACAAGTGTCAAAAGTAGATCTTCCACTTTAGATAATGTCAACTCCACTTCACCTCCACTTAGATATGCTTCTAAATATGGAACCCCACTCCTCCTATGAGGCCAAAATAGCAATAACAAAGTCACGTCATCTTTCACCCATATACACATAAACCTCCAAAATATGTCCTAACATCTTTTGACTTATTCCTCATGACAAATCATGAATCCACCTAATGGTGGCACCCCAACTATGCCTTATATTACATTATCATCAAAATACAAAAGTATGTGGATTATTAAGGACAAAAAACATGTCACTTAGTATAGTGGTACACCCCATTCCATGATATGCATTAAAACACATTAGAGATCCACTGTGTGGCCCATGCCACATCAAAACCAAGCCACATCACCTTCTTGCATCATCCCAATCACCTACTACATCTCCTACACAGTCATCAACAACTCAACACTACCACCTCATCACATGAATAATGATTGTGAATAGTGACCCATGAACAATAATTTGTGAATAGTATTTTTGAATAGTGATTTCACATCCTAACATTCTCCCATTTGAAGTCAACATACATAGGCTTTGACACACCTATTTATTATTCTATCTAGCTACCATCGATGCTTGATGCTACCTTCATCACAATTTCAACAAGCCCATATAAGTTTTACACCACTCAAACTTCTCTACCCTGACTAAGTTTGTCAACATGTCTATAGTATTCTATTTGATGTCTATATTCTACAATAGGATTCTTCCATCCTCAACCATGATCTTAATAAAGTGGTACTTGATGTCAATATTCTTTGTGTGATCATGAAATGTTGCATTCTTCACCAAGTGAATTGCACTCTAACTATCACAATGCAAAGTGATCTTACCCTACACTTCTATAACCATATTGCCTCCTCAAAACCTTTAGTTATAGCTACATACTCTGATTTAGTGGTTGATAAATCCACCACTAGCTGTAACTTAGAATCCCAACTCATAGCTCCACCAACAAGAGTAAAAACATATCTTGTAGTGGACTTTTGTCCATCCTTGTTACCACCAAAATAAAAATCTACAAAACCTCTTATACGTAAATCTACTCCTCCATAGCATATTACAATATTTAAAGTGCCTTTCAGATATTTGAGTATCCACTTCACCACAAACCAATGATCTTTTCTAGGATTTGCCATGAACCGGCTCATAACTCCCATTGCTTGGGAAATATTCGGTCTCATGTTCATAGGCATATATAAGGCTTCCCACTGCTAATAAATAAGGTACATGGGAAATAATTATATTCTCCTCTTATGTAATAAAACATTACTTGGAAGACAACTTCAAATTTCTAGGAAGTGGGATATTGACTAGTTTAACATTCTACATATTGAACCACTTCAAAATCCTCTCAACATATGTCTTCTGTGACAACCATATTTTCCTAACTTTCCTATCCCTATGTATCTTCATCCCTAAAATTTTATTTACTACTCCTAAATCCTTCATCTAAAAATTATTATCCAATTGATATTTCAAATCATTGATCCTCTTCATGTTGGGGCCTACAACCAACATGTCATCAACATATAGAAATAAGATAATAAAGATCCCATAATTGAACCTCTTATGGTACGCACAATGATCATCTTCACTTCTACTAAATTCTTGGCTCTTCATGAAGGTGCCAAATTTACTATACCACATTTTTGGCACCTTCTTCAAACCATATAGTGATTTATTCAACCTATAAACCATTTGCTCCTTTCCTTTTACCTCATATCTCTCAGTCTGATCCATATAAATCTCTTTCTCAAGATCACCATGTAAGAATGTTGTCTTCACATCAAGATGATTAACTCTATATATTCAGTAGCTACAAATGTAAGTAACACTCTAATAGTAGTCAATTTCAAAATAGGATAGAATATCTCATTGAAGTCAATCCCTAAATTCTACACATATCCTTTTGCCACCAACTAGGATTTATACTACTCTGACAACCCATCACTATTCTTCTTCAATTATATACCCACTTATTACCAACACTCATTATTCTAGTATGGATATCCATAATCTCCCATGTTTCATTCTTATAGAGTGATTCATTTCCTCCTCCATGGCTTTCTTGCATATCTATGCATTCTCAGATGTTCTAGCTTCCTAAAATGAACTAGGTTCACCCATATCAGTAAACAAAGCAAAAGATTACTAAAAAATAGGAGTATACCTATCTATAACATTTTTGGTATGAGTGGACATTATAACTTGTGATTTTTTTACTTGGTGCTCTATTTGCTACTCTAAAGCATCAACATGCTTCTTTTCATCTTCTTCTTTATTAACTACTTCAATTGGTACAAATTTAGGTATCTACTATACCTCCTTCCCTTACATGGATTTGTAATTAAACAAAACATCTCAGATAATAATTATCTTGTGGTTAGTAGGATTCGATAAAATATACCCCTTCACTGTATCTTTATGGTCAAGAACAATAGATTTTCCTAGATTTTAAATCTAGCTTAGACCTTGTTTCTTTAGGCACATGGGCAAATGCTTCACAACCAAATATATATAAATTAGAGTAATAAAATGGATTACCATGCCAAGTCTCCTTAATATTTCTTCCATCCAATGTAGATATAGGAGATCTATTAATAATATACACAATTGTATTAACAACCTAATCCATTTACCAACTTTGATGCACTCAACATGCTTATTTCATGCTCCATGATAGTGCAGTTCATCCATTCAGATACACCATTTTTCTATGGAGTATAAGGGATAATAGTTTAATGTTTAATCCATTATTATGTATAAAATTTATCAAAATACCTAGATCAATATTATCCTTCGTTATCTGACCTAAGACATATAATGGATTTTCCCAAACTTTTCTCTACCCATGCCTTAAATTTTTAAAATTTTCCAAATCTTTTGATTTTTTTCTCAAAAAATACACCTAAACTCTTATATAATAATCTATAAAAAAAATAAAATAAATTTTCCCATTTATATATTGATTAAGGACATGTCCAAAAATATCCAAATGGATAAGCTATAGAAAATCAAAAATTTTACCTGTGCCTGGAGTAAACTTTACCCTCTTATGTTTACCAAAAATGTAGTGCTCATAGAAGTCTAAATTACAAGAATTCATCCTAGATAACATACCTCAGTCATGAAATATCTTCAATCCTTTCTCACTCATGTGTCCAAGGCATTGATGCCATAGCATCAGAACATCCTAAGCATTCTCTGTAGTTGTTTCTATTGTAGTACTTGTCACTAAATCTCCACATAATTGCTACAAGGAGCCATAAGATTCTACTTTTTATACCACTAGGGATCCTTTGGTAATTATGAATTTATCATTACCAAAGGTACATGAATACCCTAGTCCATCCATCACCTAGATGGACATAGATTCTTCTTCAAATCAGGGACATGATGTGCATCTTTTAATCTTTGATTCTATCATTATCCAACTTGATCCTTACATCCCTTCTTCCTACAATGCCCAAAGGGTTATCATCACCAAAATATATGAACCCTCCACTATATGGTTGGTAACCCATGAACCAATATCTATGTGGAGACATGTGAAATGATGCACCCAAATCTGACACCCAGGAATTTGAAAGTTATCTACTGTTACTGAGATAGAAAGATTCATGTGTGGTTGTTTGCTCTGAATATGATATGTTGGATTTGGTTGAAGCTGGATTCTCATTTCCATCCTTATTTTCCTTCTTCAATTTCCAACAATTCTTATTTATATGGCCTAACTTTCCATAATTAAAGTATTTACCTTTTGGCTTGCATCCTTTAGACCTTGATATAGATGGTGATCTACATTGCTTGTTCCTCTCACTGTATCTCCCTCTCAAAGCCAAGGCTTCATTAAGAGAGGATGCACCAAAAGACTTTCTTCTCATCTCCTCTCTAAGAAAGGTTGACACCACATCATCAAACTTCAAATCTATAGATGATGAATTGATGATGGTCATCACCAAATGATCCCAACTATCAGGGAGTGAACATAACAAGGTGATTGCCTTGTGCTCATCCTCCATATTCACAATTATGGAGACTAGATTGATGATTTTAGTGTTCAAATCATTAAAATGATCAGTAATAGATGAATTTTCATTCATCCTCAAATTATACAATTGCTTCTTCAAGAACACTTTGTTTATTGTTGACTTTGTCTGGTACAATTTGTTCACCTTTTCCCATAACTCTACTACAATATTCTCCTTAGAAACATTTAAGAACACATAATTTTCAAGACAAAGCTGGATTTTAGAAACCACCTTCCTATCCATCTTGCTCCAATCTTCATCTGTCATCCTACTAGATTTGTTTGTAATACCCTTCAAGGCTAGAGCTTGATCATTCTATACCAAGAGATCCTCTACCTTCATCTTCAAAAGGGAAAAATTTCTACCATCAATTTTTCTACTTCAAATTTGGTTACTCGTCATGTCATTGTATTAGCTCCCACTTGCACACAACTCCCTTACAATAGAAAAACACTGAAACACAATATGTTTTTCAAAGAGCCTAACTCTAATACTAGATGTTAGGAAAAATATCCAACTAGTGCAAGTAATTATATGTGGAAAAAATAATCTAAAATAACAATGACAAATAAAAACACATTACACAAGTAATTAAATGGAAACCTTACAAGGTGTAAGGAAAAACCATGGGGAAAATGGTAGCATCCAATATTCTATTAATTTTATTAATTCAACCTCTCAACAAAGCTTCCTCACAACACACCTTTTTATAATTCTTTCATTCAAGCATACAAAGCTATGCAAATATTTTTATAGTCAACTAATTACAAGCATACAAATTAAGAAAGGAATGCATCCTTTCTTATATAATTACAAAAATAGAATAGGAAAGAGAGATGAATTATGAGGAGAGAGAGAATGGGGCATGTCATTTCACATGGGGACAAAGTGACCAATAGTCATAAGCCTGTAATATTATGTAAGTGTTAAAAGTAGATATTCAACTTTAATGTCACCTCCACTTCACCTCCACTTCTACAGGCTTCAAAATATGGTACCCCACTCCTCTTGTGTGGCCAACATAGAAATAGTGAAGTCATGTCATCTTCCACCCATGTGCACATAAACCTCCAAAATATGTCCCAACATCTTTTGACTTATTCCTTATGCCAAATCATGAATCCACCTAAGGGTGGATCCCTAACTATGCCTTATCTTCCATTATTATCAAAATATAAAAATATGTGGATTAATAAAGATAAAAACATGTCACTTAGTGGAGTGGTACGCCCCATTCTATCACATGCACTAAAACATATATGAGAGATCCACTATATGGCCCATGCCATATCACCACCAAGCCATATCGCCTTCTTACATCATCGTACATCACCAACCACATCTCCTACATGGTCATTGCCAAGTCAACACTACCACCTCATCACATGAATAGTGATTATTAATAGTGATTGTGAATAGTGACCCATGAATAATGACTTGTGAATAGTGTTTGTGAATAGTGACTTCACATCCTAACAACTATAACTACACAAATGTGTCAAGGTCATACAAATATTTCCAAAAAAAGGGGGCTTAAAATTGCACTACATAGCTAAGATACTACAAATTTTTGATTGAATTCTCTAAGAAAAATGAAAAACTTATACCCTTTCTTTGTATTGTTATTACATTTTTTGGTTTAAAAAATTATGCACATATTATCTTGGAGACATGGATCACTTGAACACATCCCTTGTGTTATTTCACCACATTTATATTTATAGGGATGGCATTTTTAGGGTTTGGTTTTTAATTTCCACTTATAATGACTATATTACAATGTTATCTCTATAATAGGCCTTGGTTTGCATTCATTACAATAATACTATGAATTCATCTCTTAATATTGGGTCGCATGTATCAACCCAAAATGTCATGTTATTTATTTATGTGATATATTTTAATTACATATTATAAAAAAAAAAAATTATATAATAGTCTATATATCTTTAAAATACCTATATTAAAGAGTCAGGGCATATCAATCTCAAGGAACCTATCTTGGATTTATGACATACCACATTGATTAATGATTCCATTACTTTCTTCATGAACTATTATGATATTTTTATGAACTTATCCAAAGAATAAGAAAAAAAATATATATGGTACTTAAATGGATGCCATGTTCAAGTTTGAAGCTTCCCTATGACATTCAAATGGATGTCAATGTAAGACGTTTAATTAATTTTAACATCTAATGAAAATTACAATCGACCACCACCTTTGATTTACATTTTAGGTTATGTCTATTGACATTATTAATAAATTATACTCTTTAAAATTAGCCTTAGGTTATTTACCTTAGCTCATATTTAGTAGGTGTTTTGTTTGTTTTAAGCATTGTTTAGGCTTTCCCACCCACTTTGGTGTGGATATTAAATACTTAGGTATAGTGGGTTTCTATCCCTAAGTAGTATCTATCTGATCCTATGGTATGATTGATATTTATTGCATGTATATGCAAGGCAATTCCATTATATTCCATATGAAGTTCTAGAGATATATTATATGATATTGTTCTTTATTCTACATGTCAATTTGCAAGTCTATGCTTTTATATTCTCTTTGTGATGTTTTTTTGTTAACACCTAAGATATTTGTGGCTTGGAACATTTTATTTTTCATTCCTTTCATGGTATTAAAGCTATAGGTGTTACATCCATCTATTAATGAGTTTACTATAAGATTTTGTATCTAGATAAAAAATATACAACACCATTGGATCCGAAAGATGTCAAAACCTTATGATCGACTATAAACATGACCTAGTTTTTGTAGACACCTAAAATTGGCCACTGATAACCTCCAATCAAGTTTTTGACCAATTTCCACTAAAATGCACAATTTGGCCTAAAAACACTAAAACATGCTAAATGATGTGAAACTGTCATATTCAAGTGTTGATTATGCCTAGGGTATCCCTAAATGGGGCAATGCAATTTATGGGCTAGCTAACTTTGATCAGATCATTTCGAGTCAAAATGCCAATTTTGTACCTAGGTGCTTTGGATTGCTCTTTCCTATCAAATCTCTTGCACAAGATACATGCCTTTGTTATTTGTTGTCAATAGCATCCTAAATGGGAATATGATTCCAATGCATCTGACATCACCTTTCAATTTAAATCTAGTCAAAATTTGGACCAATAATAAGACATTCTGATCAATTTGAATAATTTGTGCACAAAGTGCTTAAAATTTCTTAAGAGCTAATTAATCCAAATCAAGGCCTAATTAAGAATTCCATGGAAACTTGTTGAATACTTATATTTATAAATGACAATTAAATATCTACATCATCAAGTGACCTCATTTCTTGGGAAGCCATCCCTAGGCCATAAATGCCACAAATATCAGGATTCATGCCCTCTATGCCTCATCAATGCCTTCCATGATGCCCTCCATGCCTCTTAATTGCTCCTCTATCGCAAATATTGATGAACCTATTTATCAATTTTAATTACATAATTGGATTAATCCTTAGCCACACATCTCAATCTTGACATGGATGGTTCAGGTTGATCCTGATCAATCTCAAAAATCTATAAATAGAGAGGCCAAAAACATCATTTTGAAGCTATTTTGGTGTAAAGTTATAATGCACAAATGGTTCCAAAAACTTCAAAAAATTAATGTTACCATGCCAAATTGATTTCGAGCCAAGCCAAGCCACAAGCCAAAGGTGCCAAGGAGAGATGGAGGTAGCTATGCTTCCATTTCCAAAGACTTCATGAGCACAAGCCAAGCAAACCACCACTACAAAGGCATTTGGAGCATCTAAGGAAGGTGAAGGAATTCTTGTGTTTTATTCCTTAATTTTTAGTTGTGTTTGTCATTTGTTTTTGTTAACTAAGCTCTTTCTAGTGTCTAGGACTAGAGATGTTATGTTATTTAGTGTGTTTCTTTCATTTTATTTTCATTTTGGAACTAACACGATACTGACCATCCTCTCTTGAGTCAAATTCTTATATCACATAATGGTATGCCCAATGGGAATAGGTGCATCTCACACCTAAATAAGATCATTTTACAACCTTAAAATATTCATTTAGACCCTTAAAACTCTTAAAAATTGATTTTCTAACTTTATTTTGTCATTTTTTTAATTAAAAGGGGTAAAAACTCTATTAATCACAAAAAAACAAAATAATACAATAGAGGCCGTAGCCTAGAATTACAATGAGGACAGCCAGTCACGTTCCCGTGCCGCCCCTGTCCTCTCTCAAAATTCTATCCAGTCTCTTCCTTGCAACCTCTGAAAACTACTCCCATGCCTCCACGTCATGACCCACCATCCCCTCAAAAGCCAATTTGGCCAAACAATCTGCTGCCTCATTCCTCTCCCTCAGAATATGGACAAAACTCACCAATTCCTAAAGAGAGCTAATCTGTAAAACCTGCTGAAAAATCACGGAAAGCTACCAACTAACTTCCATAAATCTCCTCTCCACAATCATGTTGATCAAAATCTGTGAGTCAGCCTCACAGATCACCCTATGCCAACCAAGCTCATATGCTCTCCTCAGGGCGTGTAGTACCGCCAATCCCATTTTGTCATTTTTGTTTGCCATGATTTTACACAATAACTACTGTCGATAAGTAAGACTGACATCAGTTGCATAGCTTAACTGACATCAGTTAGAAAAATCAACATCAGCTAGATACTTGTCGAGATGGTCACATTATTATAATTGATGTTAGTTAGATAACAACCATCGATTAGCCAAAGTAACCGTCATTAGTTGTATATAACCGATGTCGGTCACTATGTTTTTCTTAAAACATAGACCTGAGAGCTCTTTTTCCAAAGTTCATTATTTCAAACCAAAAAGAGCTTCAAAGCTAAAGGACATGCTAACATTTTTATTGCAGGACCAAGCTTGACATTTGCTAAAAATATGTTTTAGATCACTTTTGCATGCTTAAAAATCAATTAGGAGCCTTGTTTTGGTGTTTAAATATATTTTTTTCTTTTTAGATATTTATGGTGAGTGTTTTCAAAGTTTGCAACTAAGACCAAAGGGTCAAATGAAAACTACCAAATCTTTCATTTGGGCTTAAAATTGAACACACTTATAAATTCTTGTTTACAATAGTTGTTTAATTAGATTTTGTTTAGAAAAAATAGGAATGTTACGTGTATGCTCTTCCATTTGTCTCCTTTAGGGAACCCTTGGAATCAAAAGCACCATTCCTATTGCAAATAGCTTAGTCCAAGGCTTAGAAAGAATAGCATCTAAAGCACTCTCCAAAAACTCATCAAAGTTTGGGTGACCTTGAAAATGACTTTAAAGTCTTTCTATTTTATGCTTTCTTTATTTTTATGCAAACTTGGCTTGCGAGGGGGACGCCATTACCTCCCGTGAGTTCTTTAAGGAAGCTTTAACCTAGGTCTTCATCTCCCAACATTGAATTCATTTGGCTCCTTAGGAGTTACACATGGGACATATCTGCATTTGGACATTGTACTACACTAAGTGAACAACAGGATGTAGTGGTTGTAAAAAGGACTAGACCTTTTTACAACTAACCAATGTCACGCTCACCCAATTTTTGTGCTTGTCTTTTGAATTATTTGACATGAAAGTCATTATGCAATTGATTCCCTTAGAAATGTTCAAAACTTACTAGTTTAGTCAACCCCACATGGCTATACCCTTTCTAGGATTTGGATGATTATACTTAGTGTATTTTTATCATTTTTGCTTGGTATGTTTAGAGACTAAAACTTATTTGTTTGTTCATAAGCCATGTCAAAACAATGTATTTGAGTTGCAAAGGGTAGTGTTATGTTGCCCAAATCATGTCAAAACATTTTGAGCCTTTTGAGTCTTTGAAACATAATATTAACCACATTATTTGAGTATGCTTACGTCGTTAGGCTACTTAATTTGTTTCAAGACTTGTTTATCCTTGTATCAAAAACTATTTGTTTCAAACCATGTCATGTATACCATTTAGACCTTTGTGTTGTGTTTTCATGCTGTCCAATTTTGTCTAGCTTATTTGGTCAAATCTTAGTTTTAATCATTGAGTTTTCAATTAGCTTTATCAAGTTTAGATCCAAACATTGATTGATTTCTGTTTAAGCTTCAATTTCATGGAGCAGATACACAAATCTTTCTCTTTTGAGTTACATAAATTTGATTAATTGATTACCCAAATTTGAAAACTATTGATGGTTTATTTGTTCAGTACCTATCCTCATCATTGTTTATGTATTTATTTGAGAAAACACAATCTTTCTTCAAAGAGCCTTTTGTCTTATGCCTTATGCCAATTGATCATGTTTATGTTTGATTCCATGTGTCAGTTTTATGTCAAAGTTGTCTCCAAACTTGTTAGATTAAATCAAATCACATTAGCCTTTGTTTCAAGTCTAGATTTTGACATTGTTTGGCCAAAAGTCCTAGAATATGCCTATTTGTTTGACCTTATATTTTGACTCTATGTTTGGATAAAAGACCTAGTAACTCAACTTTTTCCTTTCCTAGTTTAGACCTTGTTTGGAACACTTTGACCTAGACCTTTGACATGCCAGTTTTTATTTAGATGCTTGACCTTTTGTGCATATGACATGTGACATTAGACATTTGATGTTAGACTATTGTATGCTAAGTCTTAACACAAATTATTTTGAAGATACAACTCCACTTTCAGACCATATTAGAGATATAGATCCACCTTTTGACTAAGTTATACTGAGCTTGAACCATTTGTCCTTTAGACATAGTTCTTTAGAGTTTTTAAAACTCTAAGTCTTTTTATTTTTAGAGATTTCATCATTTACGTGGATATGTCTCACTACACTTATGGTGGAGTCACTTACAATCTAACTTATGATAGAATGTCCACACAAAATGACTTTTATGGCTTTTGTCAATACCCCAATGATGCTAATATGGTTTATGAGACATATTTTTATCTACCTCATATTAATCATTCATAGGAACAAAGTCACAAAACAACTTATGATCCAACTCGAGACCTAGATTGGTATGAAGAGGCTTGTGAAGATGATTTTGAAGACCTCACTATAGATAATGTTATTTGGGATATGAATCCATACCCTCTTTATAATAATCAATACATGGAACACAATCAAGAACCAACTTATGAGCCATCTCACAACTGGGATGATATGGTTTATGAGGAAGACTTAGATGCTTTGGCTTATGTGAATAATCAGGCTCCACCACATCATTCCATATTTATTCTAGGACCACAATGTCACACCATTCCTATACCAAGACCTCATCCTCTAGCTTGTGTGAGCAATCAAGCTCCATATTGCCCCTTCATCATTCCAAGACCTAGTACTTCAGCTTGTGCATGTAATCAAACTCCATAACACCCTATCGTTACCATCTCAGGAATTTTTCCTTTGGCTCATGTGAGCAATCATGATCCACAAGGCCCTACCACTATCCAACCATAAGTCATCCCATCTAAACCTCAACCCGTCCAATCATTTAAAGACCAAGCTATGTTCAAAACTAGTATTTTCAAACTCATTAGAAACCAAGGCCAAAAGAACCAACCAATCTAAGATGTTTCTATTGAATCAACCATTTATGATAAGTCAACTTGTGATGAATTGCCTATTGATCCTCTACTAGTTGTCGAGGAGTCTCACACTAATGAGCTAGTTTTTACTGAGTCACTTCTTAATTATTATAACCACCTTTGGGTAAATCATTACCTCGACCATGTGACTATTTTTCAAGGGCTTCCTATTGACAATCTAATCTTTGAGGAGTTATCTCTTGACCTTTTTCCCATCTTAGAAGGGTCTCACTTTGACAAACCAATCTTTGTGGATCCATTCATGTCATTATATGTTGTTACTTATCTAATACCAAGCATTCAATAAAACATCATTATAATAGAATACCTATCAGATGAAGAATCAAAATTAGAGTCAGGTTATATTCTTGAACTGACATCAAATTTAGCATAAAAATTAGAATCAACATTAGTCTCAACATTGGATTCAAATTCCCTTGAGTTAGAATCAGATTTAGAAGAAGAATATGTTCATGGTTGTTAAAAAATTGGTTATGTATGCCTCATAGATCAATTTGAATACATTTATGATCTTTATATAGTTTTTGAGGATGAGTAATTTAGCTTCAACACAAGTTATCCTAGTATCTTCTATGAGGATTGTGCAACCTCTCCCCATTCCATTAACATTCCACAGGCCATTACCATCAACCAAGATAGCCATATCATTGACATTCTTTCTCCCATAAGTGTCGATTGGGATCTACAGAATCACACTTTATTGAAATGCATCCATGGTGACATAGCAGTTGAAGAAGAGAAAGGAAGCCAAGACCACATTAATATAGAAGAAGAATGTTCTCCTAGTAAAACATTTTTGGATGTGCTAGGGTATAATCAAAGTCACAACTCAACATCTTCTAGGGAAACTTTTTTGGAAGCACTAGAAAATAATCAAAGTCAAAAGTCCACATTCCTTAGTGAAACCTTCTCAAAGGTGCTACAAGACAATCAAGGCAACTTCATTGGTGAAAACCTCTTTTAGGCACCAATAGTTGAGCACAAAAGTTCTTCAGTACTTGATGAAGAAAAAATCAAAGATCAAATCAAAATAGCTTCCAATCTATAGCCTAATTAGATGGTAGTTACTCTCAAGATCAAACAACAAAAAAATTTGGTGGTCCTATCAAGAGAACAAGTCTTCAGCACCACCACAACCAAAGTTATGTCAAATCCACCATCAATAACATCACATGTGACTGAACATCTTGATCTTCATTTGTTTCCCCACCATTATACATTTATTATCATCTACGATTCCATTTCACAATCAAACTTACCATCCATTATTTATACCCATTTACCATTCATGGTCACACTTTCCTTTGTAGAGGCTACAAAGATACCTTTTCTTGATGCTTGAAGGAATCATAATCAATGACCAATTATGATCACAAAAGCATTCTCAGCATCAAAATCTGTAGGCCATTTTTGATAGAGAAGCTATTTAGATGAGGTGTGGGCTAGCAATTAACATGATCGAGTATTTTGTTTATATCATTTGTTGACTAAGATGTGCATCTCCCCATCAAAAAGAACAATAGAATCAAAAACCACACCCAAGACAACAACATGTACCATACTATTTCACATTAACATTGTTACATATACTTTTGCCATTGTCAAATATTCCTACCATTCACCCCATCACTTGAGGGAAACCATCCTACCATTTTAACCCAATTATAAAACCATTATTATCCTTAAGAAGACTGTGACATCCTATTATTCCATTCCTATCTAGACCAAAGTCTATTTTTAGTCATCCTATCCAATCCTATTTTGATCTTGGTTCATTTGGTTCTTCCCACACCTTTTCATGAGGAGATTCTAATCAAGTTGTAACAATCAATCTAATTCATGTTTACAATGATAGTCTATGAAATTAGTGTGACAGTTGATCTGGCAAGATATCTTTCATCCTATCCACGTTTGTTTATACGAGCCTGATTATAACAACCTATGGGCAAATCAGTGTTTTACCAGTCTTGCTACTAATTATAACCACCTATGGGAAAATTAGTATCATTGACCTATGCCATTATATCCTAGTTATAACTGCCTATGGGAAAATTAGTATCATTTATTATCCTAGTTATAACCACCTATGGGAAAACTAAGGGCAACACTTGTTTATCATGCTTTGCCACATCACCTTGCCATTACTATTTTTATTTGACTAGCCATTTATTGTATTTGAAAACTTGTCGGGACCTAGTTAGTTTTTCCCCACCTTTTGTGTGGATGGAATTTTTATAACTTAAGGTCATTTTAAGACTATATGGGTCATGCTCAATTCATGTTAAGGTCACCTCAGTCCCCCTTTCCATACATTCTCACCATTTTGTGAGTAACCTAAGTTTGAATGCTCTCACAATTTATGAGTAGGTATCTTATCATTATAGATCGAGTTAAGATACCTTAAAATGCTAAAAACATTCATAACATTTCAAAAAATCTGAAAATATTTATCCTATTTAAGCCTAGTCAGTTATCCTCGATCTGCCTTACTAGGGCATTATCATTGTTAGGATGCTTTCTTTTGCTTTTGTTTTTAGGATTTTTGTTTATTTGTTTATTTTAGTTTGGTTGTTTGTTTGTTTGTTTGTTCGCTTGCTTGCTTGTTTACTTTCAACACTGTTGCCTTGACTCAGTCTATATGAGTTCATTGGGTGATTCCTTGAGCATATTATTCTTGAGTGTATCCATATTCATATGTCAATATTATCATCATGGTTTTTATCATTGGTGTTATTATTTTCAAATGTTTATTGGCTTGGGAGTCAATCCTTATGCATGTTTTGGGATAATCTTTATAGTGTTTTATCATGAAGCCTACCATCACATGCTGTAGCAAAAATTAGCTTCACGAAGCTCCATAATTAATGGAGCCACATAAGTTTCTCCTTAACACCTTGGTGAATCCTCTCATCCCACCTTTGATCAAATTAACCCATTGGCCATTCTAGTTGTATCATTACTAATAAGGATGAGAATCTCCTCATTGGTAGGTACAATTGAATCATTCACACTAATCAATCTTGTTTTTCTATTCATCTATTTCATCACTTTGCACCCATTCATCTTTAATTTGTATTCTAGGTTATATGCTTGAGTTATGCTTGCTAATCAGCCCTAACTGGGGCATAATCATCTTTAGCCAATCGAGGCCCTCTTAATGATTATAACCACCTATGAGAAAATCATTATTTTGATTTTTATTCTTGATTATAACCACCTTTGGGCAAATTAGTAATATTTTTAAATCAATATATGCAAGCATTTTCTCATTTAGATTAATCTCAACCATAGTTAATTCTACCTTTCTTCTTACTTCTTTTTGAGGGACCATCCATCAATAAATGTGATGGCCACTCCTTCGAGGGGGCATCATCATAGGCTTCCCAGAACTATTTGGAGCTTTGCTCTTCAACCATAATCTTCTTTTTGGCATACATGCCATTTATCATTATATGAGAAGACATTGCTTTGCCTATGGTTTGTAACATCTTCCCAAATAGGGGCAAACTATAGACACCTAAAACAAGCCACTTATAACCTCCAATCAGGCTTTTGACCAATTTCTACTAAAATGCACAATTTGGCCTAAAATACTAAGACATGCTAAATGATGTGAAACTAACATATTCAAGTGCCGATTCTGGCTAGGCTATCCCTAAATGGGGAAATGCAATTTATGGGCTAGCTAACTTTGATCAGATCATTCTGAGTCAAAATGCCAATTTTACACCTAGGTGCTCTAGATTGCTCTTATTAAATTTCTTGCACAAGATACGTGCCTTTATTATTTATTATCAATATCATGCTAAATTGGATTATGGTTCAAACATATCTGACATCACCTTCCAATTCTAATCCAGTCAAATTTTGGACCAACAACAAGGCATTCTGATCAATTTGTGTAATTTGTGCATAAAGTGCTTAAACATGCTTAAGAGCTAATTAATCCAAATCAAGGCCTAATTAAGAATTCCATGAAAACTTGTTGAATACTTGTTTTTAGAAATAAATATTGAATATTTTCATCATCAAGTGACCTTTTTTCTTGGGAAGACATCCCTAGGCTGTAAATGCCACAAATATCAAGATTCATGCCCTCCATGCCTCATCAATGCCTTCCATGATGCCCTCCATGCCCCTTAATTACTCCTCTATCAAAAATATTGATGAGACTATTTATAAATTTTAATTTCATAATTGGATTAATCCTTAGCCAGACATCTCAATCTTGAGATGGATGGTTCAGGTTGATTCTGATCAATCTCAAAAATCTATAAATAGAGAGGCCAAGAACATCATTTCGAAGCTATTTTGGTGCAAAGTTATAATGCACAAATGGTTCCAAAATCTTCAAGCAAGTAGTTTTGCCATGCCAAATTGATTCCAAGCCAATCTAAGCAACAAGCCAAAGGTGCCAAGGAGAGATGTAGGCAACCAAGATTCCATTGCTAAGGACTTCATGAGCACAAGTCGAGCAAGCCACTACTACAAAGGCATTTGGAGCATCCAAGGAAGTTGAAGAAATTTTTGTGTTTTATTCCTTAATTTTTAGTTGTGTTTGCCATTTGTTTTTGTTAACTAAGCTCTTCCTATTGTCTAGGCCTAGAGATGTTATGCTAGTTAGTGTGTTTCTTTCATTTTGGAACTAACACCATACTAACCATCCTCTCTTGAGTCAAATTCCTAGATCACAGTTTCATGATAGGCCATTTTATCCATTTTGGAGGGTTTGAAGGTATTTTTTCATATTTTATGCATATTTTTACTAGCCCATGGTAGAAGAGTAATTATTTCTAGGTGTTTCTTGGGTTTTCAAAGTATGAAGTGTTTTTTTCTCATTTTATAAGATATTAATTTTATAGATCTTGAGGTTTTGTGTGTAGGTCAGAATTTTTTAAAAATTTATAAAGTATTCCCTTGGTGGATATTTTAACCTCAAGGGACTATTAGATCTCATGATGTGACCTCTTACTTTGTTGATTATGCTCACTATTTCTAGTGTCTCATCTTGCTGCAATAGTTTTGTTCACTATTTTTGCTAACATTCTTGATGTAGCCTGGTTACCTTCTATTTTATGGTTGTATGTGTGTATGGTGTTACTTTACAGGTGTGAATTTTTGGTTCATAGTACCCAATGATTGGTTACCAATGAGGAGGACAATACCTGCAACCAAAACTCATGACCTAAGTTTGCACCATACTTTGGTTGGATTTGATGACTTGTTAGAGAATGTTAATTTTAGACTAATAGATGGGAGCACTATTCATGTCAATTTTACCTCTATTTTATGGGTTATGTCACTCCCACATCAATCAAAAGGGGGAATAACACTCATCCTCACCCTTATCCCCTTGGTTATAAGGTTTGACTCTTGTTAGCCAAAATTTGGTTACCATGAAGGATGATCATTCAAAAATTTAATGTGCTTGACCTTAACTTT
The DNA here is from genome assembly GCA_037957365.1 of Torreya grandis. Taxonomy (NCBI): domain Eukaryota; kingdom Viridiplantae; phylum Streptophyta; class Pinopsida; order Cupressales; family Taxaceae; genus Torreya; species Torreya grandis. Next base: position 1,926,884 of record JARHVA010001705.1, read on the forward strand.
GTTGATTTCCAGTATGAAGGTCTTATTTTGGTCATTAATTATCTAGGATGATAATAAATGTGTCTTCCTTAGCATCTTACAAGGTCATTTAAGATGATCTAGTTGGTAGTTGAGTCAAGTCACTTTGTCTTGTCATGTATTGGTTATTCATTATAGCCTTATTTATGTGTTTAGCATTATTTAAGGTAAGTTTGACAGAGTTAAGGTTAAATATGAAATTATGTCAAAGTGTAATAGTTCTCAAGGAGACAAGGTGGTAACCCTACAAGGAAAAAACATGGTCTAAATCTGATTCTAAATCTGATCAATTTGGTCAAAGAAATAAATCTAGTAAGTTGATCCCATTATTTTTCAAGCAATTTGGAGACTATAAGGTAATTTTGACAAGATCAAGGTATTTTATTACTTTATTATTATTATGAATTCTAATGTTGAAATGATACTTACTAGTAAGGATCAAATGTGAAGGTTATATCATGAAATAGGGGTTTTTCAAAGTCAACTAACACCTATAATATGACATCATGTTGTACTTGTCCAACACATTCTCCAAAAGCCTTATATAACTAATTTCTAATGTTGGAGTTCCCTTTTGTAAATTCCATCCATCATTTTCC